>JAJOZX010001700.1:55000-580000 GCA_023014485.1 Bathynomus jamesi
TAACGTTCGGAATTTTTAATCCAAAATGAATTTCATACCTTTCAATGATCCAGGACTTAAAATCCCGCCTTGCATAGGATTAAGGGACATGCGTGATAGGATTGCGCAGAGCAAGAAAATCTGACGTCATTCTTACATTTGTTAACTCTGTTTCAGAATAATAAATTATTCGCTGTGTGGAAGGAGAGATGTGTGTTTGAAAAAATATTTTGAGGTCGAGCCAGTAAAAGTTATGCAAAATAGAAATAAATTTAAGCAAATTTTGCATTACGTTAAGTAAACTTTTAAAAAAATATACAACTATAATGGCGTTAAAAGAGAAATATTTATGAATTAAAATTAACACGAGTTTGAGAAGTGTTAAAAGAGGCTGAGGAAGTGTCGTTGCATTCAAGGATTTTAGTTGGTTGGTTTAAAAAAAAAGCTAATAAAGTATCAAAGCATACTGTTATTTCTCTATAAACAAATTGAAGGAATGGTTTTTCAATAGGATTTGAGTTCTCTCTCTCTCTCTCTCTCTCTCTCTCTCTCTCTGTATTTTCATGTGTATACAGTGCATGCTTCAGATCTTTTGAGTTTAGATTGACGCAAAATACAAATATCTTAGTTTGAAGCCCTAAATTTTGAGAACTTATATATATGTATGTGTGTGTGAAACCAGTCATTTCACGTAATGCCTAAAAATTTCAGTCATTTCGCGTAATTCGATTAAGCGATTAATGACTTCGTGAAGGTGAGGTTAAATTAGGTTGGTTAGGTTAGGTTAGTAATGCGGATTAAGGGTCACAAGTATTGTGCAAAATGACTGAAATTTTTAGGCATTACGCGAAATGACTGGTTTCACAGATTGACTGTAACATATACGAGTATGTATATATATATATATATATATATATATATATATATATATATATATATATATATATATATATCAGTACTTGGTTTGTAATGCAGAAAAACAAATTTTGAATAATTAAAATTTAAAATTTCTCATCCAAATTGGATTTCAAAACGTGGATTCCCCCCTCCCCCTCAAACTATGTGTTTCATAACCATCAGAAGACCGAAATTTACAAGAAAAAAAGATAGTCTTAAAAAAGACAAAATACGATAAAGATTTTTAGCAAATGTTAAAATCATTAATAATAAATGATAATTATAATGTAATAATAAAATAATAGTCAACTATTTCAGCGCAGGTATAAAATTTATAGTAATGTTTAAAGTAAAATTAAAATAGTATTCCCTCTTATTTATTATTTACAATTTTAGTGATAGTCATGATAGTAAATTTTAAGTCAGTTAATATAGATAAAAAAATTCTATGTTAATTAGAAAATTAATTAATTAATTAAGTTTGACCTGAATTCTTTTTGGGGCACCAAATTGTTATGGCATTTGAAGGAACTAAAGAAGAGCCTTTATCTAAAAATGTTTTTTGTGAAACGACAATTTATATTCAGAATCGTATGATATTTCCCGTTTCCAGAATAGTCTGAATTTTAACAGACTAAATCCGAATTAATTATTAACAATAAACCGTTTCTTCCAAGAGAAAATTCTTTGAAATTTCACTCTAAAATTTAATAAGCGCGGCACTTACAGTATGTCACATATGTACAATCGATTCCAAAAGTACTGTCGTGAAACTGCATGTTTCTTGACGGAAATATTTAATAAGAAACGCGCAATGCCATGATAGAAGTTTTTGAATCGACTGTACGAACTTAAATTGATAGATGGAAACTGAATTGATAAAGAGACACAACGCACATAAACTTTTGTGTGTGTGTGTGTGTGTGTGTGTGTGTGTGCGCTTACCTTTTTATATTCTACAGTAAAATATGAGGATTAATTTTTCTGCTTCATTCCTCTTAGGAATGGATTTTGAATGCTTCCTAATAATTTTATCCATTTCGTTTTCTTAATTAAAGAAATCAACTTTTTACTTTGGTAGAACATGCATTCATTTGTCTCGGAACTCTCATTTGTCAACAAAACGTGACACTGTCAACGAATTAGTTATATGTTGAATTTTTCGAATAAAATGCTTCTGTAATTTGTAGTAACCTTTCAAGGTATTGTCATTATTGCTCGTAGGCGATTGCTTTCCACTCAGTGTCATTTCCATTCTTGTCTTTGGTCCGCAAATGGGAATGCACAAAGCGAAAAATCCACATTTGAGGAAAGTGCTTCTTGATATGAAAAACAATGCCACTCCATTCCCATTTGCAGAAAAAGCGCCAAATGGGGATGGTTAATATATCCTAACTTAATTTAACCTACCCTAACAATAGCCTAACCTAACCAAATCTAACCTAACATGGCATGAAATGGAAATAGACCGATTGGAAACTGGCTCCTTTGAAATGTTCCCTCTCAGCTTTTCCACTCTTGGACGCAGAATGATATGGGAATGACATTGAGTGGGGTGATATCCTCGTCCTGAAAATGCCATAGACACATTTAATTTTTCATTCATTAAAACTGCATATTAAAGCGCATTAAAGATGGAACCAAACCTAAGGCAAAGTAAAACTTTCCATTATCCCTCTAAAACTTGTCTTCTAGAATGAGGCGGATAGTCACGGTACGTGTGCATGATGATACCACTTGCAAATCGAAAGGATCATTACTCTGTAGAATATCCAGAAAATTAGACTCGTACACGAAACAAATGAGAACCGCTTTAGTGATTACCGCGATTAAAGCCGAACTCGAAGGACTTATGCTAGGATGCTCGAAGGATTTACGTTAGGATTTATGCTAAAGATGAAACAGAAATCCACCCTATAACGGAAGGGCAAAACGGGAAAGTCTGCTACCTGTCGTTGCAGGGACATGACATATAGCGGACTTTCCCTTTTTGCACATCAGTTGCCAAGTTAAACAACCCACGATATTCCTTCCCCGAAAATGAGCTCTGTTGTGAACGTGGAAGAGAAATGTTTCGAGTGTGGTCCCCTCTGCACAGGGTTACCAGACATCCGACAAAAGGAGGACATGTCCTCCTTTTCAATCTCATGTCCTCTGTCCGGCAGGCATTTTAGATATGTTGATATTGTCCGGCTTTTTACTTAGATATGATCAGACTTAAAAATGAGCTTCCCACAAGCTCAAACGACGCAATTAATACCTGACATATCCTCCTTATGCCGGACGTCTGGTAACCCTACCTTTGCACATGATACATTATAGCAAATTAAAAATAAAGCTTAAGCATCTTTATTTAAGTACATTCAACATTTTTTAATAACGTACACAGATACTCATCCCATTTCATGTCATGAAATGGGATGAGATATCTATGTACGCTATTCAACATTTTTGAATAACGTACACAGATATCTCATCCCATTTCATGACATCTTCATTCTTTTCCTACGATTTCCCGCTTTAGTGATGAAGTAAGTTAAGTTAGATTAAAAATGCTCACTTCTGGACCACGAACGACAATGGAAAGAGCGTGAACTGGAAATTAAACAGGTCCAAACACGAAATGATAAATTCCAAATCCTATGTTAATTGTGTACCTGTTAAACATTCATTAAGGTTTACGCTGACGACAGCTTCGACTTCTCACATTTCATCGTATGACATCACTCGCATCGCATGATAGGTGGAGCGTCCTGCAGACATCGATCTCCATCCCATTTTCCAGTCCGTAGGTGAGGTAAATTAAAATTGAATTTCTATAATTCCTAAAATTGCTGAATTTTTATAATTCCTAAAATTCCTGCATGTTTATAATTCCAAGAACTTAAAGTGTGAGTACATTTCGGATGCGGTCATTAAATATTTAGCGATGTAGGCTCGTGGTTTTCACATTAAATAAGTTTTAGATTTCTGTGTAGATGTGTGGTATGATGCAAACCCACAAGGAAAAAGAAAGAATGATTCCAAGACCTTTCGTGTGCTATGATGCAAATCCACAAGGAAAAAGAAAGAATGATTCCAAGGCCTTTCGTGTACTATGATGCAAACCCACAAGGAAAAAGAAAGAATGATTCCAAGGCCTTTCGTGTGCTATGATGCAAATCCACAAGGAAAAAGAAAGAATGATTCCAAGGCCTTTCGTGTGCTATGATGCAAATCCACAAGGAAAAAGAAAGAATGATTCCAAGGCCTTTCGTGTGCTATGATGCAAATCCACAAGGAAAAAGAAAGAATGATTCCAAGGCCTTTCGTGTGCTATGATGCAAATCCACAAGGAAAAAGAAAGAATGATTCCAAGGCCTTTCGTGTACTATGATGCAAATCCACAAGGAAAAAGAAAGAATGATTCCAAGGCCTTTCGTGTGCTATGATGCAAATCCACAAGGAAAAAGAAAGAATGATTCCAAGGCCTTTCGTGTGCTATGATGTAATTCCACAAAAAAAAAGAAAGAATGATTCCAAGGGCTTTCGTGTGCTATGATGCAATTCCAAAAAAAGAAAGAATGATTCCAAGGCCTTTCGTGTGTTATGTATTATATAGTGTTAATTTAGAAACAGCGAAATAAAGACGATAAGAAATAGATTTATTAAAAGCACAGATTTTCGGGCTCAGAACTTTTACAAATTTCACTATTTGAGAGATTTACTAACTTGAAAACGCACATTTACATTTAGTCCTCATCGCACGGGTTCTTAATTTTAGATACTGTAATCGTCTAATCAGCGATTGAAATTATATTAAATATACAGTTAAACCTGTATACCTCCGACTCTGGATAAGCCGGAAGAAATCGCCCTCGGGAAAAACCTGTCTTACTCGGAATTTGTCCGAGTTATACAGGTAAAATCCGAGATGACCACGTGATACACTCCGATACCCGTTAGCAACGCGGCAAACCGACGCCATCACGTGGTACCTTCAGGAGCTACTACTTGTAATGTATTAAAAAATAGGCATTTGAAATATTTTTATAATTATTAAAATATTTTATTACAATTTACTTTAAATTATTATATGTACACTTTCAGAAACATTGTTTTAGTACACTTTATGTATTTATACACTTTAAAATAGTTTTTTTTATAATACTTTAAATTTTATCTCTATAAGATGGAAGCCTCTATTTCTCGGACTACCCCTCCCACCCCTCTACACTTAGTCCCAGTTATACAGGTTCTACGTTTTATTTTCATTATCATTTATTTTTACCTAACTTCACCTATCCTCATCTAAAGGGACCTTCAATTATCGTCCATATTCTTCAGTGTTCCTTGATGACCGTCGTCCACATTTACAAATTATTATTCACACTATCGTCAGGAGTTCATCGTCTTCTCGTTGTTTTTGTCCTGCTCTCGAGATTTAGAAAAGAACGAAGATATCTTATGTGTGAATTTTTTAAACAAAAGGGATCACCTGAAGATCAGCCCCCCCCCCCCTGGCTCAATTACCAAATGATATTTTCGTTAAAACTAACGAAAATATCACGACTTAACCTAACCAATCGTCAAGGGCGTACAGTTGACCTAACCTGGCGTTCAATTTAATTTATTATTATATTTGGTACTGTAAAGCAAAAACAAGAATACATGGGGGCCCTGATCTTCAGGTGATCCAACAAAAGTATGATACCATGTTCGGATACTGATATAATGTGAATTAAAAGAGGTTCAGTTTATCGTGTCCTAGGTCCCTGGTGGTAATATTGGTACCGTGCAATATTTCGATCTGAAACATCACTGGCTAGCGAATGATATTGCTAAGATTCAAACAAGAATTACAAGATGGACGACGCAGATTTGAGTAGCAATCAGGCATCATCTCGATGGATTTAGGATGAAGTAAAGAAGATGACATCACAAGTTGATGAATGTGGACGAATGTGTGATTGGCCCTTAACGCAATCTAGTTTAACCTTATCTAACCAAATCTTACCGCAAAAGCGTTTCATCTGGATCGACATTCAGTTGCTGAACTTTTTCTCCATAGGCAGTTTGATCGAGAGATGAAATATTGAGCCCGTGATGGCGTGATACAGTCTTCATACGAGTAAACTTAAATAATTTTTATATTTATTACAAGCATATTACCAACCCCATTACATTTTCAGGCTTATTTTAAAGGCCTAAGTATATCTAAACGTTAAATAACTGTAGAAATAACTGAAGTTTAAAGCAAAGTGAAAACGACAAAATGTCGATGATCAAAACAGAACGTTTTGCTTAACTACTGAAATTCTAGTCAGGAAACAGAACTTCATAAACATATTTTAATAATCACTCATTTCATTAGTTCTTATTCAGTAAAAATAGAACGTAAAGCATTATGAACAATTCTTAAAGGAGAGCTACTGTATAGTTTTTGTCTACACAATTTTGCAAGGGCGATTAAATCTTGAGACACATCTAATTCGACCTATACTGTACAGTACATACACGGGTAAGTCGCAAGTGGCCATTGTCGCAATATCACTTCCCGTAAAACAGCGATGTTATGTCTCTTTTAGAGTTGGATGGATGACCGTCTTTCGCATTCAGGTGATGTATCGACCAGTGGTTCGGATCCTACGTAAAGCTGTAGGTCCCCTCCGTTGCGTGACCTTTATCTTTACGAAGGAGATTAAACAAACCCAAGCACTACTGCGATAACTACTAAATTATATGCATCTTGCAATGGCGTGTGAAAGTCTTTGGTAGTTTCAACTGAGAAAAATGACTTTATTATCCAAGAAATAAATGAGTTTCAAAATAGGGGTTCGAATGCAGTTACTCATTTCTCACATGAATATGTGATTCATTCAACGTTGACATGAACGAAAAACAGCTGTAATTAAACGTTTAAAATTGTTTATATACCTTGGTTTTGCTTGGGCCAAAATTGTTCATTCTGACGAAGGCCAAGCTTATCACTTCACCTTAGACCTACAATTTAACGTGAAATCCGAACCACGCCCCACCAGCAGCCCAGCGTCTTAACCACTAGACTACCCAGGGTACCCATTTATCTACCAGCCAATTTCTTTGTGTGGAAGGATGGACAGCTGGGTTTTGCTGCACGCGGCCTGCCGTCACTCGGTTTTGATCCCGGGACTGATGAATTCGTAGTCAACGACGCTAATCACTACACCACCGAGGCGATATATATATATATATATATATATATATATATATATATATATATATTAACGTAAAGAACGACGCTTGTATAGGAGAATATTCCGCGCAAGATGAGAGAGAACGAAACAAATGAAAAAATGAGGTAACCACCCGGGAATCGAACCCGGGATCTTTCGATTGCCGGTCAGATATGATAACCATTATACCATGGGCCCATGGTGTAATGGTTATCATATCTGACCGGCAATCGGAAGATCCCGGGTTCGATTCCCGGGTGGTTACCTCATTTTTCATTTGTTTCGTTCTCTCTCTCTCATCTTGCGCGGGATATTCTCCTATACAAGCGTCGTTCTTTACGTTAATTATACTGCGTGTTTGCAGTTTAAATGTATATATATATATATTTTTTTTTTTTTTCTTCTACAGGGTGTATATAAAGTCAGGATCTATTTTTGTGAAGCACTTGGAAATTATATGGAATTCAATCATAAAATGATAAAGTGGTAACATTTATTAAATAATTAAGAGTAGGATTCGACGTGACGTCCATCAGTATCCCTGCACAGCTCAAATCGTTCCGCAGCATTTCTACACACATTCTGGAGCATTTGCGGGGTTATGTTATCTGCAGCATTTCGTATACGTAAGTTTTCAAGACTCGTAATCTTCGTCTGATAGACGTGCGATTTGATAAAGCCCCATGCAAAGAAATCTAAAGGGTTAAATCTGGTGATCTCGCTGGCCAAGGTCTGTTGCTTCCGCGTCCGATCCAGCGATTTGGAAAACGTCCATTTAGATAATCCTGAACAATTTTGGCATAGTGACAAGGAGCACCATCATGTTGATAGACGACGGTACTAACAATCCTATCCCCGTCGTCTATCAACATGATGGTGCTCCTTGTCACTATGCCAAAATTGTTCAGGATTATCTAAATGGACGTTTTCCAAATCGCTGGATCGGACGCGGAAGCAACAGACCTTGGCCAGCGAGATCATCAGATTTAACCCCTTTAGATTTCTTTGGATGGGGCTTTATCAAATCGCACGTCTATCAGACGAAGATTACGAGTCTTGAAAACTTACGTATACGAACTGTTGCAGATAACATAACCCCGCAAATGCTCCAGAATGTGTGTAGAAATGCTGCGGAACGATTTGAGCTGTGCAGGGATACTGATGGGCGTCACGTCGAATCCTACTCTTAATTATTTAATAAATGTTACCACTTTATCATTTTATGATTGAATTCCATATAATTTCCAAGTGCTTCACAAAAATAGATCCTGACTTTATGTACACCCTGTATTATACTATACTGTATAATGCATACTACATATTTATTCTATTCAAGCATCCCAGCAAGAAATGAGAGGTTTAGTAAATGTCATAAACATTTTATTGACGTTTTATAATCATTTATTTACGTTTACTAAAAGTCTCATTTCTTGCTGGCAAAACCATAATTTCCTACAATAATTTTATTTAATAAATACTACAGTATAAAGGATATAATTACGTGAAAAGGCGAGTTACAAGGAGTTACAAGGACAAGAGGAAGCCTCAAAGACCTTCCGGTCCACTCTGGGAGGTTCCTGTTATTAAACAAGTTTATTTTCTTTCAACTATCCTAGCAGTAGTAGAAAACTGGATAGAAAAGTAGAAGGCTCTCTCCCCACACCTCCGCTCCCTCCCTACCAGAGGCAGGTACGGAAAAAGGTTGAAGAAAATACCTTGACCCTGGAAAAGTAGCCAATGAAATTTTACAGGAAAGTGGAGCATATATAAATGGGACATATATAAATGGGACATATAAATCTAATTGTCTTCTAACAGAGAGAGAGAGAGAGAGAGAGAGAGAGAGAGAGAGAGAGAGAGAGAGAGAGAGAGAGAGAGAGAGAGAGAGAGAGAATCTTTAATCCTACATCCAAAATGCCCCCTCCCCCAAACATTTGGAATGTTACAATTTAGGCACATAAATAAATACAAAAACTTCATTTTAATTATGGAAATATTTCAATTCGGTAATAAAAAAACAACATTTTTTTAATTGTTAAATTTCTAGAAATTCATAAACCCTATTTTATATATATATATATATATATACTGTATATATGTTTTATATAAATGTGTAAAGCGAAACTCAGATGAAAACTGAATTTCAAAATGATTAATTAAATATTTACTTTGGAATTATTATCACAAAATGGTTAATAAAGATCTTAAATTAATTTATCATATTATATATATATATATATATATATATATATATATATATAACGGAATTTTATGAATTTTTAATGTAGTCGCAAATTATTTATTATTTGCAGGAATATTATTGATGAATTCAGTATAGATTTAATTTTATTAAATTTAAATGAATATATATATATATATATATATATATATATATATATACATATACATGATACAACTCAAAATAGTCCCTTGCCCTCTTTGCGAGTGACCCGTTACCCACGTTGGGCCTTCCATCATGAAAAAGAAAAACTATAGTATTTGTCATTTACCATTAGTTATTCGGACTATAGTGGATTTAATTTTCCCAGAACAGTTCCTTGTTCCATGCACAGTCTGTGGTCTGTGTGTGAAATATATATAATATATAGAGAGAGAGAGAGAGAGAGAGAGAGAGAGAGAGAGAGAGAGAGAGATAATTACAGCAAAGCCTCAAAATTTACCAAACGTTTGAAATTGTTGAATGTAGTCAGATTTAGCGAAACCAGACTTGCGTAGAGGAAGTTTGCGGATGGCTGCAAGAATATGTGATGTGTCCTGAGAAACTCCAACAAGTTAAATGACTTTAAGAAAGAAATATATATATATATATATACACGACAAAATGGCAAGCAGCCAATTTCTTCAACTTTGAATAATAAAATCAAAACAGATAAAAAAATTGCAAGCAAGACAAAGACTCTTCATAAAGAGTCCAATTATAGACGCAAACGAGCGATCATTTTGAAATCTGAGAACCTCCTCACCTTCGCAGTTTTAAACATTTTTTTGTCATTTTAGGAATAAAGTGATTTGCGAATGACCTCATGTAGGACATCACATATTTTTTTAAAAACTCCGTTTCACTATGAACGTAGGATCGAATTCTTTCGTCCTATTTCTTCTCTCATACTTCCATTTCAGTTTTTCTTCGCAGGATTATTTTAATAAGGATTACGAGTGTCCACATCTTTTGATCATAGTTTTAATTTATTAAATTCAATGTTTGTCCTTTCAAATTTAATTTCTGCATGGAAAGATTTTCTGAATTAATATTTTTAATGGGATTATTTTGTCTTTAAAATACGAATGGCTTTTTTAACCTTTCATTCAAATGTACCATTTCTCCAATAAAGTATATTTCCTTTACACACACACACACACACATATATATATATATATATATATATATATATATATATATATATATATAACATATATATACACATAAGTAGTGTAATAAATCATACGTGTTATTTGTGTCATTTAGCATTGGATGTATTTAAGTTATTATTGTAAAATGAAGTTTCGTATCACAAAACCAATCTATCATTAACAAACATAATTACAACTATCATAAGAATACATCTTGAATTTGAACAAACGCCATTATAGTAGGACTGAAGAAAAGTTCCTCTGATATGCCTCACATTCGAAATACAAATAATTGTTTTGCCCCGACCCGCGGGATCCATTTGTATCAGGCACATCAAGATATTTATTGAATTTCTATAATCATGCACAGCGTGGAAGAAATGCTAGTCATGCCTAGTTATCGCTCGATGCATCTAAAAGTCGATTCTTAGCCTAGTAGACGAGTATCTTTGCTTAGTCTCGAACAACGTCGATTATGGTTTAATCCTTCTAAGAAGTGAGGAACAGCCTTGTTGACAGGATTTAATTAAAGTTAATAAGAGCTACCTTTTCGATTAGAAGACTTATAAAGAAAGTTTTCGCTTTAGAGCCTGATTGAATTTCTTTTTGTTCTCATTGAAGTGAGAGTTTAGAGAGATCTCTCGTCCCAAAATACAGTAATTATACAGTTTCTTACTCAAGATAAATATAAGGTTTTTAAATCAAGGGATGGAAGTTAATATAGTTATCCAGTAATTATATATATATATATGATAGAATGCTAATTTAAAGGTCGTGGGATCGAGTTCCGGCTCGGACTTTGTGATTTCAAACCTCCTTGGCAGGTCGTGGTTTGGATTTACGTTAAGTTGAGGTCCAAGGAGGGGCGACAAATCTGACCTTCGTTAGAATTTCTGAATCATATATAACAAATATAACAAAATCATATACCGGGTGTCCGAGAATTATCTGTACAATGTTTGGCTGTTATTAAAAGTCAACCATGAAGTGTAGAAATTCCAGATTGTCCCACTTACAGAGAATCTCATTAAGTTTTTTCTGATACCACGTTTTGACAAGTTTTTTAGAAATGTACGCGGGTGACAGACATTGATGATTTAAAAGCAAGAATCACAGCTGCTATTGAGCGAATTGATGTGGATATGCTGCAGCGTACATGGCAACATTTGGAGTATCGATTGGATGTTTTGCGAATCACTAATGGTGCACATATCGAATGTTTGTAACAACGTTACCTTAATAAAGAAACTTTTGAAAATACAGATTCTAAATAATCTTGTTTAAGAATTTTACGTGTGTTATCAAGAATTTTATTAAAATATGAAATTGTACAGATAATGTTCGGACACACTGGAATTTCTAAAAAACTTGTCAAAACTTGGTATCAGAAAAAACTTAATGAGATTTTCTGTAAAATGGGACAACACTGGAATTTCTACACTTCATAGTTGACTTTTAATAACAGCCAAAAATTGTACAGATAATTCTCGGACACCCTGTATAACTTTATATATATAACAAAGTAAGGTGGTTTTCATTTCAAAGAAACTGTTACATTTCGCCTCACACCTAAATTTCACTTTGGTTTAAACTGTGGAGCAATTGTATAAAAAATGTACAGGCAGGGTTATTCCTACAGAATGAAGTCGAGTTGCCTATACATAATTTAAATAACATTTTCTTTAAACATAATTTAAATATAATTTAAATATAATTTTGCTTCGTAATATTTTTCACAAAGTTTTGTATTGCAGCGATGCGACATTTTAAAGAAAATTATACAAAGTCACGAATAGTCTGAAAATCAATATTTCCACGATCGAAAATGGATTTTTCTTCTTATTAACGAAATTGCTACTAAGCTATTACACTTTTGAGATAATTTTTAAAATTAAACCTAATATTGCAAAGTTGCTACATTTTGGCGTAATAATGTCAGTAGAGCTACGGTACAACTTCTTGGTCCTTGTTATATGCATATATTTTGAAATATGAACAAAATGAATTTTCAAACAATCATATTTTTCCGGGTTTTTTTTTTTTTATAAAAAATTTCATTTTGATTTCGCGCATGCGCAGTAGATGATGTCGGGAATAAAGAAATATAAAGAAATATAATCTGATATAATAAGTTAACCCATCTCATTCATTATTCACAATATAATGTTAAGAAAATGGGAAATTGTTGAATTTTCATTTAAGGATGAAACATAGTATCATGGCCAGAACAGGTTCCATTATAATTAAGGTCTCCTCTCTCTCTCTCCTCTCTTCTCTCTCTCTCTCTCTCTCTCTAAAAAAAAGGAACAATGATGACGTGATGTTTGTTTACTGAATAGTGAGAATGAAAATTACTTTAGTTAAATGAAATAAATTACATTAGTATTGCCTTAATAATAATAATAAGAATAATAATAATAATAATAATATATTATTATTATTATTATTATTATTATAAGTACAGTAATTGTAGAGAGGTGAGCCGCAACATTTCGTATGAAAGAGAAGTATGACGTCATGAATCCCTCATGTTACCAATTTCATACTAACAACTCGGCCTCAAATTTTTCCATAGGATCTGTTCCTCTAGTTATTATATCCCATAATCCTATTACGATGAAATATCATTACTGATATTCCCATTGTTTTATAATTTGGAATATTCACTTAATTCAGCTAACTTAGTATGAAGTTTTGCAATTTTTATGAATGAAAACAGGGCTTATGAACTGTTTTGTTATATTAAATTGTGGAAATATTTGTAAATTTGACAATTTCAGTGTTCTGAAATAGCTTTGACTAGCAAAGGTCGGCGCTACGCGCCGATTTTGCTAGATCTGCGGTGCTTCGGCTGAATTGTGGGCCTACGGCGTATTTTATTTTGAACATCAGTAGCCCTTTATCTGGATCATTCCTATTCCTCTCACCTTGGGCCTCAGTAATTGGGGTGCCTGCGGCCTTCCAGTTACTGGCAACCAATTATTCATTCAATAAAACTACAGAAAAGAACGCAGCCATGAAAATCTAAAGCTTCACAAATCTTAATACAATGAGCTCGGATTTGAAGCCTAAGATTTTCATGACTGAGTTCATTTCTATAGTTTTATTGACCAAATAACTGAACCGACAGTAATTGGGGGCCCTGCGGCCCGCCAAATCATAGTTTTCATTGATTTCGAGTGCATCAATAATATTGTTATAGTATTCCATTAGTTGTGATAAGCATGATCTTCCTGACCGGAATCGATGTTTGGTTATCATTTTTTTTCTGAGTTTCCCCATTAACCCCACCCCTTCCCCATTACCCCACCCATCTCCCCCATTTACCCACCAATTTTTTTTCTGAGTTTCCCCATTAACCCCACCCCTTCCCCCATTACCCACCCCTCTCCCCAATACCCCCTCCCCCATTTACCCCACCCTTCCCCCATTAACCCAATGGGGGAAGGGGGCTGGCACCTTGCAAAGGATTTACTTTAATTTTTTTGGTTACATATACGGTACCGTATATCGCATCTATTTTTCTGAGTTTCCCCATTACCCCACCCCCCTCCCCATTACCCCACCCCTCCCCCATTTTGTGCCAAAATTATGATTAAAATGAAGAAATGGGAAGAACTGTACCCCTAAAAGGGGGGCAGGATTTATGTTCGGGAATTTTTTTTTAGCATGGGCACTGCACAATAAAAAGACGCATCGAATGGTGAAAACCGCATTGTTCTACAATCTACACAATTGTAGCGACCTGTAGGTGTGCGCAAAAAAACTGTTACATATAATATATATATATATATATATATATATATATATATGTATATAAGGCTTCATTTCTGAAATAGTATATTAGATTATTTTATGTCCTCTAAAATAATATTATTTCTCATCATTATTTTCAAAAATCACAAAATTATTAATTATTTTAAAGTATAATTCACAGGAATAAACGCTATTCCATACAAAAATTGCCATTCCATAACCGTCAGTCGGTGTTAAAAATATAATCCTGAAATTGGTATTCTATAAGAAAAATATTATTTCACAAAATATAATTGCTTTAAAATGAAATAAATATTATTATAATTAATTATAAACTATTCAAAATATAAAATGAGAGAAAGGTAATATATATAATATATATATATATATATATATTTTATCCTTCACAACCAATTCCTTTTATAATAGCTTATTTATGTACGCGAAAACGCACCATTGAAAGATAATCTAGACAACCAACCGACCCCAATATCCGTTGCCATAGAAACGAAACCAAAACACAAAATTCATTTACAAGAACTATTGGGAGAATCACACTACAGTTGATTTGGATTTCCTCCACTGTTGCATTTTTGAAAATAAATGTCCACTTTTGATTATGGGTAAGTTGTTTTTATTTATTTATTTAAATAATTTAAAATATTTAAATATGAAAGTTGTAATTATATTAAATTGTCAGTCTCAGAAGTGTCTGTCTGTAAATTTAAGTTTGTTTTCTTTATGAATTTCCTGAAAGAAAATCTTAAATTTCATTAATACTTAGTCATCCTCCTTCTTACATCTTCCCTCATTAATAGTCAGATATTTATCAAGGACAAACAGACGATCAGATCAACATTTTTCCTGCCATTCGTCTCAATAAAAATACATATAAATACAGTAAACAGAGACGATTCGAACGATAAGTGTGGTAAAAAATAAAAAAAGACAAGTTTTGTAAACCTTTAAATGAACAAGCTCAAAAAAAACAAAATTTAAAAAAAGAAAGAAAAAAAATATGAAGCTAAACCAAGCCCGAGTAACCGGTCTTGGGTGAGGTGCAGTGGGTAAACAGGACACTTTACAATCCTGTCGGTAGTCCCAAGGGAGCGAATTGCTTGTCGAGAAGGAGTTACACGATAAACTTTGTCCTACTCGAGGAAATGATAAGGTTACTATTAATACACTGATTTATGTCACTAATTTACAGTGTATATATATATATATAGATATATATATATATATATATATATAATATATATTATATATATATAATTACTTTTTGCAAATTTATTTCTTTTTAGAAGTAGAATAAAACGTACGTCTTTAAACACAATGACGGTATTCACATTATAAATTAAAGAAATTATATGACAGTTATGATAATGAATGATAAATTAGAAACTATGATAACTACACTTTGAACACGATGACAATAGCGCTTATCTTCCACCCTGATTTTTTTAATAGTCCTTTCTTGGAATTGGAAGGTAAAAAAAATTCCGTGTTTAAATGTTGATTTACTAAAGAAAGAGAGTCACATTTCATTGTTAAAATTATTCATGCTTGATTTTAAAACTAAATAACCCGATTACTTTCCCCTCAATGTCATACTTATTCCCATTCGCGATCGGCAAGTGTGAACGCGTAAAGGAGAATTCAAGATTTGAGAAAAGAGTTTTCTAGAATTGAGGAACAATGTTACTCCCATTCGCATTGAAGTAAAGGCGCCAAATGAGAAAGTCTAATATTTCCTAACCTAACTAAATCTAACCTAACCTTGACCAAAGCCGGTGAATGTGAATGAAAATGATATGAAATGGGAATAGATCAATTTGAGAATTGTCTCCCTCGTGATTCTCACTTGGGCGGAGAATAAAATGGGAATGATACCAAATAAATCTTTCCCTGAAATGAAATGTGTTTGATCATTATATTAATGAAGTTTAACGTCGGTTTGGTGTTAACGTAGGAGCAACGAGAAATGGCTCTTGGCCCACCATGACCCTTTGGCCAATCTGCACACATTCACCGCTTGCGTGGGGCTCGCTGATCTTCATGGCGACGGGGAATCGAAGCTGGTCATCGCAGACCTCGGATCACACGGATCTAACATGAAGCTGAAGGTAAGGGATTAATTTTTAAAAAAATTCAAGTGAAAGAAAATACAGATTGCATGTGTACGTATAAAAGTTTTCAATATCGCATCAAATCCTAGTAAATTAATCTAATATGGTCTCTAAAAACGATCTTTTCTTTCACTGAACAACCCTCCTAACTAGGCTGACCATATTTCCTTGAGACAAAAACGGGACATTGGGATGGCAAAAAAGGGACGGGGGTTATGTAATATTCTGTATTCATGAAAAAGTAAGTACATAAACATATTGAGCTTACAATTATTCTTCAGTGACAGAACCCATACAAAAACCCATACAAAACGGTACTGTCCCGTTCAAAACGGTACGTATGGTCAGCCTACTCCTAACCCTTCTTTACTGCATAAAGAGGAGCCTGCACAATACTTGTATACTATTAGCAGAACTCAAACGTGTATAAGAATTTATACGGGAGATAAGCCAGCAAATGGTTCATTAGTCTTAAAATAAAAGTAATTTAGAATAATTTATGATAATAAAACAGAGTAAAAGAACGACGTTTGCTTTCAGGTTTACAAAGGGACGAGTCTCATGTCTGAGAACACATTAATAGATACTCCCACGGGACTCGTAACCTTTCACATGGACACAACTGAGCCCCGTGTTCCAGGCAAGTAGTTTAAAGTTCATTGTTATATAGGTTTTTACTTTTTTGTAAAAAATGCAACTGTAATTTTATCTGAATATGGATACTGAAAGCTGAGCTGACAGTCAGTGATAATATATAATATACAGGGTGTTTCAGGTCGACCCTAGAAATATGGAAATTGCAGCAGAATTTGGGAATTTGTAGTTTGTATTTGGTATTTGGTATTTAAAGTTTGCCATAGTAATCCGCCAATTTCCATATTTCTAGGGTCGACTTGAAACACCCTGTATATTTATAGTTCAAGGGTGCAAGGATAAAGAAACTATAATTTAGTTTACCCCCCCTATTGACAGTCACAAATAACAGACCAAATTAGGTACGAGTACAACCAGTGGCGTAGCTAGAAATTTTTGGTGGGGGGGCGGACAAAGGCCCAAACTTTCCGATAAACGGGCGTCACAAAGATACCGTTTATCAATCATCTATCTCATCAAGCATAACAATGTACAGGCAAAACAAAGAAGCTATTAAGTGCGAGGAACACATATGATAACACACCTGCATCAGTATTCAGTAATGTAATACAAAAGCAGAATACACTACCATTAAATGAAAGAAAATGAATGATTTACAAGGGAAAACACACAATGCACTCTGTGTAACAATGGACCAGAAAATTTGCAACATTATATATTATACTGCCCACCATAACAGAATGAAAAAAAATACAAATGAAATACAAATACAAATGAAACAGAAAAGACAAAGGAAGTGTTATTCAAATTTTGGAAAATAAGGAGTAAGAAAAAAAAGAAAAAGAATTGCTAGATTTCTTTTTCTAATTATTAAAAAAAAAAGAAGCTCCAAATGATCACCGACTTCTCGCCCTCGGAATTAGTGGGGTAAAGGCCCAGTGGAGGGAGAGAGACAGGGACGGTACACCAGTCACCGGGTACGGGACTACGCTTCCAAACGAAGAGGGAAGAGGGAGGTCACGGTGGCAAGACATGATATGAACCGTACGTGTCCAAACGTACTAAGTGTGGGAGGAATTTATGATCACACAAACAAGTGAAGCAGTGGATGTCGTTTGAAAAGGTTACACGACGGATGAATTGGTTGCAGACTTGCAACAGTGATGAAGTTCTTGTTGAACGAGAACCGAAGGTCGAATGGACGAATGTTGAGTGAGCGAAATTCCAGCGAAGGAGGTCCAGCGAAGTTGAAAGATCGCAGTCGAATGAGGTGGAGCAGATCGAAGTCGAGCCCATTTGTTGCGACGAAGGTCGGTAAGTGAAATGAGCAAGGTGAGAGCGAACTGAAAAGGACTCATGCTTTTATAGTCATGCTCTGGTGACGTAGAGATTTCCAGCAGCTTCAGAGAAATCTTCTAGAAATGTGCGTCTTCTATGCAGGCTTCCGTCCACGTGTTGGACTGCAACACCTTGTTTGCTTCTTCTTGGCGTTAGAAAAGGAGGCGAAGAAAAGAATTTCCGAAATGTCACTACAAATAGTTCCTCTTCAGCGAGAAAGGCGAGCAAAATGAGTTGGCGGTGGCGGCGTTCCACCGATCCATAGGATTACGAAAGGAAAGCCAGGTGCCGAGGTTCTCTTGAAGTATCCAACTACCAGTGGAGTGTGTCCGTGAGAAGTTTGAAGTCAGCGTAGACCCCATAAAAACGATTACCTGCAGGAAGTGATGGAAATGTTGACGAAGAGACGGATGGCAAGGAATTTATTGCGGAAGGTGTTGTAACTCGTTTTCGCTAATTGCTTATTGTTCAGGCTGCTTGTTAACGTCCGCAGGGTGCCACAACATTGAAAACTTCCTTATGGGAGATATGTGGTTGCTAGTGGGGGTGGGGTTGGCTCCACTCCGTTCGCCTTGACTCAGAATTCTATACTATTGCACCCAAATATGCCTGTGTCAATTATCTCTTTAGAAAGATTCTTCGTTTGCAAATGACTCTTCAGAAAGTCACTTCAGAGTCACCATTTTATTGTGCCAGTTGGAAGGCGATTAGGAGATTATAATTTAATCTACCTTTCTATTAACAGTCACAAATAACACAAACCAAATTAGGTACAACAATAATGTTATATACAAACGAAAGATACGCGAGCGCTTCGACTTCGGCGTCGTGGATTTGAAGATGATTACGGGGGCAAGTGAAGCAGTAGGTGTTGTTTGAAAAGGTTGCACGACGGATAAAGTAGTTGCGGGCTCGCAATAATAATGAGGATTTTGTTGAACGAGAAGTGAGAATCGAAGATTGAATGGATGGTTGTTTTGCGACACAAAATTCCAGCGAAGGAGGTCAAGCGAGGCTGAAGGATCGCAGTCAAATAAGATGGAGCAGATCGAAGTCGAGCGAGTAAAAAGAATCCAATTGCTGCGATGAAGATCGGTAAGCGAAATGAGCGAAGTGAGGGCAAATTGTTGTTGTTGTTGTTGACGTTATAAGAGGTGAAGTCAAATTGAAATGGACTCGTGCTTTTATAGCTGCGCTCTGGTTACGTGGAAATTCCCCAGGGCTTCAGAGGAATCTTCTAGAAGTGTACATTTTCCATGCAAGTTTCCGCCCACGTGTTCGAATTCCACCACCTAGTATACTTATTCTGGGCGTGAGAAAAGGAGGCGAAGAAAGGAATTTCCAGAATGTCACTACATACTTAAAAATTATTCCCACCAAGATTCAAACCCAGTACCTCTTGAGTAGAAGGCCACTGACCACTCCGCTGCGATAAGGTAAAAGTTAACACAACCTGCCGCATATTTCAACACCCGAGGGAACACATAGCACTTTCGTGTCCAAAGATGTTTTTCATGTTATTAAGCCCCCTGCACTTGAGCCAGTGGCAACATTTCATTCAAATCTCTGATGCATTGTGCAAAATCATGTCTTATATATATATATATATATTATATATATTATATATATATATGCGCCTCGGTGGTGAAGTGGTTAGCATCACTGACTTCGAATCCATCAGCCCTGGGTTCGAAACCCGGTGACTGCAGGCGGCGAGCAGCAAAACCCAGCTGTTCATCCTTCCACACAATAAAAATTGGTTGGCAGATAAATGGGTACTCTGGGTAACGTACTGGTTAAGACGCTGGGCTGCTGCTGATCGGGAGGTCGTGAGATCGAGTCCGGGCGAGGACTTTGTAATTTCTGACCGCCCGTGGTGGGGCGTGGTTCGGATTTAACATTAAACTGTAGGTCTAAGGTGTAGTGACAAGCTTGACCTTCGTCATAATGAACAATTCGGGCGGAAGCAAAACCAAGGTTAACCAAGCTTATATATATATATATATATTGTGTACCATATTTCCTTATACAGTATACTTCAACGTGACTGTAAAAATGAATGGATGAAACTTGATGGAACTTAATATATACTCGTAACATCATAGACATATCAAAATGATAGATTAAGTATTAGATACTCCTTCGATTCTAAGATTTTAAAGACAAGTCTTTTAAACAAAGTTTTATATCACTTATTCAATTCAAAATTAAAGGATTTTCATTCTTTCTTCTTCTTCTTTATACTTTTACGTAACCTGCTGACATTCAATATTACATTTTCTTCAGCTGTTGCTGTTGCCTCTGGAAGTTATATTTACATCTACAAGAATTTACGTCCTTATTTCAAGTTTACTTTACCTACGTTAGATGTAAATTCTCTGGAATTCGATGCATGGAATCAGGTAAAAGTTGCTTTGTTAAAGATATTACAGGTATGGTAATCTTTGTCTTTTGAAAATAATTCAGGCGTCAAAAATAAGAAAAAAAAAAACTTTGAGTAAGTTTTTGTAGTAAATTTTCTTAATCATTTCCGATCAAGAGAAATGTCTCGTATTTTCTTTCGGTTTTTAGAGAAAAATAAACGTATTTTCTTAAAAATTAAAGAAACTCGTAAAAAGTAATAATTTTAATCATTATATTTGAAGGCTCGAGATGATATGTTGGACGTTTCAACGTTGTACGAAATTTTGGATTCTCTCCGTCAAGAGGTTGGCGAATGTGGATTGACGACGCGATCGCAAAGGTTTCTCATGTGCACAGATCAACAAGCTCAGACGATGTTTTTGGAGACCCACAAAAGCTTCCTTCTCAAACGACAGGTATGAACAAACAAGTCATTCTAATATTTCACGCCTCAAAAGAAGTTTCACTGTAGCAAATATTTAAAATATATATTGATCATGTAAACAGTTTTGAAATCAATATTTACTCCTCAAAAATAATGACCTCTCCTTACTTTTGATTTTTAAAGGGTAATAAATGTTTGGCATTTTACCAGTTGCTTCAGTAAATAGGCTATAGTCTCACCATTATGTCATTCACCGTTCTTTTAATATATGGCTTTTTTATCAGTTTTATATGACTGCAGAAGTTATTGGCAAATATTTATAAACTGAACTCGTAAAATGCCACAAATATCTTATCATTCAGACAGTTGTCACGTGTATAGGAACTCTGAAGAAAAATCATGAACAAGAGGAAGAAGCAATTTCTTGTTTAGTTCTCGGAACGGAAAGTGCGAATATTTACATACTCGATCCGGAAGCCTTTATAATTCTAAATCATGTATGTTTAATAGAATCATCTTAAGAGCCCTGAAATATTTTTACTCCAGTTTTAACGATTGGTGGAAGCAATATTGTATAAAAAGTTTTTGAATGGTTTCAGATACAGTATAATAATTTTTTTTCTCTTTTCCCATATTGAGTCTGAAGATACTTGGTCATTTCAGACTGCAAATTCACCTTTTATGGATATTTCAGATGAGCCTTCCCAGTGTTCCCGTCTTTCTAAGCATAACAGGACTGTATGATGTAGAATATCGTTTGGTTGTAGCGTGTAGGAATGGTTTTATTTATACCATGAAAAGGGGCTCGAAAGTGGGTCGTCCAACAGTAGAACTAACCTCTCAACCTGTAGGATTACTGAGAAGGGGAAAATGTATTATTGTAGCCACTATGGACCAACAAATTCAATGCTTCAGTAACAAGGTACAGAGATAATACGCAGTTGTTTTGTAGTTTCAGGATTCAGCTGTAGTAAAATTCGTGAAATAATTGTACTGATTTTAGGCATTACACATATATTTGGAGAAGAAATAGGATTATTATAAGAACTTTTACGAGTTTAAAGTAGCTCTTTCTCAGCTTAGTTTATCATGTAATCTTTACAGATATCTAATCCCGAAAGCTATTCCTCCAAGTCTGATTAAACAATGCATAAAGAACTCTCTCTAATCTGAGAGATTTCTAAACACGTCTCATTGAAAAGTTTAAACTAAGCATGTGCAATATTTGTGCCCGCAATCCACTTAATTTTCATTTGTGGCCCGCACATATACAGCAGTATATAAAATGTTTTGCACATCTCAATGTTTATACTTCTCAATTTATTTTATGACCGTTCTCTAAGTATTGCATAAAAAGATTTAATTATATAATATTTACATGGGATCGTTTAAGATATAATATTTAAATACACTTTATTATACTATCATAAATATCATATAGAGTTTGTGCCAAAAAATTTTTAGTTACTTTTTAAAACAATAAAAGGTGTGTGTATATATATATATATATATAAAGGACAACACAGGAAAATAATTTCTATGCGTTCCTCGTTCCTCGGTCTAAAAAGGTTGCACATGCCTAGTCTAAACATGGAAATACTTTTATCCATAACAAGAAACAGTGCCAGAAATTGGCACAGAACTCAGGCCAGATTAATGCAACCCATTGCGCACCATCGGGAGTCGAATTCCCGAACTCAGTGTCTTCACTTCGCTTATATTGAGTCACTGGCACTGGCCCACTTTTATCCATGATCGTTTATTTCAGAACCAACACACTGAGGCCTATGATCTTTATAAGTATTTACTTATACATATAAATCAATACATCACAACGTATATATATTTCATGATTACACTATACATATCTGCATATCCGCATAATTATCAAACTCGCGTGAAGCTGAATCTAAGATGTAACCTGGTTGCTAGAAAATATTTATTTACAGGGGAAAAAGTTGTGGAACGTCAACTTGCTAGAACCCATTACTTGCATAGAATCAATCGAAATACAAAATTTAGCAAAAGATCTGATTGCAGTCGCCGTACAAGACAATAGAGTCATCATTTACTTCGACAAACACCTCGTGGATGTGATTCGAACCGAGGGAACAGTCGTGGCCATGCGTTTCGGCCACTACGGAAGGGAGAGGAATGCTCTTGTTCTCATTTTAAAAGGTACTCTTTAGTTATGAATAATTCTCTTTATACCAGAAATGGGAGGCAACAAATTTATGTTAGTGTGAATGGATGGAATATAAATATTTCCTTTACAGGAGGCGGCCTCGATATATTTTTGCTGAAGAGAACGGCGAAATTCGAGCCCAACCCCAAAGAAAGTCTGATGCACATTTCATCTCAAAAACTGAATATTCCCAAAAAGACCAAACTCTTTGTTGATCAGACCATGAGGGAAAGAGAAAATGCAATCTGTAAGTTAATTAAGAACGTGACTCAGTTTTAATTTTGGTTATTATAGGCCTAAAAGTCTTTCCATTTCTGTTTACAGTTCATGTTTTTCCGCTGTATAGTTTCTGTATTTTACTAAGGTAATATGAAAGTTTAAAGCCCAGTTTCATAATATCAGAATGGGAGACTGTCCATTATACACGCATTACCGTGAAAAAGACTCGTTAGTTGAAGGCCGATTTCAATGAAGTCTCTTCTTTGAGAGGACTATTCTGAATAAGCTAAAATTAGAGGAGAGTATGGGTAAATATTTCATTCAATCATTATCGGAAGATCGTCGTTATACTCAATATTATCAGTCCTATTTTTCCCAGTAATGCACAGAGTGTTTCAACATGACCTTTATCGATTGCGGTTAAATACGGCTCGATCGTATGTTCGAACCCTTGAGACAAGTAGTAATCCCGTATCTTTGACACAAGAGGAACCACTCAAATTGTCTGCTCAAGTAAGAATCAGTGCGTTCTTTCATCTAAATTTTCACTAATTATTCAAGGATAAAAAGCCATTGAAAAGTGTAATAATAGCATCAAATAAAAGGGCTTCAGTGTGTGTGTGTGTATTTGGGATAAGCAATAAAATAAATAAATAAAAATAGACTCGTCCTTAACTATAATTATTGCGCAAAAAGAAAGTTACCTTTTTGTTGCCAGCGCCCGTGTCTCAGTTAGGAAGACCAGAAACTGGCACAGCTCTCAGTCCAACTAATGTGGGCCTATTGCTTTAACTCCTGTATTATTATTACCAGCATCATCGGGATTCGAACCCCCGAGTTCACTTCGCTTATTGGAAAACGGTGTTACCCACTGAGCTACGAACGCTGACCGCTCAATGAGTAACACCGTTTACCTATAAGCGAAGTGAAAATACAGATTGGGGTTTCAACTCTTATACTGTAAATAACAATGGATCAGGAAGGCCAGAAACTGGCACAGCGCTCAGGCCAACTAATGCGAGCCCATTATTAAATGTTATTTTCTCTTTTAAACAAATTAATTTTTAAATTTTAAACCGAAAGATTTATATTATCACAGTAGTGATCTTTTCCCAATGAGAGAACAAACAGTATAAAAATGTCACAAACATTGTAAAGTGTCATTCCATTAATTGGTGTCAAAGATAAAGCATTAAGTGTGGATGCGTGTCCATTTCCAATAAGAGAAATAATACACGCATTTAGAACATCAGATTGTAAACACCGTAAGACAGTTATGACAAATGCTCAGTAATGCAACAGAAAGATGAAGTAAAAAAAAGATTGAATCAAAATAATTTCGATTAAGTTAGGTTAAAATAGGGTCAGTTTTATTCAAGTTTTATATACAGGGTGGGCCGTAAGTTTCCATACATAGGAAAAATAAACATTTTTTTATGGACAACCATTTTTATTATATAATATGCTCTACATGGTTGCCATTGTTTTGAAAACACATTTCAATACGTGTTCCCCACTGTTGATGAACACGCATTAGCACAGTTGACGTTATGCTTGTAATGGCGTTGGTGATACGTTCCTTTAGATGATTTATGTCTCGTATCTTTTCCTGATACACCATGGCCTTCAAGTGCCCCAAAGATAGAAATCAAGGGGGGTGAGATCTGGGATCTGGGAGGCCACTCCACAGGACCACGCCGACCAATCCAAGCATCCGGAAACTGCTGATCCAAATACCGACGCACGTGAAGACCATAATGAGGTGGAGCTCCATCTTGCTGGAAGTAAACTGGGAAGTTACCTTCCTCGTTTAGCAGGGATGGGAAAATCTCTTCTTGCAACATGTTAAGATACCTTTCGGCATTAAGATTTCCACTGACAAAAATTGGTCCAATAATTCTGTCACCCCATATCCCGGCCCACACCATCACTTTACCGGCACCTTGCATCTTCGTCGGACTCAGCCAGTTAGGGTTAGCATTACTCCAATAACGTATGTTTTGCCGATTAACCTCTCCATTGACGTAAAAATTTGCTTCATCAGTAAACAAGATCTTACGTCAAACGCATATTCTTAGGGTATCTGAAACAAAAAACAAACGTTTAATTTTTCCTATGTATGGAAACTTACGGCCCACCCTGTATATATGTATATACTGCCCCGATGGCCTTATAATAGAATGCCGGGTTGTTAACTTAAAGGCACTGGGTTGGAGTCTCGGCTTGGGCATCCGATTTCAGCCAGCGATTCGGGAGCTTCTCTGGGTCTTCCTTAATTTGGATTTGGATCCCACGTAAAGTTCTCAGTCCCCCTCCGTCATATGACCTTAGCAGTTACGAGGGAAGTTAAACATCTTCAATCGATAACTTCTAGTATTGTTTATTAAATAGTACTTATACTAATTGGTTAATTTTAACGCAGTAATTTAACTACATAAGGAAATAAACACTACTTCAATTAATTATAATGAAGGAGTTTCGGTTGGAAGCTCCTCCGGAGAGGACAACCTTTCTGGCTGCTCCCCGGAGTTAGGTAAAAGATCACCTCCAACTATAACAGGGTTATCTAACCTTTTACGAGCCGTACACTCCCTGACCAACTTATTTTAGCGCTTGCACCCCACCTTCTAGAACGTTCTGTGTCAAAAAAGAGAATGGAAAAACGTTTAAAAATATGGAAAGCAAGAAAAAAAGTGTATCCCAGGGACTCCTCAAGCACCCACTGGTGCACCCCAGGCTCGGCAACCCTGAACTATAATGTAGTCCAAACCAGTGGTCCGCAAATTTTTTTCAGTCGCATTCCCCCCTTATTAGGTAACAAAAATGACGCACCCCTCCCCTCCCTTACCTTGTTATGGTGACAACCGCGTGCAGTTTGGTTGTTAGTGATGTCAAGTTAATGGCGAGCACGAGTAGTGGTGGAGACCAGAACGGTTGTTTTGAAATTAGAAGTATGATTCCTCTCAGTACTTTTCTTGTTCCATTTGAAATTAGTAACGTTTTATGAATTGAGTAACCCTTCGTGCATCCCTTTTGCATCGCACTGCGCATCCTCTGTGGGTGTCTGCATGCCTGCGCAGATGTGGCTTAGTTTCTATTCAGTGAAGTATAAATCTCACTAGTAAGTCGTGGTCCAGAGCAAAACTCTTCATTTTTCCTTGGGACTGAAATTTATAAAATATTGTGTGAAATCTAAGCTAAAATGAACAGATATGGGGATATTTGAGGTTGTGGAACCTTGACATTTTAGTTTACTCTCAGTTCAAGTGGAGAAAATTTCTGCACTGTCAGAGTTTGAAAAATTGAAAAGGAAGAATCTGATTTGACGGTGATACCCCTAAACTACCGATAGGCCAAAATTATTAACTCTTTTTAACCTGACCTGATCTATTATGCTTTAACATAATCTAATCTAGAGAAGCGTATGTGACTCAGCCTTGTTTATAATTTAGGATAGTTCCTGATATCTCTTATTTTATTGAAAAGAATAGCATCATACCTTAGAAATTACTAAAGCACTAAAACTTTATTTCGTTTTTGTTTTTAGTAAAGTTTAATAAATGCAAGAAAATATATTTCGGGTGTGCCTTGAAAAGTGTTTGATGTTGCGAGGTTGAGGAACTGGTCTACATACTATTCAAGACGTTCACAGTATTAAAATCTTTCTGCAGGCAGAAGCACATTAAGTACTTCCAATTTAGATATCATAGATTCAATAAGTAGTATTTACATGTGAATGCCTAGTCCGTCAGATATTACTAAGTCTTCGGATACAAAACTAATGATTACTATCTTATTATCTCTTCCTAAGGTATTAGGTTTGGGTCCGACATTCAAACTAAAGGTGGAGCTTCAGAATACTTCGGCTATAAATCCTTCTTTGCACCTTTCTGTTGTCTTTTTTTGCGATGATCAGATCTATGACATCCAAAACCCTTACATGCAGGTTAGAAGAGTTTTAAATCATCTATTGATAGATAATAGATTTAGTGCACTAAAATTTAGTACACTTTTATAATTGGCATCATGAAAATATAAGATACCTAAACTACAGCACACGTTTCATGAATCATTTAGCCTTTAACTCTCAAATACTAGACTGGGGTATTTTATATATATATATATATCGCCTCGGTAGTGTAGTGGTTAGCGTCGCTGACTACGAATCAATCGGTCCCAGGTTCAAGATCCGGTGACGGCAGCCGGCGCGCAGCAAAACCCAGCTGTTGGTAGATAAATGGGTACCCTGGGTGGCCTAGTAGTTAAGACACTGGGCTGCTGGTGGGGCGTGGTTCGGATTCCACGTTAAACTGTAGGTGTAAGGTGGAGTGAAAAGCTTGACCTTCGTCAGAATGAACAATAATTCGGGCGGAAGCTAACCAAAGGTTACCAAAAGTTACCCGAGTCTAGTACTTGAATGATTATGTGAGCTTGTTTTTAAAATTGGTAAGATAATGAATTTAATGTAATCAGAAATGTAATTTAAGTTTAAGGCAGCCATTGTCCTTATTTTAGCTTCTTTATTTCTCAGGTGCCAATGTTAGTTCCTGGAGTTGCCCACGCCGTAGAGACTTTGATTACTTGCGTTTCAGAACTTGGAATATCTGACACGGTTCGTGTCTTTGTGGTAAAAGGAAATAATTCCAAACCTATACTCTCAGCCATGATCAATATGCCAATCGCAGAAATTTATAATGAGAATTAGAATGAGTTATTATTATTATTATTATATGGTTATCTTAGAAGCGTTCCAAATGAAGGAGAAGAAGAAGAAGAAGAAAGAGAAAGATATAAAAGTAGAGTAAAGGGAGAAAAGCTTGACTCTGAGAAAGAGGAAATTCTAGCAGAAACTTCCAGAAATAAATGTTACAACGGGTTACAGCCCCATAACAGGACCAGCGAAGTCACTCCAAGTGTACCCACACAGCGTTTCCCAAATGAAATCACAGCTACGTGCCTGCGGAATCTCATAAATCGAAAATAGAGCCTATATGTAGTAATAATGATAACAATCTCACTAATAATAATAATAATAAATTCACTAAGCTTATCTTTATTATTAATTTATATTTATAGATACCAAGAATTAAATCATAAATTTATATTTATCATTTTCAAAACCTCAATTATAAATAAGCAAGAGAGAGAGAGAGGGGATGTATTTCGTCCATTAAACCTTATTAACCCGAATTTGGTAAGATGAGTTTTCTTTTTTGGGAGAGTTATAATAAAAGGGGATGGTAGCATATGCGGGTCTCAACTATTTTATTTACATCTAGTTGATAGATTTCCTTTGTAAACAAAGCCACTGCTCAGTATTATGGTTTCAATGAATGAATCTGGAGTGGAAGTGGAAATTATTGCGACCATTCAAACTAAGGTCTTAAATGTCAAACACGCTTTTATCCTTTTATCTTATTCCCTGCAAAAATCATTCATCTTTCAAATTAGGTTTGGTGAGAAGTAATCCAAGAGTTTATTGTTTTGTGATGTGATCGTTAAGAGTCCAGCAGATTTAAAGTGATGCCAATGAAGCTCAGTGACCATCTGACTGATGCCTTACCAGATGAGTTTCAAAAGCAGCTGAAAATTTGAGTAAATTCTTTTTAAAGGCAGCTAAAAATTTAAGGAAATTCTTTTAAAAGTATAACCAAGTCATTATTTGGCAAAGTACCTCGTATGAATATTTAAATTTTTAACTCAGATTTTTATTTCAGTCGTTAAAATTCTAAAAGTATATTTGTCAAAGCTTCTCAAGGAGATGAAAAACTCTCGAGTACAAATCAACGTTTACAGCTATCTTGCTTATAACGTGCTATAATAGATTTAATCTCACCTTTTTCTATATCATATAGTCCCAATGGAAACTGTAACCACTGTAATTTAAAAAAAAAACAATTGTTAAAATTCATATTAGCCTATCTTTAGCTAATTTTTTTCTTATTTAAAAACAAAGAAATTGCTAGAGCTTACTAAGATTTAAAGCTACTCGTACATACCAACCTTCAACTAAGAGCTACAATTCTGCAAAATTTTTCTTTTAGACATGGAAACTTCAGATAAGTTAATTTGCTAAAATTTAAGGATAATGTATTCATATTCATATGTTAAATATCATTTAACCTTTATTTCATAACCTGGGTAAAATATACTTCTGATATAATTTAACATATGTAGTTGTGAAATAAGGGTTAAAACCGACTTCTTTTCCATTGAGGTAATTGCGAAATAGTAGCTACATTCACGGAGAGAAATTTGAAAAAAAAAATCACACAAAATTACTGATAAGGGCTTTCTTTTGAACTGTATATTATTATTATTATTATTATTATTATTATTATTATTATTATTATTATTGGGGGACATTATCTTTAAAACACTCCAAAAATTACTAATTTGTATTTACAACTATGTTTTTTCTGTCAACGTTCAAACATATCAAGTGGTAACATTTTATTGTCACACCCTGTATGTATATTGTGTATTATACACACACACACACACACACACACACACACACACAGAGGGTGTTCTAAAATTACCTAGTAAACTTTTATATGAACGCAATATCTTAACAGAAATTATGCGATATTTAACAATTTTATTTCAAATACAGCAACAATAAGAAAAGCAACAATAATTGTAATTGTTTATTTTAGATGTTCAAACTTCGGGAAACCTCTTTGGTGTTTTCAAACTACAGTTATGCCAGCTTGTGCACCCTGAGAGGTGAAATACAGCCTCATCGCTTAACCAGATTTTTTCCAGGAAGGTCGACAATTCATGAGGTGATGAAGAAGAGTAACACATTTCAGCTCGTGCACTGTGGTCCTCAGCTATATTAACTCCTGAGTGACTTGAATCTTGTATAGCCCGTCAGATCGACTTTTTGATTTGATCATTTTCGTCTGTGCATGTAGAAGGTAGTCGGCTTGAATGTAGGTGATCGAACGCAGAACCAATTTCTAAAGACTTTCGATGGATGGCGTAAATGGTCGGCTCGCTGGACACACACTGGTAAGGAAAGGCAGTTGCGGAGCTGTGCACGTTCTACCAGATCGTAATTTGATCCCTGATAAATGATTAGTTTTTCACTCGGGTTCACGGCCACATCAAATCGAAACGAAACTAGCTATACGAAACTCTGATGATCGCTCTTCCAAACAAAACTACTTTGGTCGAAATGGCTGTTCTACCTAAAACGCGAGAAGTTTTAAAATTGTACACACTTCTAAATCGCCCTGTGATCAGAAAGTAACTTTATAAAAGCTTTAAATCTAAGGATTTATTTTCTGCAAGAGTTAGTTCTAACCCGGCACAGTTGAAACATTTTCCCTATCTACAAAACAGCTTTTCATTACCAACTGTGAATTAATTTGTCCTATATATTTAGCTACCAATAGCCACCGGACTTTCTTCTTGGGCTGGTGCGAGATCCAGACTATTCGGAGGGTGGTCGAGAACCACCGCCCTAAACTTGGCTAACTGCTGCAGCGTCTGGCGGCTAGTATGGAAACGGATACTGTCGAACAAAAGAATAACACCCTTACTTAGGGGCCCTGGATGCTTTATGCAGTCTCCGTAACGTTGCTCAGTACGTGACAGAACGAACTGTTGAACCCATCGTTCAGGAAGTCCAGTAGCAGTACACTTTCAAGTGATCATGTTTCCAGTCGTGTAGCCATTTTATAACGTTGCACATCACCAACGCGGCTCACATATCACAGCAGTCAAAGATTGTACTGTGACGAGTGGAGCGCATTCTCCCGCGCAACAATGCCTCTTCCTGAACAACTGATTTCGCAATGTTAAATCAGTTATGCAAATGTCGATCACTGTGCTACCAGCTGGCCAAAGTGAGTCTCGTAAAGTACTTTCCGCTCATTCCTGGTGTATATATATATAAAGGGTGTTTATAAAGTCCCTATCTATTTCAGTGAAAACGTAGCAAAAAGAGTAAAATTCAATAACAATATAATAGAAGGCATACATTTAATGAATACTTAAGCATATGATTCTAGATGAGCACCATCAGTATCTCTACAGAGTTCGAATCTATCAGCAGTATTGCGAAACACATTTTGGAGCATGACGGGTTATTTTTGTAACTGCTGTTACGATACGAGCACGTAAATGTCCCAGCTTCATCCAGATGACATTTTAAACACCGTCGTCTTTCAACAAGATGAGGCACCTTGTCATTACGCAAACACTGTTCGGGAGTACCGAAATGAACGATTTCCAAATCGGTGGATCGGACGTGGAGGCAACAGGCCCTGGGCGGCTCGATCTCCTGACCTAACGCCCTTGGATTTCTTTGCATGGGGCTTTATTAAATCAAACGTCTATCAAACGAGGGTTACAGATCTGCAAGATTTACGTGCTCGTATCGTAACAGCAGTTACAAAAATAACCCATCATGCTCCAAAATGTGTTCCGCAATACTACTGACAGATTCAAACTCTGTAGAGATACTGATGGTGCTCATGTAGAATCATATGCTTAAGTATTCATTAAATGTATGCCTTCTATTATATTATTGAATTTTACCCTTTTTGCTACATTTTCACTGAAATAGATAGGGACTTTATAAACACCCTGTGTCTGTGTGTGTGTATATATATATATATATATATATATATATATATATATATCTTACTTTTGTTGTTTGAACGACTGTTCAGGATCGACCTGCGGTCGACCCCTCTGCAGCATCCCGCCTCATTTGCGGGATTGAAGGAGGGAATTGCTCTCTGATCGCCTCCTGCCCTCGTAGCCAGCCAGCATGGCTGGTCAGGGACTTTGCACAAGAATCTGTCCAGCTGGTTCTTGAAGTTTTAATATATATAATATATATATATATATATATATATATATAAATCACACCCAAATGGAAGGTCGAATCGAATTTCCACTACTGAACTCATTAGATCGGTTTTATTAATTTAAAAGTATAAATTCTCAAATGCGAAAGTAAGATGGGACCAAATATAATAGTACACTATTATAGTTATCTTGCAATCAATATTTTCCAATTACCTAGTAACATGTAACAATTTATATTTTAAACCAATATTGAAAATAAATTTAAAATTTTATTCCTCCCACCTTTTTTTCACCACCATTTAACATTTAGATATTACTATACTGAAAACCTGACCGTTGCCCGTGATCTGGGGCTGGGGGCCCTGATCTTCAGGTGATTCCAAATGTATTTATTCCAAGCGTTACACCACAAAAGCAGTGGATGAGAACTCTCATCGAAATTTTAGTTTATAGAGATAGTAATTGCCGTGCCTCGGTTGATTCGTGTGTGGACTCGAATTCTGAAAATTTCGGGTTCCTCTCCATCGCCGCCGGAATTAGGGTCAGGTAGCCACTCTCTACGATTGCTCGCGCTCAAGCGACTCGCACAAAGCCAGTGGTTCTCGATGTTACTTATTTATAGATAAATATATGCTGTGCGAATGAAGTGGGACGCATTAAGTTCCACGCATGATTCTCTCTCATATCGTGAGGACATAATTACTCTTGAACATTCGTGGAGATTTGTCACTTCTGTAATTTTCTCGTTCACTCATAGATGAATTATGAAAATGCTAGAGTTCCTTTCGTAATGATTTCACTGTAGAATCGAATTGAATGAATAGCAGTGCTTCACCAGGCGCTTCGACTGCCGAGGTCATATCGCGCCGATACTAGAATAAGGAGAAAATGAGGGGAGAGAAACGGTGGAGAGGGAGTAGCGGAAAAAAGACCGTGAGAAAAGAGAAAGCAGTAGAAAGAGCAGAGAGAGGAAGAAATTATACCAGTGTCATATTAGAGAGAGAATAAGAGGCCAGTCTGGCGGAGAAAGGAGCAGTGTGTTCCTTCGATATAGGTGTGAAGTCACCCAACAAAAGAGAGAGAGAGAGTAAGAGTAGAGTCTGAAGGGCAGAAAGGGAGGAACTGGGAACGGGCAGTGGCAAAGGCATGGCAAACCAAGAGGCAATGCAAGACGGAGAGGGCTGCCGCAAAGGCAGAAGAGGGCAAGATCCCCCGTCATAAGATGACCATGCGTAAGAAGAGTGACCAATGCGAAGCCGCACCAGAGCGGTCTTTCACTGTAGAAATAATCCGCTTTTCTTCTGTGCAATCCTTCTTTCATTCGGACTCCCCAAACACTGCCATCATAATCATTCACTTCAGGAAGGAATTAGTCGCATTGAAAGCTAATGGCTGGTGTATAATTGCAACTGCTTACACACAATCAAGGACCAGAGAAACTTCTTTTATTTAGTAGTATTACTTTAATAATAATGATAATAAACTACACAATAAAACAATGACGTTAAAAAGGAAACCGAATCGCAGATCATCAAATGACTTAGAAAGCCCTACTGAAGTGAACAGCTTTTGTTTTTACTCTAAGTGAAGACTATATGAAGTATGGCTAAATTTCGTAAATGCTATATTTAAAAACAAAGCCAAAACTAATAAAAAAAAAAAAAGTATACAATAATAATAAATTAAAAAAAATTGCTCACAAAGGCAAAATACGAATATAAAATCTGTAGCTAGTGAGTTTCTTTTATAAAATCACACAAGCACCAATGGCAAAAATTAGAAAATATATAACCACATCGTACCTATTCGCTATATTTACAATGATAATTATACATGTATTACAAATATATCCTGTGAAGGTGCAGAAATGTTTCTTGTTCGGGGGCTCAATGTGTAAGTCACCCCTTTTACATCTACAAGAGCAAAAATTAACCGCAACACAGTTCCAAATTTCATATTGCCAAGGAAAAATTGCAGCTAATCGATGCTTTCGATATAATGAAATTATTAACATTTCCTTCTTACAATTAAGACTTAGATTAAGAACAAGAAGCCAAGTGAAAAAACTCAGAAATAAATGAAGAGAAATGGAATTACTTCCTCAGACCTTTTTTTTTTTTTTTTATTTTTTTTTATATATATTTAGCAACGAGTGAAAAGTAATAGAAATACCACAAATTTCCCGTTAATGTCCTTTTCAGTCGCATTAACCAGTATGCAAAAGGCGATTAATCCGTGTCAACACCCTGTAATATTATTCTTACAAAAAGACTGTCTAATATCAGTTTTTGTAGTCACGCTTCTCACTCGAATGTAATACCGAAGATAAGGTGAAGGTGATCCTCCCTCCACTTCATTACTGAGCACAGTGCATGAACCAACCTTCACCGAACTTGGAAATGTACACCTCAAATTTTCACAATTCAAAATAAATTTACCATTCACCTTTCAGAACTTGCAACAACGTAAAACACACCTTTTTATTTAAATAATTTTGAAGTAAACAATTTAACATTTATACTAAACTTGGATGCAAATATTTATTAAACTAAATTCCACAACAGTATCTGAATGAAGTCTTAGCACCTATGCCTATATATAAATATATACAATTTCAAATTCCTCTAAAAGAATGTAACATTTTTGGAATGGTTAAAAAATGTGGAAAGTTTAGTAATTATATAATAATTTAGCTTGACAAAAGATGATATATTAATGATAATTACTAATTACTCATTTTGAAAGAGAGAACCCTAGGTTTGGATTAGATAGTCGTTCGATTCAAAACGTAACCTCAGAACAAGGATTACTTTAATTGGGTTTTATATTTTTTCTTTTGAGCCGATTTTAGATTTCTTCAACACCTTGAAGTATTTCTCGTAATGAAAGCGTTTCTTTAGCACTAGGATTAATTTTCCATTTAAGATAATGAAGAACTGGATCAATAATTATTATTCGTTAAGTCCAAGCACTAGGATTATACCTTCCAAAGGATCACAGAACTGACCTTTCTACCGCATGGACTATCCTCAGTCCAGGAGAATTTGTTCTATTAGTTTTCTACTTCCAAAAAGATATTCTTAATGACTGTCAATACGAGTACTTTTAGTAAATGATAGCCTTTAGACTGACTGATAACCTATAGGAGAGCCCACAACGATACGGTTATAATTGCTTTATACAAATAATGCCAAAAATATAGAGGCCAGTACATTGTAGTGGTTACTTTCAAAATCTTTAGGTACAAATTTTCAGACGATATGGTCACTCATTCCAAAGAGGATTATATAGAAAGCAATATTTATAACCTAAGCATCACAACTAAGTGAGTGGCCATAATAAAATAAATATTACTTAAACTAACAACCGTTTCAACGAAATGCATAAGATAAAAAAACATATAACCTTAAACCTAAACGTAATAACAGCTTAAATTAAAGAGTAAGTAGACTAAATTCCTTGAAATTACGACCTATAAATAGCTAAGTAACTAAATTTGTCATCATTTCACCAAAGGACTACATTCTAAAACTGAAAACATACAAAATTAAGTTAAAGAACTTTGGGGTGAATGCTTCTTCCTTCAGTTACGAAAATGTGCCTAAAACACGAAGAGGAAATATGTTAAATATTCCTGTACTGGATAGACTATTTTGCTATATGCCCACAAGGCCTCTAACAAATAAGCCTCGAGGCTACTGCAGCGATGTCACTGAAGGGTGTGGTAAATATGAAGGAGCTGCACTCGCAATTTTTTTTTTAAACAGTTTAAGAATGAACGGAGAAAGGGGTGTGTGTGCATTGAGTCAGGCAAAAACAAAACTAATGAAGAAATTTTTAAGTTCGTTTCACAGTTGTCGCGTTCCTTCGAATGACTACTGAAATGGATTAGGCCAAACGCATAGGAATCTTTCACCCTCAGTTACAACGGTAAAAGGCATTAGCGACTACCAGACTTGGAGTGCGAAATAAGCCACTGGAGAGTTATGTCGATATTATCCTTCTCCTTACAGGATATAGAGTAGCAGCATATCTCACGATCTTGAATGGCTGACAAATTCCTAAGGGAAAACAAAACATTTTAATTTTTAACGTTGATAACATCTAATGCGTATCTCGAAAAAGTGATGATATACTTTTACATTCGAATTAAAAGTTGCAAATAATCATTTAAACTAAATGTTAATTTTCTCTTATTCTGAATATGGAATGTAGCCAATAAACTAACAGTATCTATTCAATGAGAATGCATTAAAAATTCTATTCAATTAAGAATTGTATCATTAGCCTAACAAAAATTTTGAGTTTTAAATGAGGAGGGTAAACATGTTAAATTTACGCTAATGTACAGTTTCGGAAAAAAGTTGGCCTAGAAACAAAATTTAAAAAAAATACAAATTAATGTAATGATTGGGCGTTTCTTTGAATATTTATTCTTTTTGGCGACTAACAAAATTTGAAAAAGCAAGACACCCTCAATCAATACTGATTAGTAATTCATAATTTCGTCTCCATGTGAATTTTTTTCCAGAACTGTACATTAACACGCGGAAGTGTTTTCATATTGGATCGAATTTTTCCACTCTGAAAGAAAATACCTACCTGGTTATATAAACTAAAGAATATTTACACTAGTTACCAAATATAATTATTCAGTCGAAAAGAGGCGATACTGAATAGACATAATAGGGTGTGTGGTCCGTTATCGATAAAAGGATAAGAGGCATCGCCACTGCATGCAAGGCCAGTAGCTTACTAAAAATATTTAATATATTTAAGAATTAAATAAAAATGGAGCGAGTGGCCATGGAAAAACACAAACATTGTTGATCCTTACATTCTCTCAATTAGTCCTTTTTCGTCCAATGCATTTGGTAAATCCCTTTTATTACCAAGGACCAATACTGGAATTCCGATCAACTGAGGCTTATCCAGTAGGTTGTGGAGTTCATTACGTGATGCTTCAATCTTCTCTGGATCTGCTGCATCTACCATGTAACTGTAAAATAAAATTCTCTCAGAAGAAATGAAGTTTTGAATGTTCTTCACAAGATGTGCTGAATATGATAGCTTCATGTGGGTACAAGCTTTATTTCACAAAATCTTAATCATATCTCAGTAATACATTAATTTCCCATTCTAAACTTTGTAGGTCAGTGTCATAATTTATGCTTACTAAACCTGTCTGATAAGTGAAGTGGCATTCTGTTACACCTACTTCAACAATTTCTTACAAGAACCATGTCAGATCATCATCAGTTTCCCCCTCCTATATTTGTGACTAACCTTAAGTATAAGAACCCAGTTCTTGCTTGCAACACATTGTCTTGTGATGATACATACATGTGTGAAGTTTCATCAATTTACATTGAGCAACTCAAAAGCTCCATTTGACCTTTAACCTATTCATGACCTTGGCCTTTGATGTAGTGGCCCGATTCTTGCCCATGACACATCGTCTTGTGATGATCCATTTGTGTGTGTGAATTTTTATTATGTCGAGTGGTTCAAGAGTTATTGCCCAGGCATTAAAAAGCTTCATTTGACCTTTGGCCTTTGTTCCCTTTACCTTTAATGCAAGGACATGACTCCTGTTTAAAACCATATTATGAGCGTTGATACGTATGTATGTGAATTTTCATCAATTTGTGTCAAGTGGTTCAAAAGTTATAGATCTGATATGAGAATGTGAACAATGGACATGTGCAAACCAGTATAGTCCCCTCCAAATTTATTTGTTTAAGGACATAATTACACTTAAATGTATTAAATTTTGATGTTCCTTCAGATAATATGCATTCATTGTGTTGAGTTCGTATTTACTAATAAATGGAATGTCAAATACATTAGCCAATCTCATGTGTCCTTAATTATTAAATTTTATAAAGCCAACTAAACTTCAACAGTAAAAATTGGCAAGTTTAGTCTTGCACATGCAAGAGACAGGCAAAAGAAAAAACATTGTACCACATGAGAATCACTTGTCATTTGAAATTAAATGCAGCAGATAGACTAAAGCTATGTTCTTTTATATTTTAATGCAATAGCTAATTTGATAATATCCTATATGCTACCTATATCAGGGGGTCCAACCTTTCTTCATGAAAGATCATATTTCAATTAATGACCCACACCGATGGCCAGTGTGCAAATTTTAGATAAAATATGACATTAGATAATGAATTTTCAGTATCCACCATCTGGGCCTGATACAAATCTTTGGTGGGCTGGACTCTGGCCTGCCAGATGTATGTTGGACAAGCCTGTGCTACATGCTTTCATAATTCTAACATAGTTTACACAAACTATTTATGAACCAAAGGTAAAGAAACTACTATTCTCTTTTTGCCTCACAGAAGTAGGTTTGTAAGATCACGACGTAAAAACTGGCAACTTCGAGGATTCTAACATTTGCAGACATTTAGACCCACTATCTAGTTTAAATTTAAGTTATTTAAATTTAATTCAGGTTTTAAAATACAATAACCTTCTAAGTATTGTAAATTTAATTTAGAAAATATTAACACTGAATATGCTACAAAAATTTTAAAAATCAATAAAAAATATATATATTTAAATGTATATTACACTTGGGTAATTCCAGAACAAATAGACAAATGAAAGTGCCAAATGTACACTCCACCATCTCCAAAATTCATGAAACTTGGTGTGAGGGTTGGTTTTGGTCCAAATTACAAAAATCTGAATTTTTTTGAAAATTGGTCAAGTTGGTCAAATTTTATGGCTTGACCAAATTTTGGCCAAATGAAAAAACCAACAATTTTCAAACATAAATATCTCAGCTGCTAATTGTGGTAGCGTAGTAAGTCTTAAATGATAAAATATGTAAAATTAATTGCAGTTTCTAAATATGTATCATTTTTTTTAGGGTAACAAAAATAAAATTATGATTTTTTTTGGAAAAAATGTCCTTTTTTTTGCGATTTGGCAGCGAAGATATCATTTTTTGAAAAAAAGACCAAGAATAAAAAAATGTTTATTTGATGTATGTACACCATAATAAGTAATAAAAAGTCAGCTTATAGTTTATTATAAGGCTCAAAACTGAGTTTGAAATTAAGTAATAAATTTTTTTTTCAGACAACGAAGATTTATTACAGACTTGTTAGTCCAAAAAAAGACAATTTTCAATTCATATAAAAAATACATGTAGATAAACCAAAGGAGAAAAAATCTTTTAAAATATATGTATAATGTACATATATAACCTCTCTCATATTTAGGGACAGAATATATTGACAATAATAATGTTTAATTTATAAAGCGCTTATCAGAGTATAAAATACTCTTCCTAATACTACACGTACACAAGTCTTTGAGAATGAATTAAGACAGTATTCTCATCCAGCAAATCCAAATTTTAGACACTAATAATATAATAAGAAAAAAGAATTTGAAAAGATTTTTATAACTACCTATTAAGTAGATACACAAATCTTAGATAAAAATTTTAGAAATATTATATAGACAATCTTAAATAGTATACATTCGATAGAATTTATTTTATCTTCTTTGAAAAGTTATTTAATTCTTGAAGCGGAAAAATGTATTGTATTCTTGTTCCTCCTCGCAAACTTGCTTCAATACTCCCAAATATATTTTCTGTTGGAACGTGACAAACATCATCTTGTGCAGGAAAAACGTACGAGGGACATACGCCCGAAGGATGGAGAAATTTTATCAGAAAATCATCATATTCACAGTCAAAGGACTGGACTAATCTGAGCCATAGTTTATTTTCACACATACAACCCACAAAAGAGACTGTTTCAATTTCGCATTGAGAGACAGTATTATGTTCTTGAACTGAAGCAGAAACTCTAATGAGCTCTCTTATTTCAACTGACTGTGCACTCTGAGAGAGTGGATAAACCTTCAATGAATTCTTGGAAATTGGGACGAAGCGATGTAATTGTTGAGTACCTTTGATAGAAGTAATAGGTTCACTCAGACGTTTTTGCAAAGAAAGCTCTACATCTACAACTTCGTAGAAGCCTTTATCTGTTTTTGTCCCAGCTTCAATCCAGCTGTAAAACAAATTCATAATTTTAGGTTGCGTGAAATAATCAAATATCAAATATTTTGTATATATGTATTCAAGTGCTGATGCTAATATTTAAAAACAGAAAACTACAAATTTGGCATTAAGAACAAATGTCCTGAGTGGAGTCTCTATTGTTTTATTACCTGTTTAATAGGGCTTTCATCAAATAAAGGTAAAATATTGTCGCTGAACAAATCTTTATGAATGCCTGTCTTGAATGACAAATTCTTCCAATGGTGGTGGATTCGTGGAATCGCTACTGCTTCGCTCCATAGATTCGTTAAGTATGTCTGGCTCAGGTATTGGCGCAGGTTCCAGCTCTCTGGAGAATGTTGAACATGTTCTAATACAATTGGCTTCTTTAATTGACATAGCATTGCTGCATAGTAATTGATTTTCTTCCAAAATCCATAGCTTGCAGCTGCCATGCAGAGTTTACGTTTTTGATGTTAAAGAAAATTCTTCGTGTGTGTTTTTTCATAGGATCGCAACAAAATTTTGTGTTTTGAGGCATTTTAAGGGTTAGGTAAATTTACGTATACTAGAAAATTAGGTATATTCTGAAAATCTGGAAAGAAAGCAAAAAATTATTAAAATTTGGATGTTTTTTTTTTTTTCATAATAATTGTCGATAAGCTGACTTTTTATGGTGTACATACATCAAATAAACATTTTTTATTCCTGGTCTTTTTTTCGAAAAATATCCGCTGCAAAAAAAAAAAAAAAAAAATCATAATTTTATTTTTGTTACCCTAAAAAAATGCTACATATTTAGAAACTACAGTTAATTTTACATATTTTATAGTTTAAGACTTACTACACTACCACAATTAGGAGCTGAGATATTTATGTTTGAAAATTATTGGTTTTTTCATTTGACCAAAATTTGGTCAAGCCATAAAATTTGACCAGTTGACTTGACCAATTTGACCAATTTTCAAAAAAATTCAGAAATTTGTAATTTGGACCTAAACCAACCCTCACACCAAGTTTCATGAATTTTGAAGAGGTGACCGTGTACTTCATTTGTCTATTTCTCAGAATTACCCACTTCTAACATGAAGCAAAGTGAAAAAAATTGGAAATACTAATGACATGCGCATGCCTACAACAATAACACTGGTATGCATATGAAATTTTTTTGTCTGCTGTGAGGGTTTTTTCAACTCATATTATATAATTCGACCATGCTGAATTCGAAAATGACATTGGTTTTCCTCAATCAGGTCAGGTTTTTTCTCTATTGGCCATTTATTATAAGTCCAATTTTATCCCCAAATTTATTGATTTTTTTAGCTTAAACACTGTAGATACGAGTAATATTATAAGAACTCGTGAAAAATGAAAACATTGTGTGAATAAATACTTTTATTCATACAATGAATATGGAAAAAAGTTTATTGAGGAAGGAATGAAGTTTTTTTTGCTTTCCGTCTGTGTTTTTCTTTGGGCACATCTCACTTCAAACACCAGCAATATTCCACCAGCATATTGATATCCCAGTTTCCCTGGTACCTCTCTTCCATTATTTTGATATCTTGGTGAAATCATTCACCCTGTTCCTCACTATAATCCCCGCAATTTTCAGGAAAATAGTCCAAGTGGGACCACAAAAATTGCATTTTTATGGACATGCGCGACCCATGAGCTTTGAAAGCTTCCATCAAGTTTTTGACAATGGACTCGTATTCTGGACTTCTACGCTTGCCAAGAAAATCAGTGACAACTGATTTGAATGCCTGCCAGGCATTCTTCTCAGTTGGAGTCATTGCGTTTTCGAACTGAGTATCCTTGATCAAAGTTCGAATTTGAGGACCATCAAAAACCCCAGCATTTAGTTTAGCATCAGATATATGAGGAAATTTACTCTCGAGATATTGGAATGCTGAACCCTCCTTATTCATTGATTTTATGAAATTTTTCATCAAGCCCAGCTTAATATGAAGTGGTGGGAGCAAAATTTTTGTTGGTGGTACAAGGGGCACTGAAACGACATTATGCGACCCAGGTTCAAAATTCTCTCTGGATGCCCATTCATGCTGTGCATAGTGCTTCTCATCCGCTCGGCTATCCCATTTGCAGAGGAAACATGGGTATTTCGTGTATCCCCCTTGCATTCCCAATACAAATGCCACAATCTGAAAAAAAATTAAAATATTTAAAGAATTGAAAGAATTTGTTCTATCAGATAAAAAAATCTATGCATTGGACTGTATCACTTCTGTGGGGAAGTTAAGTGTTCTTATACGCTCTCAAATAACTTTGGAAAAACAACAGTCAATAGCAATAGTTTACTTATGATATTAGTATTACCTTCAAATCTCCACAGATCCTCCAGTTATGTTGGTCGTATACGAGAGCATCCAGTAAAATTTTCATGTTATCGTAGCTCTCAGTAAGTTGTACGGAATGTGCTACAGGGACTGATGCAACCCTATTCCCAATGTTGAGAAGTACTGCTTTCAAACTTCGTTTAGACGAGTCTACAAATAGCCTCCATTCTGATGCGTTATATGGCAGGCCCAAGGATTCGATTAGCACCTCAACATTGCAGCAGTACACTAAGGAAGAGATTTTCATGCACTGCAAAAAACTTGCTGAATTCTTCCTCTCATTTCCTATACCAGGAGAATGTTGTTCCCGGAGCCAGCAAATTGTCCTCTCGAAGTCGTGAGCCCAAGATCTCGGCAGCTAATTTGGAAAGTCCTAAATCCCTGGTAAGATCATTAAGTTGGCCTGGTTGAGAGGCCTCGGCTCATTTGAAGCGGTATTTTGAGGTATATACGACTGGGACTGGTCATTGATTCATCATCAGAATCATCGAAGTCCAGGGTTTGAGGTGGGTCGGGTATTGGAATTCCAAGACCAAGGGGTACAGGTCTCATAGCAGAAGGAATGTCAGGGTATACAACAATGTGTTTATTCTCTTGTAACTCCTGAAAATAGAAACACAGAAACATGGATATAAAACTGCATATGAAATAGAAGAGCATCAGACAGTGACGGCTCGTGAGGGAAGGCTGCGGTCTGTAAGATATGAAATAGGTCGATGGAGTCTGTATATTTTCTTTCTTTTTCATTCATATTGTCCCTTCCGGGACAATATGAATGAAAAAAAGAAAATATACAATCAGTGTATATGTAAATGTAACTTGTATAACAATATGTATGTGTAAATGTATGATTACCATTATGGTGAATATTACATTATGGTGAATATTATGTCAAGTTTCATACGAGGATTTCAAAATATTTAAGAAAAATAAATTTATAAGCCCACCTTGGAGGTTTGTCATGCAGAAATAGCAATCTGTCACGTGATCCTTTCCTTCTCTCCAAATCATGGTATAGTAGGGACCACTGATTATCAAATTATGGTAGTTGTGTGTATTAACCTTCATTTCTCTCTCTCCCATACAGGTTTGAATGCCATAACCCCCATAAAATCTAGACCCATAGAATCTAGCGTCAGAATTGTGGTTTAATGTTATCAAAAAAAAAAAAAAAACACAAAAGGGGTTTTTGTTTAAGAAGTCCTAAACCTATTGCTTAAATTATCTTTATTTTTTTTGACTTTCCGGACCAACGTGAGAAAAATGTCAAGCACGGTATGGGTCCTGAAATTGGTAGGATTGACGATCTGAACAGGCCAACAAACAAAGTGCACAGTGTGACTGGTTATACGGGTAATGTCTGTTGCTGAAGCTAGAAGTTAAGAAAGACAGAAATTAAATGACATTCATCTAATGCGTTTGACTTCTTGAACTCGAACAATCGTCCCAGAACATTCTGAAAGTTTAAGTGGTGGTGCCTGCACATCAGTTAAGGCCAGGTATAAATAACACCTTGCCCTCCTTTCCATTTAGCCTAGTCAGGGTTATTTAGGGTACCAATATTGTATGTGAACAAAAATAAAAGAGAGGACATTTAAGTTTCAAGATAAGGAATCAGGAAGCAACTCATCCTTGTTTCTTGATTCATCTTTATTGTAACCCGAAGGAGCCTGTCTTGACCATTGTAATGCGAAGATAGATTGCTTGCTTTGCCTAAGTCCAGTTGTTCATGACCATGTGTTAACATATATATTAATATGTGCTCTTGCGATTGACACTGCGTGTACATTTGTAAATATATATCTTATTGCTTGTCTGCCCGCTTACTCTAATGTCTTTGCTTCACCCTGCCTAACCCCCATTTCTCTGACTTTTTCCTCCCTTTCATGTGTTGTATAGAATATAACTTCCCCTTTCCCATCAATAAAAATTGTTCATGGTTTTTCCTCGTGTGTTTTTTTTCAACTTGTTGAGGTTACAGTTTGATTGGCTACAGCATTGTCATCGGGAATGTGGTGAGCATTTTTGTTTCATTTTTCATGGAATATTGGGAGGTCCTGAGTTTGGGTCAGTCCAGTGGGCATTGGGACACTTAACTAATTGCATTGTTTCTCTGTTCTGAGGATAACGAGATCACGCCTGGAGGGTTGTGTCGGGATCAACGAGACTCCGGGAAAGTTTACTGCATCAGGGATTATTAGGCGTCCGTCCTCCCTCAGCCAACAAGTCGTCTTCGGGTGTTTGGTTTTGAAGTAAATCTTCTCCCCGTACCGGTAGAAAATAATTGCATGAATGTTAATGTTGTTGGGTGGTTCAAATTGATTCGGAACTTCATTGTTTTACTGGATAACCCCACCGCAACAATGGGAATTCCAAAAGGCAAAGATTTCACTCTGCCTTTGCTCCATCTTCTCAAATTTTCAATGCACGTCTTGCAGCACATTTGAGGGGCAAAATTTTTGTCTTGGTCCCCTAGCTTAATTCCAAAGTATGCTCTATACATTGTCTTCACAAATTTAGTGATTTGGGACTGGTTATTTGGCATGGTAACCATCCCACATATGTAGCAGAATCTATTGGGATAATTTTTACACGCTCTATTCATTATGAAATATTTTATCTATATGCCTGAAAAGTAAAAAAAGATATTATACAAGTGAAACAAGTGATGATAGATGTTACTGTTCCAATTCCGCTTTGACAAAATCACGAAAAATTCTATTTTACTTATGAGGCCACAGCCGGATAACCTGAGCTGATTGAGAAAAATGGATTGCAGATTCGAAATCAGCAGGAAAAACTCTATAAGAATCACTTACAAAACCCTTGACAGCAAAATTGATGCATACCAGTGTAATGAATTCAGGTCTAGGCATACTTCTGAAATGTTAATTTATACAATGGGAATATATTAATCTTTAAAAATAAACTTTCAGTGAACAACCCTCATTTATAAAAAGCTGTATTTTTTCTATTTCATGTGGTAATTAAAGATTTAGTGTATTATTAAGAAAATTTCAATTCTATTGCTTATACCTCCCCTGTTATAATAAACCTAGTCATAGACACCACCAACCAATCAGTGCCTTTAAACTTATACCGTAGTAAACTTTTCATAGCAACTATTCATATCATTATATAAATCTTTTATCGTACCTACCATACTTTTCATGAGGGTACTGAACTCTCAGATAACAGGATATAACTTAATCATCACTAGTAATAACCAAAAAAATTTTAAATTAACTTACACTATAGCATTAACACCTCTACAATAGCGCTCCCACATGGATCTAAAACGTGGCTGTCCTCCAATATCCCATACTTTAATTGTTACATTCCCTTTTGTGATCTTCCTCATATTAAACCCAACTGTTGGAATCATGTCTTCACTGAACTGACCACTCTGGAAATAAAATAGAAAAATTATCATAAAAATCTACTTAAAACAAAAAAGGGTTTTGGGGTTCTAAGGAACTAAAGACAGCAAGTACAATTTAAATAAAGTATGAGTAGGCCTATCAAAGCAGCATACACTGATCTTGGATTATTTGAAGTCTGGAAGGAGCTGGGGATTATGGTAGGCCCACAGCAAAATTTAAAAACAAGATCCATGCATGTCAAATAAAATTGATAATGGAACATCAATTACTGTATTTTGAGAAAGTTCAATTGTCAAGCAATTGAAGTTTAGAATGCTCTAATAACTGAGCCCATCTGCAAAAACCTCAGAAATACAGTACAGTACACTCACGTATACACTACTGTACTATGAAAAATTACCAAAGTGTAGAATTAGCTGCCATAATTAACCCTCTAACGCCGACTGAGTCGAATACTTAGCGTTTCAAATACACGCATTTAGACTTAACCCTACAAAAACGTTCGGCGTTAAAGGGTTAATCCCATCATTACCTATTTAGCCTACTTCTATCAATTAGTTTTTCTATAAGCCTACATAGCATATCAGACCAATTTAAGCAACCTCAGTGGTGTAGTGGTTAACATTGCTGACTATGAATCCATCAGCCCCAGGATCAAGACCTGGTGATGGCAACCAGTGCACAGCAAAACCCAGCTGTTCATCCTTCCTCAATAAAGAAATTGGTTGGTAGATAAATGGGTACCCTGGGCTGCTGGTGGGGTGTGGTTCAGATTCCATGTTAAACTAGGTCTAAGGTGGAATGAAAAGCTTTACCTTCGTCAGAATGAACAATTCAGGCAGAAGCAAACCAAAGGTTAACCATATATATATATATATATATATATATATATATATATATATATATATTTTCAATGAAAATCAATATGGATTTTGATCAGGTAGATCATGCCTATCACAACTAATACAACACTACAATATCTTAGATGTATTTGGAAGGCAATAACAACTACGATGTCATATACACATATTTTGCTAAAGCTTTTGACAAATGTGATCATGGTATAATAGCACATAAAATGAAATATACGAGAATAACTGGCAAAATGGGAAAATGGATCTACAACTTCCTCAGAATGTCTACAGCAGTGATGTAGGTCTCGAGATCGGTCTCGAGACCTCGAGACCCAATTTGCAGATCTCGATCTCAGTCTCCGCTATTTAGATCTCAGTCTCGGTTTTTCTCCCTGAGACCTTTCGAGACCGTAATGAAAAATAGATGTTATTGGCATACTCATGATGGTGGCTTAGTTGAACAGACAATTCAGAATGTTTATGAAAGTTTGTAAAAGTAAGGGACTCTAGGTATTCACTAGTCACCCTGTTTTGAGTTGCCACGTTTGTCTTGCAGGGGGTGTGGGTCTGGATTTTTTAGGTTAGCGCTACAAAAAAAATTGCCCTCCCCTGCCCCTGTCAGATTAATTTTATTGAAAATGGAGACACTAAATAGAGAATTATATACAGGGTGTCCCAGAATTAACTATCTATTTCAATGAAATCGGACAAATTTTTTAAACACTTTTATTTATGTTTATCATGTTTAATGTGTTTAATGTGTTAAAAATGTATAAATTTCTAAATTTTTTTCATAATTTTATTTTCATAATTTTTTCATTATCTGGTCCAATGAAAGACCGTCTGAAGTCATAGAATGGCAGACACACTCTCCAAAAGTTAACGTGTGGCTTGGAATGACCAAATCCAAAATTTATGGCCCATTCTTCTTTGCGGAAGCAACTGTAACAGGTACCGTCTACCTTGATATGCTTCAGCAGTTTCTCGAACCACAGCTTCTTGATGATGGCATTCTTGATAATGTTGTGTTTCAACAAGATGGAGCACCATAAATTTGGATTTGGTCATTCCAAGCCACACGTTAACTTTTGGAGTCTCTCTCTGCCATTCTGACTTCAGACAGTCATCTTTCATTGGACCAGATAATGAAAAAATTATGAAAATAAAATTATGAAAAAAATTTAGAAATTTATACATTTTTAACACATATTAAACATGATAAACATAAATAAAAGTGTGTTTTTAAAAAATTTGTCCAATTTCATTGAAATAGTTAATTCTGGGACACCCTGTATATTATATATATAAGTATATATTATAAGGCCACTTAGTGTTGCCAAATGGCGTGTCAACCTCTGTGGCGTGATAAAAACGATTATCCTCCCATCCAATATGTATTTGAAAAAATAAAATGCTTCACATAAAAATAATGCAAGAAATACAGCATAAAGAAAACAGTACTGACAAATTCAATAAAGCATAGAATAACTCGACAACCCTTCACATCACTTATATTTACAACGTACCAATTTGTAGAACAAATCGCAATTGCCAATTGTAAATGTTAAAAAATGACATCATCAATGATATACTTAACATACTTAACATAGTCTAATTTCCATAGTAGTGTAAAACAAATTGAAAGGGCATGAGCTTGGTCTCGGTCTCGGTCTCGAATTTTAAGGGTCTCGATCTCGATCTCGGTCTCACAGGATCAGGTCTCAGTCTCAGACTTGGTGGTCTCGACTACATCACTGGTCTACAGGTCATCAAAATTCAAGGTATACAGTTGACCCTTGCATTAACATACACTTTGGGGGGAGCATGACTCCAGATTTGAAAAAATTTACTGGAGCACAGCTCTGAATTTACTTTTTTTCCCCTTACACCACTAGATAGGTTAATGATAGTAAACTCTTGAATTGACGACATACCAATTACAAATTGTTTTAGCTAAACATAATAATACAATAATGTACAGTTTATAACTCACCTTAAGTTTATTTATTCATTGCAGCAGCAACAGTGGACGATGTTAGACCTTGCATGTAGGCATTTGTTGTGAATTTACCACCATGTATGCTTGGCCACTGATCAATGGCTTTCTGTGTGATCATTACAGCAGATCTAGTGCCTGGAGCTGGACCCTCCTTCACAATTCTGCACAGCTTAGTCAAATGAGATGGCTTAATGGATCCTTTGTGTTCAACAATGTAACCAAGAATGGAGAATGTCCCTTCAGCTGGTGCTTCACTCCAGGCAGTTGATCCATCTTTATCAAAATGCTTAATATCTCTGTGATTCCTTTCTACAGCTGTTCTATATATTCTGTCAGCCAATTTATCACCGAGTCTTTTGTAAAACTACTTTCAGATCTGGTTCTGGATGGTCTAGCAACTTCAGCAACCTGGTAGTAATCAGAACATTTCTTGATGTATTTGTAAACTTCATTTAGGATGTAATCCTCAGCTGTTAGTTCCTTTTGCTGCCCTGTGGTATCGTGCTTAAATTCAGAAACTACATCATTTGCATTTCCTCCATTAGCTAATTTGGAAATTGTTTCCATCACTCTTAACATAACAGTTTCCCTCCTCCTTTATAAAATATATTTTCTACAAATTCTGCACTAACTGTGGTTTTTTGAGCTACTTGCAACATAATCTTTGTTACATAGGAAATCAATACATAGAACTTGGCACTAATTTCTTTCTCTTGTGGATGATAAAAAAAAAAACAATTTTCCACAAATCTGTCAAATTGATCAAATTCGTAATTAACCATGCGAGTATCAGATTTGAGTTTTGGTCTCTTAAAACCAATGATATTGTCAAGGACCATATTGGTATAGTCAAGGCCTGATCTCAGATTTGAAGTGTGATTCTGAATAAAGTCTAAAAGCTCACTTAGTTTACAAATTTTCTTCAATGCATCAACGTGGGCTCTGTTCACAAGATGCATTAAGTCCCATCGAAATTTGAAATTTTCTCCAAACAACTTTTTCATTTCGTTTTTAAATGGCTCATTGTCCTTACAAAAAGCCCCATCTCCAACCATTCCAGATACCTTGGATTTAATTGCTTCTTCAGATAGTTTCAAGTGATTAGGAGACTTCAACACATCAAAAATTTCATTGGCCAAATAAACTCCTGATTTGCTGCGTACTAAATTTATCCCAGCAAGTTTTACAGTCTTATCTTCTTCACTCATAACTAATACAACTAGCATGCTTAATCCCAAAATTGTTCCAATGTCAGCTGTTATTGTTACTGAAGTTTGTTCTAAGAACCACTTTACAGTTTATTCTTTAAGTTGATTATCTAATAGCTCACAAATTGTCTCGCACGCATGTGTGCTATGATTCAAATTTCCAACCTCACAACCTGACCTATGTAATACAGCTAGAAGTACTGGATATAGAGCCCATGCAGTGTTTGTTTTCATTATGTAGTATAAGATGTTGCCACATAAGTCTTCTATGCGTTTAGTAGTGTTCCGAGAAGATGTTTTCATCACTTCATAAACAGCAGCTCTTTGATGATGCTGAAGTTTAATTAAATGTCTCTTCAGGTGGGTTTTCAGATTTCTAAACCATCTCTCTTGATTTTCTCCTTGTTTGCATACATAGGTTAAATCTTTAACATTGAAGTAACCTTTTATGTTAGAATGTTTGTCTGAAGCACATGCTTTGGGGTCTGTGCAAGCTATGCAATATAATGTAAACATTTTATCATCAGAAGCATCATCAATATCTTCTTGATTATCATCATCTTCATCCTCAACAGCTATATCTACATCATGCATATTAGTGTCACTATTTGCAATGTTTTCCATTATATCACTTGGTACTGAAAATGAATCATCAGCATGCCCTAGATCCTTCTTTTCCACCAATTTGAATGTAGATTTGATCAAATCATTGTTCAGGATTTCTTGTATTGATTTACACTTGCTTAAATGGGCTATGGAAATGTCAAATTTGTTGCTTTTTGCTTTATTAGATTTGGATGCAACACTTGAACTTGAAGGCATATTTTGACTCTTCTCTTTATTAACCACAACAGCTTGGTGAGTTTCTTTTGTTAGGCGCAAAATTGCATTCAATGTCTTCTGGATTTGGGAATTTTCAAATTCCTCTAAAGCAGTTTTGTTAGTCTGATGCGCAGATTCCTCACTTACCTTTTGTTTCTTAGGTGGAGGAGAAGCACTTTCTTCAGTCTGCGAAACATCTAGTGAAAAAGTTAAATTTTCTAGATTAGCAGTTGATGAAGTTGGTTCATTTTTCTGAGGTCTAGCACTAGCACATTTTGTGAACAAACTAAATGACTGCTTTGCCGTATCTCTTTGCTGCACTTCATCCTGGTATTTCTTTACTGCAATATCTAAGCTGTGGGCCCAAACTCTGGGACCTCTTGTATTGTAACAAATATTTTTTTTGGAATTAAAATGTTCCTCCCAGTTTTGCTTCTTTGAATATTTGTTCTTGCATTGACCACAAAAGTAACCCCTTTTAACACCCTCACTTTTCTCTCCAACTTCATCAATATTAGGATCCATTATTGATTATTGACTACCTGAAAAAATACAAAATAAGTAAAAGTTAGTAAATATAGTATGGTAAAAGTGAGTAAAAGTAAGTAAATATAGTACAATGAAAGTAAGTAAAAGTAAGTGCTTTAAACTTAGTAAAAGTAAGGAAGAGTAAGTAAAAGTAGGTAAGTTAAAGTAAGTAAAAGTAAGTTTAAACTTAACTAAACTTTTCAATTCTAGAGTCATGGTGGATTACTTAAAACCACACAAGTAATTATCTGGCCAATTTATCAAACCTGGCCGAGATCAATGGAACATAGTCCAATCCTGATAATTTTATATTAAAAAAATATACATTTTAATAAAATTTTAATCATCAAAACATGAAGCTTAACAAAAAAAAAAAATTGTTAAATATGGAATTACCAACTAAACTTAAAATAACTAAATTTGTAATTTAAAAAAATTGGTTTGTACAAGAAACGTATACGCAAAAAAATTGCATAACGTCTAGCAGATGAACAAAACCCAACCCAAATTTACTTTTTCTCATGCTTCAAATTTACTGGAGCAATGCTCCCAAGATCCCAGGAATCTGGAGTCATGGGGGGGAGCGTATGGTCGCTAAAGTGAAATTTCTGCTAAAGTGAAGTACGGAAAACCCCCAGTTTAACATACCGGGGAACGTTAAAGTGAAGTATGGACAACCCTCACTGTACCGGACTATGGATCGTTAAAGTGGGGTTTTCCATAACCAAAATACTTCAGTACAGTTAAAGCATTTCCACAGCCAGACTCACTTTTTTCATGGCTTTGGCAGAGCAGTTTGAGCAGCTTCTATATATATATATTATTACACTAAATGGAAATGGCTTTCAACAGGAATGACTTTGTAAACAAACTCCAATTATACTAAAATAAAAAAATTAAGTATGCCTAAGCCCAGTAAGGCACCATTAGCCCAATTATTTATTTAGCTGGTAGTTGTTACTAAGTATGATAGTATATGGCACTGTAGTCAGAGTTGCCAATTTAGCGACTTTTGATGAGTTTTGGCTACATTTTTTAGCGTTTAGCAATTTAGCGTAATTTTAGCTACTTTTTGTCGAGCTGCCAGTCTCATCCATTCCTTTGGGTTGTATGGCCTTATATATTTGTGCAACTATCAGTATAGCATTTTTTTGCATAAAAGGACCAATGAGCAAAAAATATAGTCAACATTTTCGAGTGGAATGTCTCCATATCCCCACATCTGGCAACTTTTTGAAGTGATTTGGCTACTATACTCCAAATTTAGCAATATTTTGGCTACTCCACATCTGGCGATTTTTGGCTACTTTTTGAAGTGAATTTAGTGACATTTTGTGAGCCTTGGGTTGGCAACCCTGACTGTAGACTGCACTGACACTATAGGCTATTGGTTTTTCCATATTTTTAACCTATTCAAGTAAAAGTTGAAATTAGTTTTTTTATAATTAGACACTAATATGCATTAAAAAACAATGTTGAGTATAAGCAATTGTTAAAAAAATAAATACATACGAGAACCTCTTACAACTTGTATGCTGTAGGTACTGGTATTGTATATATGTCCTAAAGCTATACAATATTAGGTATGGGAGATTCTTTTACGAGTACAATGGGATTTTTACAATTTGTTTAGTACTTTTGGGATTTCTGGCTCGAGTTACTCTTGTCACAGTGATCAGGAAGACCGAAGAATTAGCTAGGGCATGCATTTGCCAATTTTATGACTTAAATGTTATCTACATACAGTTATGAAATATGGGTTTCCCTCACCAACCACATGTTTTCCAACCATGGTTCTGAGTATCCACGTTTAATATTCTGTATACCATTTTGCCTACCCACAGTATACAGTCTTGAGTATCCGCAGATTTCCATGGCAGACTGTGTACCAGCCCACTAATGCACACTCCTGCTTGAGTGACAATGAAAACAAGGTACCCTGGTGGTGGCACAGCCAAAGCTCACTCATGCCAGTCTTAAGCAAGGTGATGCTAGTGGCCAAGACACACTCAGACCTATGGTTGATGTGGGCCCCTTCATGGGCAGAAGTTTAAAATTTAAGTAACAGCAGGAGGATATCATGAAGCTGTATATGGAGGTCCAGAAGGATCTTCCCAAGAAAATAAAGCAGACATCCATCATTAGCTTCATTAAAAAACCCTCCACCACCATTGCTTCAACAACTACACCTCCATGCATGCCTCCACCATCCACCAACACTGGGTTCACCACCTTTCATACCATCACAGTTGCCAGGTCATCTTTTGATGACCAAGCCTCAGACCTGAAATTATTAAAAATCTACACTGGGATGGGGTTCCTATCCCTCTGGTGTTGGTGAATGAGACCATCCAATATTGAACATGAATATACCATTGAAGGAGAAGTCTGCCTCCCCTTTCAGGAGTGGGGAAAAAAGCTACAATGATTAGCAAAGGCATCCATTTAACTCCATCAGACAACTCTGGGGCTTAAGGGCACTTTCATACTAAGTAGCGTCGGTAGGGGTGAGTTGAGCCGCCAATTTACATATTTCTATGCCACACCTATAATACCTATCATACATGTCTGATGGTTTCATGGAAGGATAGTTACTAAATGATTTATACTATGCTGTAGGGGTGATAGGCTAATTCTAATATTAATTATAAAAATGGAAAAAGTATGTGGCTCACTGTATACTCCAGGTCATGGGGTGAGTTGAGCATGGTTTCGTTTGTGAGAGTGAGTAACTTTTTAAAACTAAAATTAGCTAACACTAGGAAGACTAGCTACATAACTATTGGGTCATTCTCTGTCAGATCAACCAGTGCCTAACACCCTCATCTCTCAGATTTTGCTGAAATTTGGTTTATAGGGAGTTTGTGGGCCCTGAATCCATTTCTGAAATTATAAGGTCAATCCGACCAACGGTTCAAGAGATATGACCTCGGGAAATTTGAGGTCACTTGCGAGGTCACTAACATTTGGCGACCCATAACTTGGGTAATAATGGTCACAATTATATAAAAGTATATATATTTAGAATCAGAAAACGACAAGGAATCCAAATATGCAAGTTTTAGAACTCTAGGTTGAAAAATAAAAAAGTTACACTGTAACCAAAATTTGAGGTCACGATTTGACCTCTGGGGTATCAAATGAGAATTTTTTTTTTAAATGTAAAAAATGAAGGCATAGGCATTGGCTATTAGAATCAGCAAAAAAAAGTTTGTTTATGTTAGTATTTTTCATGTAACTAACATATAAGTGAACACCATATTCATAAGTTGTGCGTCAATTCTACCTATTTTTTCACACTTAAGCTCATAATTTGACCTATAGAAATTAAAATTACATTTTTTTATAGATATAAAAACAAAGGCAAAAAATGTAAAATTGTATTTCACTGCTAATCTACACTGGCAATAATAGTTATAATAGTGAAAGGGGAAGACCTACTTAGAGGATTCATGTGCTAGCCTAATACAATTTTTGCATGCTCGATGCTCATCAATTTCTTTTTGTGGAAAAATGTATTGAATTCTGCTGCCTCCTCTTAGGGTAGGACAACTCATTACAGTTAATATATGATGTCCTGGCACTGCACATGAATCCTTGTTTGATGGATAATAATATGCACTTGATCCTGATGACCCAGAGGGATGTAGAAAGTTCACAGTGAAATCATCAAACTCTTCACAATATTCCTCCACAATTCCATACCAAACTTGCATGTCATAAATGCAGCCAACATACTCTCCTGGTTTGACACATTTTAGGTTACCAAGCATTGCAGGTTCATTAGTAAAATGACTTTTCCTTATTCTTTTCTTTTCTCCAATGCCACTTGAAATGGGATACACCATCAGTTCTTCCTTGTTTAGGGGAACAAATCTATGATATTTCTGAGTTCCAGGAATAGCCCTACTATCCTTGAATCGATGTTCCAACCGTTCTTCTGCATCTTTCAAATCAGCTGTAGTTACAAAGAAAAAATTTATCTTCTTGCTCAAGTTTTCTTCACAAAACTGAAACATGTGTTCTGGTGTAAGAATTTGCCTCTCTGTAGTTCTCTGCAAACTGGCACGAGCAGTAGCTCTTTTCACTGTTCCTCCAATCCCATCACATGCATTTTTGCCATGGGATGTAGCAAAGAAGTGCCATTCACAAGACAGACCAAAATCCTCTTCATGGTAACAGAGATTTGTGAAGTTGTATCTGTTCTTATATTGGCCAGCACATCCATCTGAGAAATAGTGCACCTTCTTCAATTGTGGGCATCTGAATTTAACATATGTCATAAGCTTCAATATGAATGAGTAAACCATTATAGTGTTGTGTTTTAGTGATGCAGATAAGAAACAGACACTAAAATGGCTAAGTTCCTGGTCTGCAGATGATCTATAATAGATGACAAAAGGGTGAACTGTACACTGTGAATTGTCCCAGTGAAACCCTTGGGCAGCATCCTGGACAATGAAAGAATAATTCTCAGAGAAATCACCTACTATAACTACCTCGCTCTGAGGTGGTAGTGTTTCTTTCAACTGCTTGAAGTACTGTGATTGTTGCTGAGCAACAAAGTGATGACGAACCATGCGGGATATTTTCATGCTTAGGGATGATAAGTATTCATGAAGTGGCTCCACCTTATCAACCATTGTACAACGGTCAACAGTCACCCATTGCTTGTAAGATATTTCATTTGGAGCTGATTTCACACTGTCAAGTAACTCAAGAAAATCCAGGACACCCTCTTCTCTTGGGCAATCATTGCAAAGTTGCATCATGCAAGTCTCTCTTTCTGTACTGCAGACACTGTAATCCATAAGATCCTTGTATGAAAGACCTCTTTCTCCCAATGCAGCCAGCTGCAATTTTGGATTTTGATGGTATGTGCAGACACAGACAGAATGAGTCCCACCACTACCGGCAAGCACACAATATGATGGCCGTAATTTTGCAAATGTGGAAAATCCTATTTTGGGATTCTTTTCATCATTTTTATATAGTTCAAACATCTCTCTTAAATTCCCGAGGACCAATCGTTTTTGCACCTTCATTGCACCTTCAGCACTGATAACTTTCACGCAATCCTTTTGGCCAGGACACATACGACTAACCTCTTCTGACTCATAGAATCTTCTAACTATATCTTTGTGTTCTTCAGATATCACTTTTCCTTTGCTCATTAGTGGAATCTTCGGAAGGATTCCATGTTCTGATTTAAGTGAACGGCTTCTTTTCACCATGTATGTTGTAGTTTGAAAGAAACTAGCTGTTTTTTCAATTGTGTATGGTGAGAGTGTCAATATTTGTAGTTTGTGATGGTGACATTTGCTCTCCAGGAATGACTGTTTCAATTCATTCATTAATTTGTCTAGATGTTTTTCAGATTTAGTTTCAGGTTTTGAAGTATCACTTACCTCCTCGGTAATTTGAACACCATAACTGAGTTCTAGCCTCTCCTTCAGGTGTTTCTGAGCAGATGATAGCTTACCACGAGCCTTGCGCTTTTTCTGGCTTAATGACAGCCCTTCTGAAAAAACAGAAAAAAAGGTTTCACACACCTGAATATTAGTAATTAAATATTAATTATAGTACCTTAAATGCTATATAATTGGCTATATAGTAGATCAAACAGACCTTGTAGTAAAGTATAAGTTATTATATTAATTTATTACTTACTTTTTTTAACTGGTGTTTGGTCCAGAAATGCTAGAACTGGTTCAACTGAAGTTGAAGGATTTTCCTTTATCAAGCAATCACTGTCATTGTCCAGATCTTGAATTGAAGAGATGTTACTCAAGCCACTGATAGTAGATGATTCATTTGAATCCTGCTCAGACTCGTTGTTTTCAGTGGTACTAAGTATAGTGGGGTTTTTCATTATCAGTGTCCAGCAGTTCACACACAACAATGAGTCTTTTTTCACTCTTCCAGCACATTTTTCAACAAGTACATCAGTCACTTTTCTAAGATTGATTGTTATGCGTTTCTTGTGTTTTTGAATAGGGTCCTGGCAGTATTTCAAGTGCCGAACCATTGTATTTTGATCTGTAAAGATATAGGATTTACAATTAGGTAATATATATTTTTTAGAAAATATATAGCTATACACACTTAATATTTTAGGCCTTGATAGTCTCTGAGGCTCATTAAAACACCATACCCACCAGCCACCCACAGTGCTGGCTGGAACTGTACTAACCTGTAGACAAGGAATTTTGCAACTATCTGTGTTGATTCTGCACTTAGACAAGTAGCAACATGGTTTGTTTAGGCTACATGTGAGCTTAGTCTTCCCCTTTCACTATTATAACTATTATTGCCAGTGTAGATTAGCAGTGAAATACAATTTTTATTAAATTCTTGGAGCTTGAGGTCAAATTGATAGCTAAGATATAAAAATTCCTTGAAATGACAAGCAATTTATAAATATGGTGTTCACTTATAAGTTAGTTACATGAAAAGTACCAACATAAACAAACTTTTTATGATTGTTTCTATTAGTCAAGAACTCTGACTTTGTTTTTTATATCTATAAAAAATGTAATTTTAATTTCTATAGGTCAAATTATGAGCTTAAGTGTGAAAAAATAGGTAGAATTGACGCACAACTTATGAATATGGTGTTCACTTATATGTTAGTTACATGAAAAATACTAACATAAACAAACTTTTTTTTGCTGATTCTAATAGCCAATGCCTATGCCTTCATTTTTTACATTTAAAAAAAAAATTCTCATTTGATACCCCAGAGGTCAAATCGTGACCTCAAATTTTGGTTACAGTGTAACTTTTTATTTTTCAACCTAGAGTTCTAAAACTTGCATATTTGGATTCCTTGTCGTTTTCTGATTCTAAATATATATACTTTTATATAATTATGACAATTATTACCCAAGTTATGGCTCGCCAAATGTTAGTAACCTCGCGAGTGACCTCAAATTGCCCGAGGTCATATCTCTTGAACCGTTGGTCGGATTGACCTTATAATTTCAGAAATGGATTCAGGGCTCACAAACTCCCTATAAACCAAATTTCAGCAAAATATGAGAGATGAGGGTGTTAATTTCAATTTTTTTTGGTTGATCTGACAAAGAATGACCCTATTAACATATTCATAGCTATGTAACATATATTGTTTGTCTATTGTTTCTTGGCCTTTTTGTAGGCCTGGAAAGAATGGTCCAGGCCTACAATATGGAAGGTGTTGTCCCCTTCAGCTTTATAGGGCCACAGAAGACACATGTCAGGTCAACTTTTCATCAATGTCATCCCGCACTGGCCAGTCATATTTATCAACAACACTTCTTTTGAAAAACTTAAAATTAAACAGTTCTTAGAACATTTTAACACTCCCTATGTAACATGCATCACCATAGTCCACTACATAGTATTTTTCGATGCTTATATTTTTTAATTTCTGCTGTTCTTCATAGTTTTTTCTGATCAAACATCACTACACTTTTCAGTTCTCACCCTCATCATCTGCATCTTCTGAATAAACTGATACACTGTCCACATCATCACTGCCTTCTGAATCGGTGCCACTAATGCTTGGCTCCTCTGTTGGCACAGTCTTTTGTTTCTTTTGAGCTGGCTCCTTGCTTATAACCTTTTTTGCTTTCTGCCTTTCCTTTTCTTCAATCTCTACCAAGTACTCAGCATCTGTTATCACTCTGCTGTGGAAGTCTAATGCCCATCGAGTTGGCTTTACTTGTGCTTCTGGTGTTGAGCTGACAGGTCTTATGAAAGCATCCACAATCAGTTGCTGGAAAGATCTGCTGGTGCCAGATGTTGAAGGAAGAGGCTCTGCAGGACAACTTGGTTCAGGAGTTTTCCTTGGAGTTGCAGGCTGAGGAGGAACAGTTGGTGGATCATGGACGGCTTTGTACAGCTCAAGCAATTCAGGGTTGAACTTGCTAGTGGGGTACTTAGTTGGGTCTACTGGGTACAACCCAGTTTTCTGAAAGGCAGTGGTGATATTCTTCATTGAGAAGCATTCGTCCCACACTTCCCCAACTAAGTCCATGAACTCCGCCTTCGTCATCCTTCTGGCAAAGTGTGAGGCTTGCCATGCTGCAATCCTGGCATCCCATTTCACTTTCATGGGGCGGAAACAACATACGTCAAGTAGGGTGTGACAGTTGCCCCAACTTTGTCCTACAATGCTGTTCAAAATTTTGGTGTTGCATATTGATATAAAAAATACCCACATGCAATTTTTTGAAGATTCATGCATATTCGAGTGAGCACCAGCAATTTGAAAAATAGCAATTTTGCTTATACGGCATACGCGCTTATATATGAGATTACACAACCATCATAAGGGATATTAACACAAATCATTTGCCTGTCTTAATTAAAAGCTGTTATCACTAACACAAAAAAGTTAATCATTCTTATTCTCTCATGGTACATTAAGGGGTTTTATCATATATTCACAAGGTATTATTTCTCTAGAGCAAGAAACCATGATTTCTGTTCGGAAACAGATGATCATTTGCGCTGATTAGGAACGTGGTGTGTCATTTTCAACTACTTGAAGGACTTCTTGAAAGCGCTCCTCATCCCTGGCAACATTAAGAAAGTCATGGCAAAGTTTTACACCACGCTCTGCAGCCTCATTGACGACCTGAAGCTTGTCCACAACCCGTTTCATGTTCAGGTAGTCGTCATGATCCGCCCATTCACTGGCTGGACTGTGGAGAAACTGATAGGGCATGCCTAAAATGGTGAAGAACCAGCTTGAGTCAGGCCCAATTAGGTCCACCAGGGCAGTGCCACTTTCTGGGACAGGGGGAAGATATGGCTTTCCATAGCCCCCATGATTGAGCCCCACTCTCTTAGTAACTTCAGTGCCTTCATGGCAAAGAAGGGCCTTCCTCATCTCCTCTTTTGTCCTTTCTTGTACTTGGGACGAGAACAAAGCCAGTGGGGCCAACTCCTCAGTTAGGTACCAAGTGTGTCTACCGAGTGCCACACGTGCTTTGTCAACTATTGTGGCGTCATATGGGGCAAATTCAGCCAAGGTTTCGACCAAATTCAAGTCATTCAGTGGCGCACTTGCTGGAACGGGGCAAACAATCCACCATGGGACATAAACAGCGACTGTGAACACAGCAAACCGTTCTAACTTGCTGATTTGACTTTGTCACAACCTTGGCTGTGGGAAACTGCTCTTTGATCTGGCCTGACAAAAGAACAATCTTGAGGGTATAGAGCAGTTTAGCCATCCACCTTGCTTTGTGAAGTGCGCTGGGGTAGACCATTGTGAAGTTCACTGGCTCGGATCCTTTAGTTACAAGCAGCAGACAAAGCTCTACCAGCTCCTTGTAGTCACCACGTGTAAATGGTTGGGCTAGAGATTCACGGAAGAAGTCGCTTCTCTTCTCGCATCTGCCTTTTCTGTCGCTTCTGAACCTTTTCTGTGAGTACTTTGTTTACCCCAGAGTAGGTAGCTACTCTGTCACTTAGCATGCTTTTCATAAAGAGTAGTATGTCAGTATCGATGGCATCTTGTTCAGCCTGAGTTTTCCCCTTTTTCGCAGCTGCCATGTCTTTCAACACTGTGTTCTTATAAAATTTCATCGTCAGGCTCAATTCTGATTTAAACTTCATAATTCCAGGATCATCAGCCCGTCTTCTATCCTCATTCTTTTTCATAAGCATCATGTAGTCTTTGTCATAGTAAGTTTTAATCACTCGGCCAATATTGTTCCTGCCTGTAATGGTCGGGACATTCGCCTTCTGGTAATGCAAAAGCACATTGTCAATGGTGGCAGATAAAGCCTGGTCCCAATGCATATCCCGAAGGTTTGCTAACAGACATAGTAAGACCTGCCTATTAGTTGGCAGTTTGCAGCCCTTTATTTCCTTTTCTTCTTCTCGGGGTATGGTGCCCAATAACATTCTGACATACTCATCATCTTGCCGTGTATCCATGATTAAATTCTCTATTCACAACATCAAATCACTGTCAAGGGAAAAGAAAAGAGCATCATTAAAATTAAATGCAATAAAATAATACGTGGAAAATTTGTGGGTCAGCGTTCCAGACCCGGAAATGAAAATCTGATAAAATGTGCTATTTTCACACTTATTTATGAAGTTCATAAGCTGAAATAGCAATACTTGCTGGTACGACGGTGCTAGCTCAAACATGCACCAATCTCCAAGAAAATTTACAGGGGTGTTTCCTAGATAAATACACAACACAAACTTTGAACAGCATTGTAGGACCATTTTTTTATTTTTGAAGGGCAACAGTCACACCCTAACGTCAAGTGGTTGCAACATGTCTGTGGTGTGGGGTGGAAGCTTTATTATTGTGACACCCTGTGTTCGTGCCTTATTTATTACTGCAGAGGTTAGGTGAGTGGCATGCCCATCATACACCAACAGCAGCAGTCGCTGTGTCACTTTCTTGCAGAACACCTCAAACCATGCAGCAAACACCTCACTCACCATCCACCCATTGTCCGAGAAGGCATAATGCGTCCCAGGGTAAGGCTTAGACCCTCGCCATGTGCTCCAGAACTTCTTGCCTTTGAAGACAATGAATGGTGGGAGCTTCTCTCCAGCAGCAGATATTCCAGCCATGACTGTAGTTGCTTCCCTGCCGGAGGTTGCCGTTACACGTGATGCTTTCTCACCTGCAGGTGAAATGATTTTTGTCTTTTGTGGGTCAGTGAACAAACAGGTTTCATCAATATTCCATACACATTCTGGGCGCCCTTCAATGTTTAGGTTCCTCATTTGTTTTTTGACATTGTTAAAATACTCAAATTATTTCTGGGTTACTAGCTGCTGTTTTTCTAGTTTTCTCCAGAGCTGAAGGCATCTTAACCGAGAGTCCATACCTCCTCATGAAGCCTGTGAGCCAGTCATCCCCAGGCAAACCATCCTTGAATTTCCAATATTTACGTAAGTGATTGCCAACAGTAGTGTCACTATCGATGTTGGACTTCACATAGCTCTGGACGATGGTTTGCACTTCCTTCCTCATTTGCCCAAATCCCCATTGGGCTTTGATCTTTATGCATTGGGCAAGCTCCTGTTCAGCCTCACGAGGAAGAGACAGTTGGCCTCCCAATTTCTTTGAGGGTGAAGGGCGTGGCTCAGGTCTGTCCAACCTTCTCTGAAGAGTCATCCTATCCACTTTGTATTGCGCAGCAGCTGCTCTGACACTAAAGCCATCATCTTTCACAGCTTTAATTGCAGCACTGAGCTTATCTTTATGAACTGGATCTCTTTTTCTCTGGTAAGTGTGAGGCATTTTGCCTTTCTTACTGTGCACTGCACCAAGCTAGCTTATTTGCATAGAAAACAATATATCTGCAAAGAAAATAAATGCATTAACATCATAATGGCATCCAAACTGGGATTTTTGTAACTGAGAAACATAGGCTCAACTCAGTGTTGCCAGATCTACAGATATATCTGTAGATCTACAGATTTTATGAAGCAATTCAGATTTTCAGATTTTTTCAATAATTTATGCATAATCTACAGATTTTTAATCCAGCAAGCAATCATTATTATTTACTTCCAAAATTTACAACAAGGAAATATTAGGCCTACAGTCTCAATCAATAGGACACAAATGTTCTCGGTATTCAGTTTCAGAAGTCGAGTCAACTCGCTTCTGACTACGATATACATGCCAATTAAATCATTTAATCGGCGCTGATTGGTTGATATTCCCTCTACGTCATGGTAGCATGGAATGTTTTTGTTTTTGTTGAAAAAAATGATATTTATCTGTTTAAATCTAAAAAGGATTTTTTTTGGTTTCATTTATGTGTATGAATTAAAGAAGTATTCCGGTGTTCTTATAGTTATTACAGCAATAACCAAAAGGTATTTCCTTTGTCACAAAGTAACGGAATTCAATTTGTTTACTTTCATTTACTTTACTTTTTTTTATGTTAAAGTGCCATATTTATATAAGTTTATAAAAATAAACAAAATATTATACAAGATTTTATCATTGATAATACCTTAAGACAGTAAATTAAATAAAAATATGTCAAAATTATTTAGATAAATATTATAAATCTACAGATTTCTACAGATTTTTTAATCAGATTTATCAGATTTTTAAAAATTCCATCTGGCAACACTGGCTCAACTCACCCCATGGTACCAGAAATGCCTGGGGTGAGTTGAGCCATTACCAAAGTCAACACCTACTTAATGTTTGGACTGATATACCATTTTGGCTCCTAAAATTTAACAATATAAACCTTTCCCTACATTCACTTCAAATTTCCAGACAGTGACATTGAAAATAGTGTTGCCAGGCAAATTTGAAAAAAACAGTTTTTCTGGCTCGAAATTTTTTTGAGGTGCAAAACCATAGGATCACTTTGAACCTCAGTAAAACAGGTTTGTTTTTAATTCAACTCAACAACCTGTTGTGGTGTTATAGTACAAGACAAACTTTCAACATGCATATCCATCTTTCATGATTTAATTTTTTTTAGGAATTGGGGGCCCCTGGATCAACTCACCCCTACCGACGCTACTAAGCATACCTTATATTTGGGACCAGTTGGAATTGGCAAACTTTGTAGTGGAGGCATTGGTTTGCCACTATTTCAAGAAAATGTTCCATCTGCAGGAGTGGGTCACTACCCCCTGGGTGTACCATCTGCAGGAGTGGGTCACTACCCCCTGGGTGCACCATCCACAAGGGGGTGCCTTACCTTCAGTAGCCCACCAAGTGATTATTGCACGAGCTAATGCCATCAAGAAGATGGAGGCCTCAAATGATGAAATTTTAGTTTGGCTCACATCCTAACTCCAAGACCAAGCAAGAGATGATCAAAGAAGAATAGGGATAAATCCAGCAAAACCCAAAAGTTGGAAAAAAGGCTGTCATTAAACAAGAACAACACCTGCTGACTCAAATAATACAGGAGAAATTTGGGTTGCTATGCTCCACCAAAAAAAAAAAAATTATCCATGGAAAGGCTTTCTTTAAGGATCCCAACTGATCCACAGTATCAGGATTTTATCCAGGACAATACCAACAAAAATTAACTCCACATGGGGCCATTGCACCACCAATAAGACCTGCGGGCAGTGCCTCTCAACAACAGACTGATCTCCATATTATTAATGATTGTAAGGTCCATCAGCAGAAATACAAAAACATCATAATCACAATCAATAAAATGGGAGCTGAATTAACAAAAGCCAGCTTCTATGTATGATAAAAATGTTCTTGGGACACACAACAATACCACCTATCAACTGAATCTCATGACTGTTAAGGATGGCAAGCTTGAAATCTTAGATTGCATTAACCCCTTAGCTGCGGAACACACCATATGGTGCGAGTGTAAACTGACAAGCTATTGCGGAATGGACTGTATGGTGCGCGCTTGGATTTTTCTCGAGCAATATCCTGCAGAATGCACCCAATTGAAGCTAGTTTGTGATTGGTTGATAATTTGTTATTGATGATGTCATCGACATGCTGATTGGTTCAAAATATTAAAAAAAGCGAGACAGCTGTAATATTTCTTCAGTTGAATATTGATCCTTGAGTGGGCGTGTTGACATTTTTTTCATCCCTTTTTCTCTATGACAATGGTAACAGGAAAACGTTTAAATGAGAGTGAAGTTGATATGTTGATAGATGATGAACTTAACGACGCATCAAGCCTTCATCTTTCTGATTCAGATAGTGATGTAAATATAGACAACCTATTAGATTCTATAAGTGATTCTGATCATCATGATACTGACAGCATTCTGACAAAATAATTCATGGAGTAGTGTTGGTGCGGAATCAATTCACATTTACAGGTGACAAAGGCCCCAAAATTAGTGATGATATAGCAGCTAGTGATGTTTTAAAAATCTTTGAATGCATAGTGAATGACGATATTCTAAAACTTATTTGTGATGAGACAAACAAATATGCTGCTAAGTTTATTTTTGATACTAGAAGCAGCCAATTGGGAGTTAGAAGTGGAGTAGGCTTCATGATTGGAAAGATGTCTCTATAGAAGAAATTAGGCTATTTGAGGGCATTCTGCTTTTGATGGGAATTGTGCAAAAACCAACTTTTCAATCTTATTTCTCTAAAAGCCCCATACTAAATACTCCAATATTTTATTGTGTAATGAAGGAGAGATTTTTGTTGATCTTGAAGTTTTTTGATTTTTCAGACTACTGATTCAAGCAACAATTGTATAAAATTGATAAATTGCTAAAACTATATAAAATGAGTTTTCAAGCTGCCTATGTCCCTTCTTGTAATATTTCTATTGATGAAAGCCTTTTACTGTGGAAAGGAAGAATTGAGTTGGAAGGTGTATATTCCTCTCAAGCAAGCAAAGTTTGGGGTGGAATCTTTCCCGCTCTGTGAAGCCAAAACAGGCTATGCATATAATTTTATAATATATACAGGCAAAGGAACACATATTCCTATAAACCTATCCAATGTAGATCAAATGAAACAAAGCCATTTCACCAACATAGTCCTATCACTTAAAGACGATTTATTGGATAAAGGCTACTTCTTGGGCATAGATAACTATTATTCAAGTATATTTTTATTTGATTATTTGGTCTCCCATAGAACTAATGTCATAGGCACTGTACGAAAAAACAAAGGGACTTCCAAAGGAAGTGACTTCATCAAAGCTCAGGAAAGGTGAAACATCAGTTAAGTATCGAAATAAATTGATGCTCATGAAGTGGAGATAGGAAAGATGTTTTGATCATGAGTACTCTTCATGATGCAACAATGGAGACGATACCAGCAAGAGGTGGCTTACAAAAGCAGAAGCCAAAGGCTTGCATAGACTACAAAGATAACATGTCAAGAGTTGACATAATGGACCAATTCTTGTCAGCTACAAACATTGCAAGATCTCACCTAAAGAAATATAAAAAAACCTACCTACATTTTTTGGATATTTGTGTACTGAATTCACATGTGATTCACAAGAAACTAGGTGACAGTGTTACTCTGCTACAATTCAAATTTGAATTAATTACAGCCATATTTGAAAAGTACAGTGACAGTACTGACACGTATAGTACTGTTGGTAAACCATCCAATATTCCAAGCCCAACTCGCCTAACTGGCCGTCATTTTTTAGAAGATTCTCCTATGAGTGGGGCCAGACATCAAAGAAAACAATGTGTTGTTTGTGCAGCAAAAAAGAAAACTGTAGTTCAATACTTATGCAAACAATGCAAAGTTTATCTATGCCCTACAACATGCTTCAAAAATTACCATACAAAGACCAACTTTACCTAAAAATCGTGAGTAAATAATTTATTTTATTACTTTTTACATTTTCTTTATTATTTAGCAAATATTTTTTGTTAAATTAGGTGGTAATACAGTTTAACAATAGATAATATAATTATATGAATATAATAATAAATATATAAGTATAATGAGCAATTAAAATAAGCGAAATGCAAAAGAATAAAAAATGAAATTCTGAAAGAAACTCCGCACTGTGATGCCATTTTCAGCGCAAAAATTCCGCAGCTAAAGGGTTAATATTTGAAACGTTGACCTTGACCTTTCAAGTATTTAGCATAATACTGCGCAATGAAAATAAGTAAATCATTAACTGTTGTCTTTTCCTGCTAACTTGCATTAATTTCCAAGGTGTTTGATGCATCAGGATTTTTTTGCTAGGGTTGTTACAAAGTTATCATTAGTAAAAGTGAAATAAATATTTTCTTATTTCTTCTTTCTTAAAAAATTATTTCCATATTTTATTGATCATTTTATTGCAATACACAAAAACATTAAAACACTTCACAAGGCCCATGTATTGCATACATTATGATTCAGAATCTCAAAATTTATGAAAGTTCAAAAAATTTAACAAGTACAGTTGACCCTTGACTTACCATACGTAATTAATCCGTTCCGGGATGAGTTACTTAACTCGAAAATGACATAAGTCAAACCCCAAAATACATGTAAATCGGGTAATCCATTCCAGGACCCCAAAAAAGTATTGAAAATAAAAATTAAGTTTTTTGATAAAAACAGTGTATATAAATAGAATTATAATGGTAATTAATAATTATTAAGAAACACCATCTGTAAAAGAAAATACATATTAAAAATTAATAATAAAAAATTAATTTAGAATTACATTGGAGAGTGTGTTACATAATGCACAGTAAAAATAACAATGAAATAATGTGAAATACCCAGCATCCTGCCAGTGAGTGGTCACGCACTGCGTTTGCGATTACTCAGCTATTACATAACACAAAATAATTACGCAAGATGAATCAATTACAGTCAATGGGGGGCTTCTCGTAACTCAAAATTACGTAAGATGGTGGTGACGTAAGTCGAGGGTCAACTGTACACAAATTTCTAAAGTACGTACAAAAGTTTTACAGTGCATCTAAAATACTTGAAACTACAGAGTTTTTTCAAGTACAAGTATGACTAACTGAAATGTCAAGTACAAATAGCTACCTAAAAATTGGTACTTTAGTACCAAGTATCAAGTACAAATAAATAAGTACCCCAAGCCTGATTGGCAGTAAGAAGTGGGGAATTGAGCCACCTCACACATATGAGAAGCAAACTCCATACAGGAGCAGACAAGACCCCTGTAGAGAGATAGCAACAAATGTGCCTCAGTGGTATAGTGGTTAGCATCACTGACTACAAATCCATCAGTCCTGGGATTGAGACCCAGTGATGGCAGGTGGCATGTAGCAAAATGCAGCTGTTCATCCCTCCACACAAAAAAAGTTGTGTTTAGATAAATGGTACCCTCAGTAGCCTAGTGGTTAAAATGCTGGGCTGCTGGTAGGGCGTGGTTCAGATTCCACATTAAACTGTAGGTCTAAGGTGGAGTGACAAACTTTACCTTCATCAGAATGGACAATTTGGGCAGAAGCAAAACCAAGGTTAACCGAGTGGGAGTGAAGAAACTGTGGAACCAATACAACACACTGAACCTCTCAGAAACTGTTTTGGATCTTTCCAGGAAAGATCACAAGAAAAGGAAGGATCAAATTTTGTACTGTTGAAGGTAAGGGGATAATTATGTGGGTGATTGTGATGAATAGACAGATAACTTGAATTATGCAGCTAAAATTTTATTCTAAAAATGATAAATTATTTTCCTTTTCAAAGATTCAGGTACACTTTGTATATCAGTAAGAGAAAGGAATGTCCATTCAGTATGCAAATACTGTTGACTCTTGACTATCTGAATGTTAACTATCCACAAAACTTGCCATATGACAGGTAGCACCTAGTTCTGAATGTACATCAAAACAAAGGCCTCATAAGGGCCACACACTATCAGTCTAAACAGTTCAGTTACACTGTGCGCAGCTGTTTATCATATTTTCACATTATTGTTTTGGATTTACTTCAAATATGGGGCCTAAACATTCTTTGGCAAGTTCATCAGCATCTTCATCAAAGATGAAGAGTGTGGTATTAATCATTGAAGATAAAGTTAATTCAGTATCTTGAGAGTGGACAGTATGCAACATCAATCACCAAATCACTTGGTATTGGCCTCTGATACTTCAACACACATTGAGGAAAATTTAGTCTGAAGTTATGTTTGAGATGAATCTTGAGGATGAAGACTTTGAGGGCTTCAATATGCAAGAAGAAAACTGCAGTGGATGAGATTGTCAATATGTGCAAAAGAAAACTGCAGTGGATGAGATTGTCAATATGTGCAAAAGAAAACTGCAGTGGATGAGATTGTCAATATGTGCAAGAAGAAAACAGTGGATGAGATTGTCAATATGTGCAAGAAGAAAACTGCAGTGGATGAGATTGTCAATATGTGCAAGAAGAAAACGGCAGTGGATGAGATTGTCAATATGTGCAAGGAACAATGCAGTGATGAGATTGTCAATATGTGCAAGGGAAAAGATGCAGTGGATGAGATTGTCAATATGTGCAAGGGAACCAAGATGCAGTGGCTTGATGTTGATGGCAAAGTCCCAGTCACAGAGATGATGATGATGAAATCATTACTATGGCAATGAACTTGCCACCAGACAGAGATGGAAGTGGTGATGAAGATGAAGCAGAAAGCAGAGAGGCTGAGAAGCATATGTTCAAAGATGCAGTAGAGTGGAATGTCCAAAATGAAGGAGCTCAAAGATGGACTACAATGTCATGAAATTATGCAGATGCATCTGTTGCTATCTAAAACCATTGAACTGCAACAGAAAAATATGGCACAATCCAAGATTATACATTACTTTAAGAAAGCAAAGTTCTGAGTGTGCTAAAAGTATTCCAGCTGATTGAGGAAATTTTGTAATGTACTGATAATTTTCCATAATTATATAGTTGTTTTCTATTTTCTATAATTATTTCGTCATTTTTATTTATGTACTACTGTATATTGCCTTGTATTCCTACCATAGCATAAGCTAACTTGGATTTGTTTACATGTATCTATCATAACCTTTGTGATAATAAAATGTCATTTTGAGATGGTATGGTTAACACCCCAAGTTGGTGGGAACTCCACTATTGGGAAGGATTCCTGAGAGCTCCCAAACCCCTCAGTCGGGCCTGGGAGGTTTCAGTAATCCCCATTGGGCCAGAGCTTTCTTAGAAAGCCAAGCCTTCAGAGTTACTAAAAATGTTTTCTTCTCTTTTTAATTGATTATAACAGATTTGAAATTCTCTCAATATAGAGAATGTTAAAAACATTGAGGCAATCATATGTCCATTTCAAGAGATGGGAAAGCATCTCACTTCTCCTTGATGGTGTGGTAGGTGATCCTATAGTCTTGTTTTTACCATTGTGTTTTGTATTGCTTAACCATTAGCTATAAGAACCATGTCTCACATATTTGGATCACTTAAAATTATCATGTAAATATCATAATCATTTTTGAATGCCTGATTTCCTTTATAAAGACCTTGTTGAAGAACCTAACTTCAGTTATCAATATGCATCACAATGGATTTTGAGCTTTCTCAGGCTATGAACTAAATTGTACCTTTAACTGCCTTATGAGCAACATATTAATGCAAATATATATCCCAAAATTTTAGAACATTAATTATCATTATCAGTTTTGCCCTTTTCTGGCATCATTGCACTCATGGATTCCTGAGTCCACTGATGACAGTGCTAGGGGGATAATCTCTAAATGTTGTTGGTTTTTTTTCTCTTTATCAGGGATTTGTTTTTGGCTGGGACATTTGCTTATTGAAGTGAATTTGGACAAAGCTTTTCTTCCCCAATGCCTGCACAAATGCTGAAGCCAGTGTTCACACAGTTTTTTTTGTTATAACATTGCTTTTGTTTGTACTGATTGAGCCAAGAATACCTTAATGATTGTGAGATGAAGTGGAGTTTAAAATGACACATCTGGGACTTATCAGGTTTATACAATTTGGGTAACACTCATTGATCTTGCCCTAGTGACTAATATTCTGTTTTTTTTGCATTAGTTATGTAAGTTATTTTTTTCTGTAAGTCTTGTCTCCTTGTGTGGTAATGGGCTGGTGATGGCCAATAAATTTAATGATTTATTTTATGTTGACATTTTGTGTGTGGTATGGGACTAATGATGTTTGTTTTTTGTTTTGTAGTAATAATTTTTTTTCCAAGTGCTTAGTTGGTTCTGAATACACATTGGTGTATGATCAATAAAATTGTTTAGATTTTCTTTAGTTACCTGAAAAAAACTTGCCTGCTAATGCAGTTAACCTTGTAAGTGTTGTTGTTTTGTTGATTAAATTAAGCAAAGGACATTTTACTTTTCTTAAATCCTCCCCCATAAGCCGAAGAGTAAGTCGTTAAAAGAGGCAGACTGGCTATGCCCCAGAGATCTTAAAGGTGAGAACCCAGTTTCAACTTGGTAGGAGCTGCCTATCTGACATAATCTCAACCACACTAAGATTGGTAACTTGCTCACCTCATTTCTCTCATTCTTAGCAGTGCAGGTGGTGCTGAAGTCAAAGGATTTTTATTAAGGCCCTCTGGGTGGTTCTCACTGGCAGCTAAATCTCCCATCTCCGCAACCAGCCACAGCTGCCGTGACCCCACTAACAGAGTATCCAGTAGGTGAGTAACGCAAACGCATCTTTACACAGATACACTTACCGGCATCGCGCCCCCATTTCAATTTTCTACAAACTTTTATTTCTCCTTATTCCACAATAAAATACAATATTGAACTTTTATTTATCTTTATTCTATAACCTAATAAAATAAAATATTAGAGTATAAATCCATAAAAATACTATGAAATATGACCAGAAAATGGCCAATCTCTAAGTGAACATCAAGTATCCACATGCCTCTAGGAAAAGATATGTGCAGACAGTAGAGAGTCAACTGTAATCTGAAATGAAGTGGTAAAACTTTGGAAAGTTTAACAATACTAGTATTGCTATTCTTTGCAATTTATTGGAATCTATACATTGGCATTACTTTAAGACAACCAGGAGAGGTGGTATTTAATGGAGTTTTAAGGTGCAAGTGTTTACAGCAAGCAGAGTAAAAAATTTGGATTCTCTTAGGTAAACTCATTCTCTCGCAATTCTTCAGCTACATTTTGCCTCTTTTCCACATTCAATCTTTGCCACTGATAATAAAAGTTCATCATAAAGTACAGTTGTTATATCTTCCAGGGAGAATATTATTATCCTTTACAAACTTTGAAAGTAGAGTGATGACAAGCTCTTTTATTTATACACACACTGTAAATATGTATCAATGAAGTTTCTTGTTGGAAAGTCCAAATAAATTTAGTGAATACCTTTGCAACAGACAAAGTGAAGTTCAGCTTTCATATGATAATATTGAAAGATTGCCATTAGATGGTTTTAAAATTTTGATACTTATTTAGAATAGATTCCAGAAAGTATTTTTCCAAACCAGACAACTGTTCCAAAATTCTTTGAACTGCTGGTTCCAATGTATGCCATCTAGAAGGGACACATTTTATAATGATGCCTTGGCAACTTTAATTAGAGTTGAATATCTTTGTAGCTAATCATTCCAGTGTGTAAGCCAGCCATCAAAATAATAATGAACACTTAATTTCCAATGGTTTATTTCCTAGTTCTGCACTCCTTTCATAAATGCATCATGAATGATATGAATATTACAAGTACCAAAATCAAATAAATTTTTGCTGCTTCTGCTCTTTACTACGCAAAGATAAGTCACTTAAACAAAGACAACAACCAGAAACACGCAGACAGACAAACAGCTAGACACAAGAAAACCTACAGACTCGACACGACCATTACACCCTTCAATACAGACCAGACCACCAAGATCATCAAAAACATTAAAAATTCGAAGGCTACTGGACCAGACAACATATCTAACATACACCTTAAACACTTGGGCCCACAAGGAATACTAGCTCTCACAAATATCAGCACATATTCATACCAACACTGTATTATTCCTGACATATGGAAACAAGGTAAAATTATTACACTACTCAAACCAAACAAAAATCCAACAGAACCAGCTTCCTATAGACCATTACTTTACTATGCACACCTTCCAAAGTAACAGAAAGACTAATCTTACAAATCACCAACCCACACATACCACTATCGCCTACTCAACATGGATTCAGACCTCACCACTCAACCACGACATTACTCACTAACCTCACGCAGCACATCATGGATGGCATCAACTCTAGAAGACCAGCTCAACGTACACTATTAGCAACAATAGACATTAGTAAAGCATTTGATGCTATCCCATGCTTCCCTCTCATAAACAAAATACTCAACACAAACATGCACAATAACACCAAAAAGGTGGCTGAGCAACTATCTCTCAGGAAGATACTCACATGTCACATTTAATGGCAAGTCATCCAAAAACAAGCTTTTTCCGAATGGGGTCCTCAAGGCTCTGTTCTCTCACCAACACTTCAACTTATACATGCATGACATTCCAACATCCATAGATAACAAGCTTACCTTATCATCATATGCAGATGATATCACTCTAACATCACCCACAACAACATCGACACCGCTACAAATAACCTACAAACATACATAAAACAGTATACAAGACTGGCTCATACACAATAGACTCAAAGTAGCGCCCACAAAATCAACCATCACCTTGCTTACAAGCAACACAAAAGAACACCAGGTAATTCCACAACTTACACTAAACAACATCAACATTCCACACACTCACAGAACCAAAATACTAGGTGTCACATAAACACATCATTATCTTTTGCAAACCACATCAGGACATTAAAAACAAATGTACGTCAAGACTTAACACGCTTAGGGTACTAACAGGCACAAACTTTGGACACCAGCAGGAAACAACATCACTCATCTACAAACAATATATTCGCTCAGTTATGGACTATGCTAGCCCATGCTGGGCACCCATTATCTCAAACACAACATAACACCTTACAAACAATACAAAACAACGCACTTCGTATCATTACAGGATGCACTCAAACAACACCAATAGAAACCTGCACACAGAAACAAAAATACTAAAAGTTAGGGAACATTTAGACATGAGGGGAACATAATTCATGGCAGCAGCGACAACTAACCCACAACACCCTTGCCACTACATGTACAATCATGCACCAACACCTCGCACCATTAATGTAACACCAGATTGACATTATAACCAAATACTCCATTCCATACCACGCCCCACAGACATCACACAGTACAGAAAACACATACCACACACACCTAACCCACAAAGCACTGACACGACTCGGTCCGAATGCGGTCCTAGGTGCGAAGCCGCCACCCATTAACAGGTCAGAGATCAGCCTGAGCAGATCGGATCGAGTTACTTAGCACGATTCCAATGTGGACATCACCCCAACTTACGGACATATAAACACAGACTAGACAACTCCATAGACGACACCTGCCACTGTGCCAAGACACACCACAAACAATTGAACACATTATGACGGACTGTACCGCTCTAGCACAAACAATGAACACAACACAACATCACGAGTGCGCTGAACCTCTGTCCACTCCGGAGAGGCGATCGGTACCTGCGTGCCGCCGGCTTGCTCAATCAGGGTGGGCTGATCGGCTAAACAACAACAACAACAACAACTACTTCATTTATTAATCTTAATACTTTTTTATTAACATTTGGACCATCACTTGTCAACATCAACAATTCATCTAGTTCTAAACAACTATTGCCTAAAGCTACATTTAGTTAACCAAATCTTCACCTTTAGAATGGCCTATAAAAAAGTTTCCTTAACCAAATCTTCACCTTTAGAATGGCCTATAAAAAAGTTTCCTTAACCAAATCTTCACCTTTAGAATGGCCTAAAAAAGTTTCCTTAACCAAATCTTCACCTTTAGAATGGCCTATAAAAAAGTTTCCTTAACCAAATCTTCACCTTTAGAATGGCCTATAAAAAAGTTTCCAATATTTTAACTACCACTCTCCTATGGGCAACAGACCAATATCTTACCAGCAACTAGTAATTCTTTTCAGTTTCATTGTTCGTGGTTTCATATACACACAACACGAGTATAATAGATACTCATTCTTTAATTCATCAAACATTTAATCTAAATAAGGTCAGAGCACTTCTGTATGAATATTAGCTAGCTTTGTTCACCCCCATAGAATAACCTTCAGAAATGTTTCAGAAAGATTACCTTACAGCAGCAGTTCTCAAACATGGGCTACTATTAAGTGGTACACCAAACTATCATCAATATAACGAAATTTGTTGCTAAGTAAAGGTTTTAGTAATTGTATATACAAGTTCTTATAATCTGCAACTATTATTTTCTTTGAAAAAATATAGTTTTCCCCATATTTAATTTACATTTTGTATTCCTTCTATTTTTTATTTAATTACCATTATTTTAAATTTAATATTTTGTCAACTGTAGTGGGATACCCGTGATGGCATATAAGCCAAATGAAATTTAATTAAAACAAATCAATAAAACAAGAAACAAGACAGTATTTCCAATACTAGATATTAAATAGTGAAAATGACTCGCTGGTACAATGATATAGTATGATAATTATACTCAAATTCCTGAGGAAGTGGTACACGAGGAAAAAAGTTTGAGAACCACTGTCTTAAGTATCATAAATCTGATCATGAGAGACAGCAGACCAATTATTATTTGGCCACACTTCATATCAGTTCTGTTTTCTGGATGCAGTTTGCTCATCATAACTTTACATGCCTGTTGTTAACTGATGCGGATAAATCATTTTGTGCAACTAAACTCGCAATCGTATTTGAATCAACTAACTTTAAATTATTAAGTTTGGCTTGAACATTTTTAATATGGATTGAGTACTGAGAATGCCGAGTTATGACTTGGAAACTTTCATTTTAAAGTTAAACAGGTTTTCCCAAATTACAAAACATTTTTGGGTCTATATATTCATACCAAGTATTTATTTTAATTTTATTGCCCATTTTATTCAACCAAGTGCTATGAAGCTTAGTTTTCCCCATTTTATAACTTCAGCTAACAAAATAATCAACTTAGGCTATGGGGGAAAAAAAGAAAATAGTGTAACCCATGGCCACACATGATCACATTTTGGGTTCCTTTCCCGAAACTAAATGACATCTACAGTATATATAACCAGGGATGGGGGAGTAGGGTGGCCCACTTTTCAATTTTTTTTGAAAAGTATAGGTGATCATGGTTTTTCCCATTATTTGGTACTATACTAGCACATTGGTATTACCTGTATACAGGCACAACTTTAAAACTTAGTCGTATGACATTGGCAGGCACACCAAATGACTTCTCTCATTAAGAGGATTCAGAAAACATCCCTACTTAATGATTTATCTTGATTCAGTAAAAAGTTAAAAGTACGCATTTTTAAAATAAAACTAGTAATTTCAAGTCGATGTGAGACCCCTAAATATTGATAAATTTTGTAAAAATGGTACCAATGTGCTAGTATAGTGCCAAATAATGGGAAAAACCACGATCATCTATACTTTTCAAAAAAAATTGAAAAGTGGGCCACCCTAATGGGGAGTCGGAGTCGGTAAAAATGACCGACTCCCGACTCTTTGATCAATTTCTATATGCCAACAATTTACCAGAATACTACTCTGCCCTAATAAATATCTTCCTGAACTAATTTAGATTCACATTTCCACATTTGATTTATTGTTCTGGTAAATCTTAGCAAATGAATTTCATATTTCTATTTCAGGATACTAGGTACCATATAAAAATAGCAATATATTAATTATTAATTAATAGCCCCTATTAGTAATGAGTCATGGCCCTAGTAGAAAATCAGCAGTCTTTCAATATTTTAAGCTAAATGAGGATGAAAGTATTTTATTTGTCAAGTAGAAAAGGATGGTAGAGAGTGTAATGCAAAAATTAGTGCTTACACTGGGAAACATGCTAATGCTCCAACTAGAGCCTCAAACTTGAAACGCCATCTACGAAACAAACATCCCAATATTTATAAGGTTGTAGATCAGCATAAGGAAATCCAGAAACCTACTTCTAGTCGGGCCAGTACTCTATTTCAAAAGCAAACAAGTCTCTGTTACAAAATTTTTCCACAGTGAGAGAATTACAATATCAATGACAAAGGAAAATTTTAAAAATACCTTCTAGATTTAGTGTAAAGAATGGGGTTGCACTTACATATTTTCCTCCCCAGCTTTGTGGATTAAATGGGAGAAATGGCGGCACAAAACTAGGAGTGTCATTAGAGAGACATGATATTCGAAACATGATTTTAAAGGAAGCAGAAAGCCAGAAAACTTTATTGAAAAACAATGCTGCAAGGAAAATTCTTTTCTTAAGATGGATGCTGCACAAGACAAAGAATTAATTATATGGCAATAAATGTTCAGTTCATTGATGATGAAGGAAAACTAGTTATACGTACTCTGGCAGTGAAGGACACAAACTCAACATTCAAGCGAATACCTGACCAAGCTAATTGAAACCATCTTGACAGAATATGAAATCACTAAAGAGCAAATATTATCAATTGTTACTGATAATGCTTCAAATATGACAAGTACAGTACAGAAACTTAATGATGGTGAAGTAAAAGGAGATCTTTTTGAAGACAGTAGTGAAGAAGATATGGATGAAACTGCTGACAAACTTGACAGTGTTGACACTGTAGACAATGATTTTGCTGGATCAAGAACGCCTAAACTTGATGCAATATTAAAACATCGATCCGGAAAAGGTGCAGTTATAGATCAAGCTACACGTTGGGGGGAGTACCTATGAAATGATTAAGTGCCTTCTTGAATTGAAGCCATACCTTATCGATATGGCAAACCCAGATGTAACAATGACTGATATCCAGTGGCAGCAAGCAAGTCAACTTGAGGCATTACTTAAGTACCCATATGTGGTTACAAAGAAGTTTCAAGCAGCTGAATTGACACCTGGCACATTTTACAAGGAATGGAAAAATATTAATTATAAACTATCTCAAATTGGCGGCATTGCTGCAGATGATATAAGAATGTCTATGCAGCGTAGAGAAGAAAAATTTACTGAATAATGACGTGCTATTGGCTGCAGTTTATGTAGATCCTATGCACAGGGTACTTTAACTGAAGAACAGATTGCTAGAGGAAAGTCAGCTCTGTGTGATGTAGCTGTGTGAATGAAAATGTTAAATGAAACAGATGCTGCAAGTAATTCAGAATTTGAAAGCTGCTCTAGTCTGCCATTATGCAAAGCTCCTGCTCAAACTCTGAAGAAGAAATGGATTTTGAAAAATATCTCGATAATGAAGAAAAATCAAAAAAAGTTAAGCGATGCCGTTTGAGTCAAGATGATAAACCTATAAAAATAACCCCATTGACCAAATTCAGAGAAGACTTTAATGCAGCTTTAACAAAAATAGAGAAATTTGATCGTTCATTAAACTTGATGTGATGAATGCCATACCAAAGTATCCTGAATTAGTGCAAGATGTAGCCAGAACTGTACTGCATTGCCACCAACACAAGTCAGCGTTGAAAGATTATTTTCAGCTCTTCGGTTAATTAAATCCCACCTACGGGCTAAGTTGAAGGAGGACATAATTGATGCTATACTTTTCTTAAGAACAAATTCTCCTTAGAGTTAAATTATTAAGTATGTTTTTTTTAGCCTTTTTTTAATATTTAGCTTCAATATTAGCATATCATAATATATAATGGAAACAAAATATTCTTTACCAACTTTTTTTTATTTAGCTACAGTACCGTACGCAACATTAAAATTTTAAAGTTGTTAACCTAATGAGGTTATAAATATTTTATACGAGATCAATTTCTTTTTCTGTTAATTTTTATTTTTGTGTAATACAACATTAAAATTGTATTAAATTACTAAACTGTATTATTATCGTACCTACTTTATTACATTTATTTATACTTATATATTTGAAAGAGTCAGGAGTCGGAGTTGGTTTTTAAAAATACCAACTCAGGAGTTGGGAGTCGGTTGTTTTTGGCCGACTCCCCATCCCTGATATAAACATGTAGAAACATTTATAGAAATAAGGCATTGTAATACAATTTATATTATTTCTGGTAGACCTTAAGATACCATCCATCATTAAAGGGTTAAAAGAGGCAGACTGGCTATGCCCTAGGGATCATAAAGGTGAGAATCCAGTTTCAAATTAATAGGAGCCACCTATCTGACATTCTCAGCCACACCAAAATTGGGAACTTGCTCACCCTGATTTCTCCCATTCTTAGCAGTGCATGTGGTGCTGAAGTCAAAGGATTTATTTTTACTCAACTGAAGGCCCTCTATGTGGTCCTCATTGGCAGCTCTCTCCCTTCTCAGCAACTGCTGTGACCCTACTAACAGAGTATCTGGTAAGTAACAAATGCATTCTTACAAAAAATACTTGCTGGCATTATACCCCCATTTCAATATTCAAGTAGGATCAGAATCCATCATCATAAGGATTCTACAGGGGGTGAAGCAGGGATGTCCTCTCCCACCCCTCCTGTTCAATGTCATCTTAGATTAACTGCTCGAGGAGAACAAGATCAATTGCAGTGTTCAAGTGGGGGATGGTGTCATTAACACCTTATCCTTTGTGGATGATATCATCCTTACCACAAGCAATTTCAGGGATATGGGGATCCTAATACAAAAAACTGAGGAATTCTTTCATAGCAGAGTAGGTACTTCAAGTTAACCCAGGCAAATGCCAAAACCTCTCCCTGGAATGAATCTGAGACAAGAAACTCCTGAAGATCCACATTGCGATTCACCATCAGTGGAATAGGATTCCTATCCCACCAGTGATGGTGAATGAACTATCAAATATCTCTGACTCAATTACACCATAAAAGATGAAACCAAAATCCCATTCAACATCTGGGAAGCAAGCTGTAAAGATTAAGAAAAGCTCTGCTAAAACCTCATCAAAAGATCCAAGGCATTAAACATTACTTCATCCCCAGCATCTACCACATCCTGCAGTTAGCTCCCATGGGACATGGGACTGGGAAAATTGCAATAAACTGACACCTTAGTAAGTAGATTTTCATCAAAAGAATGTTTCATCTACCTGACTGGGTTAGCACCTCATGGTTACATCATAATGATACTCTACTTCACAAGATGTACCACAAAGAGCAAATCTCAACATTTCATCAGGACAGTTTTGAGAAACTTTATACCTTAATGATAAAGAACTAGCTATGCAACAATGCAGGCCCAGATTTAGCTATAGGCGAACTAGGCGATCGCCTAGGGCCTCGCTCAAGCCATTTTGCGCGTTCTGTTCAAGTGATATTAATGATTTAGAACTCTATGAAGAACTTAAAGTACTTTGCAGGTTTATACCCGAGAAAACAGATCTCGGAAATGCCCTTGTTTATATAGTGCAAAAACAACTAAGTGAGATTTATCCTAATGTTTATGTTGCACTTCGAATAGTATTAACCATCCCAGTTACTATTGCTTCGGCTGAAAGAAGTTTCTCACGTCTCAAACTTATTAAAACATATTTGCGTTCCACCATGTCTCAAACGAGATTGCAATCATTAGCTATGTTATCAATAGAAAACGATATAACAAATTCATTAGATTATTCTCAATTAATTGAAGAGTTTAGCTTGAAGAAAAGTAGAAAAGCATTGCTGTAATATTCAAGGAGCATCTGAACCAAATATTAAAGCATTAATATTTAGCCTGATAAATCGATCGCTCACTATTATAAAAAATGAAATGTCAACATTTCTTATACATCACATATGAAAAACGTTTGTATACTATGGAAAGTCATTACCTATAATATTATATAAATCTTAGAAATCATTGTCTTATTATTTTTGATACAAATCTTGATTCATATTATAATTTATACTTATTTGTATGGTTTATTTATATTTCTTATACAATTTCCATGCGTGATTATTTTGGTTTGGTTTAATTTTTAAGTGCTGGCATAGTACTGATAATTAAGTCCATATTTTCATATATATAGGCCTAGGGCCTCACAATTTCTAGATCTGCCTAGGGTCTCGCAACTTCTAGATCCGGCCCTGCAACAATGCATGGGCATTAGTATTATTGGCTGTTTCACTGATGTATAAGCATCAACCAAATTTGGCTGATACCACAAAAAAAAAAATAAAGTTTTGCCTCGTTGAAAAGCAATTGTTCCTTTCACTAAAATCTCAGAATATTTGACTGAGTACTAATATTAAACATTAGCTTACAAGTTGTCCCTTAAAATGGAGAATATGCAATATTAGTTTTCTTTCATCAGATGAAGATTAATTCTTAAATTTTGACAAGGTTTTAATAGTTACATGGAACATCAGTGTGTATCAATATTTAAGTAAATGCAACCATAGCCTACTTTTGTATTCTATTTAAAGTCTATTCCACAAGTTTATCTTGATAAAAATAATAAATATCATTGTATTTACTGAGCTGAGGTCTATGCAACTGGTTAACATATTTACAGTATTGTAGCTATCTATGGAAACAAGAATCATCATCATCATCAGGAATTGGCAAAACTTTTGTATCAGAGCATCTCTATCACAAATATTTTTAAGGAATTAGATTTTCATCCTCCAATTTCCCCTTTACCTCCTACTCAATCTTTTTCCACGGGTCTTCATCCATTAAGTATAAATTTAACACATGTAGCTAATAAATTCTTTTTGTTTTGTTAATAAAGGGAATTAAGAATTTACTAAACATACAGACTCCGCAAAAAGTCTTGATAGACAATTGTAAACAAATAAAAAATAATATGAACAAAGACCTGGCATGCACTTACCCTTCAATTAGTACCTTGTTGTCCAACCCTTGTTCCTGATGACCATTTCCAACGAGATTATGGAAGTACTGAGTCCAAATCAAATACAGTAATCCCTCATTTTACACGGGGCTTCCGTGCTTGCATGACCCATGTATAACAAAAAACTGCACATACGAGAATATTTACATTCAATTTACCCCAATACATCTGTTTACAAGGCTATATATAGCCTGATTTAACCTTATTAACAAGTATTAAGCTATAAATACAGTTAGTAAATAATGTATAATATAATATATAAATAATACTGTACCTAATATAATGAAATAAAATTTTACTAACCAAAAATAATAATAATGATGATGGCAAGGATTGCTATGCAGTACTATTTATGAGTGATATTGTGGAGAGAAAATATTTTCTCAAAATTTTCAAACCAGCCTTTGTTTGCACTAAATTCAGCACTAGCAGCGTCACATGGGACAAAATGGCCATAGATCTGCGTGGCCTTCTCATGGATAATTGCACTGCTTAATGGTGCATGTTTTCAATCCAAATGTTCAGTCTTTTCCATTTTCACTAGCGCAGGATTTCTTAACAATTTGTGCAATTTTAGCACTTATGGGGGCAGATGATTTAACTGAACCTCTTATTTTCTGTTAATTTTTTTCTGATTGTTTGCACTGTTGATTCATTCATCCCAAACAACCTACCAATTGCTGCTGCTGACATGCCTGACATTAATTTATCTAATAATTCCACTTTTTGCAATAAAGTCATTACTTTTCTTGATCTTTTAGCCTCACCCTCTGCAGGAGAACTGGCTGGACATTTTGGAGCCATATTAATCAAAAAAGTAAAGTGTTTTTAACGAAAAAGTTATAATCCTGGATATATAGCAAACTGGGCAACCAGCCATGGTGCATCACTAGCAACTGCACAGCAGCTGACTCACTAGGTGCACTGCACAGTACCGTATGTAATTATACTACACATGAAACTGGTGCGCAATATTTATCTCTTCAAATTTAGCATTTTAGGTATGGCACAGCTTACCTGCGTATATGCAAAACTGTGTTTAACAAAACCATGTAAAACAAGGGATTACTGTACCCACATTATCTTGATGGCCTCAATGAGATATGGCACAGAGGATATATCACATGAATTGAGCTAAGCTTTCCTGTGGTTTAATGATGGGAAGTTTACCAGGAGGCAGGTGATAGTGGCAATACTGCACCCAGTACAATGCACAATTTCACTTAAAGCCACGTTTTCTTCCATCAGAGTGAGGATCCTGACCTTCTCCTCTACAGATATATTAGTCCCAGGCATGATTAATAAGTGAACAAAAAAAATACGGGGGCTGAAAGTTGAGACAGCAAAATCCACTGGGTGAACAAACATGAAAACAGGTAGACACATCCTCCTCTCACAAGAGCTTAACAAGCACTACAGCCATTTCGTACACCCAACAGTTGCTCAGAGTCAGGAGAGTTACCAGATAACAGATATGACAGTAGGGGACCAATTGCTGTATTTCTGCCAAATAACTTTATAACGTATTCATATCTATCTTTCAAGAGCAATTCTATCAGGACTTTTTGCGGAGTCTGTATAACAATAATAATTATGGTGACATTCCAGAATTCAGATACAATTCAGAGAGAGTCCATAATTACTCGCCTAACCTAGTTTAATATATTACTAAGTTAGTATGAACTGTCTCTCAAACTATCTGGATTCTGGAATTCTGCAATAATTATTTATTTTAAAAATATTTAAAGTTTTATAACCAAGGTATTTCAGTATTCATTTATTTATATGAAACTCTGACTTTTTATAAAACTAAACCTTTTCTTAAACTTTGTAACTGAGGTACGGTACACATTTTATAAGCTCACCCAATCAAACCCACTAAGTTCATTAAACTTTAGCAATATTGATCTCCTTTATATAAAGTAAATTCATAAAAAAGACAAAGCATAATATGCACATCACTTTGCCAAACTTCTCATTCTGAGCTCTGACTACACTACAAACAAGAACAAAAATAGCTATAGCTTACATTATGATATTAAGACTAAACCTACATTATTAGTTTAATAATTAACTACCGTAGTCCTGCTACTCGTGCAAACCAGACTACAGAACTTACAAAATTTGGACACAGTACAATGACCCCAATTTTTAGAAAAATTCTCTTTCCAAACTGGAGTATCATGCAATTTACAAAAAATTTGGATCTTTTCCATTATAGCACCCATAATTTCTTCCTCCCCAGTTAGGTCAACTGTACAACCTTGACAATTGGTTAGGTTAAGATGCGATATAGCTAATCATTAATATATTCATTAGTTTTAATGAAAATAATATAACTTAACCAGGAAAGAAATTGGAGGTACTATAAAGAAAAAGATCCAAAAATTCTTACCCATAATATTTCAGTGTCACACTAATGTAGCTTGGAAAAATAATCAGAAGATCTTACTTTTAAATAACAACACATATCAATTGATAGAGTAGAAAAAATATATAGTATACAGCTATGTAACCTTTTCAAAAAATAAAAAAAAAAAATAAAATCAATTACGGTAATTTGATTTGGTCAGGTTAAGTTCATTGGTAAATCTTACTTTCAGGGGTGATAGTTTTTTCTACTCTACCATTTGATATACTGTACATGTTATTAATGTAGGATACATGGTTGCTGTGCAGCCTTAAAAGCAAGATTTACCAAATAATCTTGCATTAAACTCAAATCAAAACTAATTTTAATTCAAACATTTGTATGACTGGTACCTAATTATTCATTTTACCCCTGTGGGTCAATTTTGATGAGAATATGTTTTTCTGGTGTATTTTGGTATGTTTTATTCAAATCTGACCTTCATTTCTTATGCAAATGAATTATTGAATGCCTGATTAGGTTAATTGAATGCCCAGTTGTCAACTGTACACCCTTGATTGGTTGTCATGATATTTTTATTAGTTTTAATGAAAATATCATGACTTAACCAAACGAATGAAAATATGACAACCTAGCCAATCTTCAAGGACATACAGTTGACCTAACTGGGCATTCAATAATTCATTTGCACAGGAAGGTCAGATTTTGGAATCCCAAATTATTCAATCAACCAGTTAAGTCAACTGTATGCCCTTGATGATTAGTTACGGTAGTTCAAACTAAACTATAATGACAACCTAACAAAAATATCAAGACTTAACCTAACCAAGTGTCAATTAACCTAGTTGACAAACAAGTAATTTGAAAGTGTTGAAGTCAGAGTTGGCACCCAAAAACCTACAGGAATTTTCAGTGGGTTGTGGGGTTTTTGGATTTTTGTTCCGAGATGTTTAAAACAATTGAAATTTTTCCGATTGCTACATTGTTCAATTGTAGCTAATTAGAATGCTTTGGCATGTTGATTATTTCAAGCAAGCCAACTTATAAAACAATTCTTAAATTATGCAATGTATAAATAAACATGAAAAATTAAAAAGTTTTATTGGCCTTTTAAATGGTGTCCAGACTACAGACACAATACAGTACAGTAAAAGTAATGAATGCTATATAAAGGTGTATATATACTATAAATTATTCACAAATATTATTTGATCTTAAATGCTTATGAATTCTAACAAGCATCTCCACCTTCTCTCCCCCAAGCCTATTTCTTAAGCTTGCTCCATACTATACCAAATATACTAAAGAATCTTTCAAGAGAACCAGAACTAGCAGCACAGCTTTGCAAATTTTTAATAAATGTTGCAAATGCTGCAGGCAATTTCTGACCCTTTGTTTCCTTCATCTCAATATAACATCGCTATTTTTTTTACAAGAGTACATTACAGGCTTTTGAGGAATTTGGGAATTTTAGGTTAGGTTAGGTTACGTTGGGTTATATATTAAAACTATGTTTTTCCAATTGTTTTTGATGTTAGTAGAATATCATAGAAATGATTCTAGAAGAGGCTTCGCAGCCTGTAGATCTAGCTCTGGATTTTCATTGTATGGTCATATAATAGGTCCTGTGCACTCCAGTGTGTATCCAGAAGTTTCTCAAATGCTATTATCTCTGGTATACTATTCCAAATGTCAACAACTCTCTGCGTGAATGAATTTTTTCCGATATTCCATGATGCTCTTTCTTTGTACCTATATCTTAATTAAACTGATGTCCTCGCATACTCTCTCATCCAGAACAAGTCATTCATCATCACATCATCATATTTACCAGCTAATATCTTGTAACATTCGATATTGTCTCCCCATACATGTCTGTATGCTAGTATTGATAATTCTAGCTCCCTTAATCTCTCCCCATATGACAAGTGACTCAACCCCAGAACCAACTTAGAGGCTCTCCATTGCACATTTTAAATGGACTTAATATGTTTCTTGAGATATGGACACCAAACCTGATTCGCATATTTCAAGTGAGGTCTAACCAGTGAAACAAACATCTTTAACATATCTTTATCCAGGTATTCGAATGTCCTCCTTATGATTCTAAATATCCTGTTTGTTTTGTTGATCTTTTCCACCATGTGTTTTTCAAAACTCAAATTACTGTCTATGATCACTCCTCTGTCATTTTCACTATCATTTTTGTCCATATAGTCCTTTTCAAGAAACATTGGTGCTCTTCTAATATGTGCTCTACCACAAAAATTTACATTCCAATACGTGATCTACCTTAGATTATTCGGATTAGCAGCAGGTACGTTAGTTAGCCTTATAAGGCTAACTAACGAAAATATCACGACAACCTAACCAATCGTCAAGGGCGTATAGTTGACCTAACGATTGGTTAGGTTAAGTCATGATATTTTCGTTAGTTAGCCTTATAAGGCTAGTTTCACGGTAGAGCACGTATTGGAATATGGTAGATCACATATTGGAAGAGCACCGAAACATTTTATACCTCCTTTCTCCAAAGTCCATCCTATCTTTTCCTATTTGCATATGCTTACACTTGTCTAGGTGAAACTTGAGTAACCATTTATCAGACCACCACCTCATTCCATATATATCTCCCTGCAATCCTCCTAAATATTTTAGTGTCATCCGCATATAGATAAATATCACTATCATTCTTTATCACATCAGGTGATATTTGATTTTGAAGACGTGATCCGCCATATTGCCCTCGATGAAGACAAGAGAATGACTCCAGATTTGAAAAAATTTACTGGAGCACAGCTCTGAATTTACTTTTTTCCCCTTACACCACTAGATAGGTTAATGATAGTAAACTCTTGAATTGATGACATACCAACTACAAATTGTTTTAGCTAAACATAATAATACAATAATGTACAGTTTATAATTCACCTTAAGTTTATTTATTCATTGCAGCAGCAACAGTGGACGATGTTAGACCTTGCATGTAGGCATTTGTTGTGAATTTACCGCCATGTATGCTTGGCCAATGATCAATGGCTTTCTGTGTGATCATTACAGCAGATCTAGTGCCTGGAGCTGGACCCTCCTTCACAATTCTGCACAGCTTAGTCAAATGAGATGGCTTAATGGATCCTTTGTGTTCAACAATGTAACCAAGAATGGAGAATGTCCCTTCAGCTGGTGCTTCACTCCAGGCAGTTGATCCATCTTTATCAAAATGCTTTAATCTCTCTGTGATTCCTTTCCACAGCTGTTCTATATATTCTGTCAGCCAATTTATCACTGAGTCTTTTGTAAAACTACTTTCAGATCTGGTTCTGGATGGTCTAGCAACTTTAGCAACTTCAGCAACCTCAGCAACCTGGTAGTAATCAGAACGTTTCTTGATGTATTTATAAACTTCATTTAGGATGTAATCCTCAGCTGTTAGTTCCTTTTGCTGCCCTGTGGTATCGTGCTTAAATTCAGAAACTACTACATTTGCATTTCCTCCATTAGCTAATTTGGAAATTGTTTCCATCACTCTTAACATAACAGTTTTCCCTCCTCCTTTATAAAATATATTTTCTACAAATTCTGCACTAACTGTGGTTTTTTGAGCTACTTGCAACATAATCTTTGTTACATAGGAAATCAATACATAGAACTTGGCACTAATTTCTTTCTCTTGTGGATGATCAAAAAAAACAATTTTCCACAAATCTGTCAAATTGATCAAATTCGTAATTAACCATGCGAGAATCAGATTTGAGTTTTGGTCTCTTAAAACCAATGATATTGTCAAGAACCATATTGGTATAGTCAAGGCCTGATCTCAGATTTGAAGAGTGATTCTGAATAAAGTCTAAAAGCTCACTTAGTTTACAAATTTTCTTCAATGCATCAACGTGGGCTCTGTTCACAAGATGCATTAAGTCCCATCAAAATTTGAAATTTTCTCCAAACAACTTTTTCATTTCATTTTTAAATGGCTCGTTGTCAGTACAAAAAGCCCCATCTCCAACCATTCCAGATACCTTGGATTTAATTGCTTCTTCAGATAGTTTCAAGTGATTAGGAGACTTCAACACATCAAAAATTTCATTGGCCAAATAAACTCCTGATTTGCTGCGTACTAAATTTATCCCAGCAAGTTTTACAGTCTTATCTTCTTCACTCATAACTAATACAACTAGCATGCTTAATCCCAAAATTGTTCCAATGTCAGCTGTTATTGTTACTGAAGTTTGTTCTACGAACCACTTTACAGTTTGTTCTTTAAGTTGATTATCTAATAGCTCACAAATTGTCTCGCACGCATGTGTGCTATGATTCAAATTTCCAACCTCACAACCTGACCTATGTAATACAGCTAGAAGTACTGGATATAGAGCCCATGCAGTGTTTGTTTTCATTATGTAGTATAAGATGTCGCCACATAAGTCTTCTATGCGTTTAGTAGTGTTCCGAGAAGATGTTTTAATCACTTCATAAACAGCAGCTCTTTGATGATGCTGAAGTTTAATTAAATGTCTCTTCAGGTGGGTTTTCAGATTTCTAAACCATCTCTCTTGATTTTCTCCTTGTTTGCATACATAGGTTAAATCTTTAACATTGAAGTAACCTTTTATATTAGAATGTTTGTCTGAAGCACATGCTTTGGGGTCTGTGCAAGCTATGCAATATAAACATTTTATCATCAGAAGTATCATCAATATCTTCTTGATTATCATCATCTTCATCCTCAACAGCTATATCTACATCAGGCATATTAGTGTCACTATTTGCAATGTTTTCCATTATATCACTTGGTACCGTACTGAAAATGAATCATCAGCATGCCCTAGATCCTTCTTTTCCACCAATTTGAATGTAGATTTGATCAAATCATTATTCAGGATTTCTTGTATTGATTTACACTTGCTTAAATGGGCTATGGAAATGTCAAATTTGTTGTTTTTTGCTTTATTAGATTTGGATGCAACACTTGAACTTGAAGGCATATTTTGACTCTTCTCTATTAACCACAACAGCTTGGTAAGTTTCTTTTGTTAGGCGCAAAATTGCATTCAATGTCTTCTGGATTTGGGAATTTTCAAATTCCTCTAAAGCAGTTTTGTTAGTCTGATGCACAGATTCCTCACTTACCTTTTGTTTCTTAGGTGGAGGAGAAGCACTTTCTTCAGTCTGTGAAACATCTAGTGAAAAAGTTTCATTTTCTAGATTAGTAGTTGATGAAGTTGGTTCATTTTTCTGAGGTCTAGCACTAGCACATTTTGTGAACAAACTAAATGACTGCTTTGCCGTATCTCTTTGCTGCACTTCATCCTGGTATTTCTTTACTGCAATATCTAAGCTGTGGGCCCAAACTCTGGGACCTCTTGTATTGTAACAAATATTTTTTTTGGAATTAAAATGTTCCTCCCAGTTTTGCTTCTTTGAATATTTGTTCTTGCATTGACCACAAAATTAACCCCTTTTAACACCCTCACTTTTCTCTCCAACTTCATCAATATTAGGATCCATTATTGATTATTGACTACCTGAAAAAATACAAAATAAGTAAAAGTTAATAAATATAGTATGGTAAAAGTGAGTAAAAGTAAGTAAATATAGTACAATGAAAGTAAGTAAAAGTAAGTGCTTTAAACTTAGTAAAAGTAAGGAAGAGTAAGTAAAAGTAGGTAAGTTAAAATAAGTAAAAGTAAGTTTAAACTTAACTAAACTTTTCAATTCTAGAGTCATGGTGGATTACTTAAAACTGCACAAGTAATTATCTGGCCAATTTATCAAACCTGGCCGAGATCAATGGAACATAGTCCAATCCTGATAATTTTATATTAAAAAAATATACGTTTTAATAAAATTTTAATTATCAAAACATTAAAGCTTAACAAAAAATAAAAATAATTGTTAAATATGGAATTACCAACTAAACTTAAAATAACTAAATTTGTAATTTAAAAAAATTGGTTTGTACAAGAACGTATACGCAAAAAAATTGCATAATGTCTAGCGGATGAACAAAACCCAAACCCAAATTTACTTTTTCTCATGGTCAAATTTACTGGAGCAATGCTCCCAAGATCCCAGGAATCTAGAGTCATGGTCACAAGAGTTTAGACCTTTTTTTTAATCACAGAATAATTAAGACATCCGTGACCTGCCCTAAATGCAATAGTGCTTGTATTTTAAGAAAAGACCAGAAGGTCTTTAGGTACCATAAAAAAAATCCTAAAAATAAATGTGTGTCATTTCAGTTTAAGGGCAGGCGAAATTTAACAGACTACCCATGCAAGGTTGGCACATGTTACTACATCATCATTTGTATAATTTAGGTCTCGGGGGTACGGGGGTAGAGCCCCCATAAAGATCACGCATCAAAAATTGATCGGTCCTAATATACGTAATACTGGTTAGGTCAACTGTACGCCCTTGATAATTGGTTAGGTTAAGTCATGATATTTTCATTTAAATTCATTAATTTTGAGGTGTTTTGTATGAAACTACCATCCATTTCTTGTGCAAATACATAGTTTTCAAGATGATATCTTGAAAACTACGCATTTGCACAGGAAACAGATGGCAGATTTGTGCAGAATACCTCAAAATTGACTAGAAAAGCTTACTCTCATTATAGAGAGAGATTGGGTCAAAAAATGAGTAATTACCAAACTTTATTGTCCAGAGTGTTCAGACTCAATAGGGCCCTAATTATTAACCTAACCTACCTAATTTGATTAATATAAATTTTATCGTACTCAAAATATCAAAAGCAAATATAATTATAAAATATTAAAGCATAATTTCCTCATCATTTTCATATAAGTCACTATGCTCGCAGATGCATCCTTACCAAATTATATAGATTTGATTATTATATTTTTATATTTTTTCCCACCCTTCCAATATTTGATTGGTGATGTCATGAGAACATGATATATGAGCTAGGCTTTTTAAGTTGCTAATTCCACTTCTGTTAGTTTTTCATAGATGTTGGTCGTGATAACATGTGAAAAGTGCGAATATTATTTTGAGGATTTAATATACAAAGTGCATTCTAATGATGCCCGAGCAATAGAAATATTAAATATATTATTACATTATAATTTGTATAATTTAGGCCTCGGGGGTACGGGGGCAGAGCCCCCATAAAGATCATGCATCACAAATTGATTGGTATAAGGTTTTATATTTTTTATTTTTGAATTTCCGATGCTAAAATGTCGATCAATATCAATCAATTTGTCATGCATGATCTTTATGGAGGCTCCACCCACGTACCCCCAAGACCTAAATTATACAAATGATAATGTAATGACATTCATGTTAGGTTAGGTTAATTAATACCAAAATACATTTTTCTAGTAATATTTTGTGTTTTGCTTAGATTTTGACCTCCATTTCCCTTGAAAATGAGCCAAACTTCAAAGTACTATAACTTTGTTGGATCTCATTTCCGAAGGAAATGGAGGTCAGATTTGAACAAATCACATCAAATACTACTAGAAAAATGTATTTTGGTGTGTAAAATGACTGAGTTACTCAATATATATAATTACCCCTAATTTAACATATTAGCCTACCAAGCTGTTATGAACTGACTGAATAATGCCTGGTTAATGAAGTTTTGCCATAATTTCAGTTAACACTTCCGTCCAATGCATCGGCCACGACCATTTTTTTCGTCAAAATTCTTCTTGTGTGTGTCGGACAATTTGAGTAGATTGTGAAGTACAGCTCCAGCTGAGCTGAGCTAATCTAATGTAATGTAATCTAATCTAATCTAGCCTCACCTATGCCCTAACCCAAATTTAAAAAAGTCACCTAACTTTGAACATGGGTGTAAACTTTTACTACATCACCGCAGGCCAAGCATAGTATCGGTGCTCACTAATAGCATAAGACCAACATTAGGCTTATTTTAGGCAATAACCCGATTATCCTACCGCAATAACGTTGACGAAAGTTGTTTTTCCAGAGTACTGCAATCCAACCAATGTTAGTTCCATCTCCTCTTTCCAAAATAAACTTTTAAACCAGTCTAATATTCTATTGATTAATGCTAACATATTTATACAATTAAATTAACTGCCTCAAGAGAATGTGTTCAAAAGTGATAAATCTAATAAATACGACCAGATTTCCAGCTCAGCTGAGTCACAGCGAAATTTAACGGTTCTTCTTCTTTTTTTTCGACAGGAGTTAATTAGAACAAGAGTCTGTTCCTGCCGTTACAAGCAAACTTACGCCTCCCTAGTATAGCTAAAACCACAGTGTACTATGACTATACTTAACTTTACTTACTCTGAAAGTGTTTTAAGATATTTAACCCTCAACCAGGGGCGTAGGAATGCATTTAAAAGTGGGGTAGGCCAGGAGTAATTTCCGAATGTAGGGAAAAAAAAATATATACATATATATATATATATATATGGTGCTCTTCCAATATGTGCTCTACCGCGAAACTGTGATCTACCATATTCCAATACGTGCTCTACCGTGAAACTAGCCTTATAAGGCTAACTAACGAAAATATCATGACTTAACCTAACCAATCGTTAGGTCAACTATACGCCCTTGACGATTGGTTAGGTTAAGTCGTGAAACTCGTGATATTTTCGTTAGTTAGCCTGGAATATGGAATATTAGTTGGAATATGGTAGATCACAGTTTCGCGGTAGAGCACATATTGGAAGAGCACCATATATATATATATATATATATATATATATATGAAAATTATTTCACGAAAGTAACACGTGAAAATATTTATGATGAATAAAACCACGAAGGAAGACACAAAAAGGTGCTCAAGCGCTTTCGTCTATTGACATCCTCAGGAACACTGAAGTACATAAAAGGTTACGGCCTATATATAGGTTACAGAAAGAGAAAAAATAAATAAATAACATACATACACACAAACATACATATATATATATATATATATATATATATATATATACATACATATCTACACACATACATATATACATATATATGCAATAAACGGAGAAGTAAAAATAAAAATTAAAAATTAAAGATTAGAGGATTAACAAAGAGGCATACAGATTTGTAAGGAAAAATATCGATTTTTAGCACAAGATCAAATGAATTATAAAAATACAAATTTATACTGGAAATCTGCCCGGGTTTTAACACTTTGCCTTTTAGAGTCAAGTTTCGATATATATAAAAATAAAATGAAGATTAAAAGTTAATAAAGTAGCGTACAAGTTTACCAAAGATTTAGCGTCCTACCCTTTTTATCTAAATTTGTTTTTTCATCAATGTTTCTCCACGCCCTTAGGATCGCCAGTCCGGAATACATCGATGCCGAATTGGAAAAAATCAACGGTATTGGAAGTGATCTGTGTTACCCATCTGCGTTTATGGAATCTTGTCTCAACAAGGCAAAACGAACTTTCTATCGTGTCAATAATAACACTCGTACTTTGTCAAAAAATATTTTAGTACTTCCATTTTTCCCGGGCTTTTTAGGCATTGTTAATGTACTTAAACTTTTGGATATTAATGTAGTATTTTCATATAACAATATTGTGAAAAATATCATAGTAAAAAATAGCCCTACCAATAATTCAGGCATTATCTATAAAATTGGGTGTAAACAATGTGATTCCTTTTACATAGGTCAGACGGGAAAGGATTTGCACACACGTATAAAACAGCATCAATATTCCGTTAGAACAGGACAGTTGTCCAGTGCTCTTTTTGTCCATTTGTCAGAGTTATCCCACTGTATTGATTGGAATAATGCTTCAGTTTTATTTCATTCTAGCAACATTGTCAATAGAAATATTCTTGAATCTGCCATTATCCAACTTTCAAATAACTTCAACATAAGCAAAGGTCTTTTTCAACTCGATCCTGTTGTTTGAATTCCTTCAAACAAATTTAGATAAAATGGGTAGGACGCTAAATCTTTGGTAAACTTGTACGCTACTTTATTAACTTTTAATCTTCATTTTATTTTTATATATATCGAAACTTGACTCTAAAAGGCAAAGTGTTAAAACCCGGGCAGATTTCCAGTATAAATTTGTATTTTTATAATTCATTTGATCTTCTGCTAAAAATCGACATTTTTCCTTACAAATCTGTATGCCTCTTTGTTAATCCTCTAATCTTTAATTTTTAATTTTTATTTTTACTTCTCCGTTTATTGCATATATATGTATATATGTATGTGTGTAGATATGTATATATAGATATGTATAGATATATAGATATGTATATGTATATATATATATGTATATATGTATGTTTGTGTGTATGTATGTTATTTATTTATTTTTTCTCTTTCTGTAACCTATATATAGGCCGTAACCTTTTATGTACTTCAGTGTTCCTGAGGATGTCATTAGACGAAAGCGCTTGAGCACCTTTTTGTGTTTCCTTTCCTTCGTGGTTTTATTCATCATATATATATATATATATATATATATATAACTGCACGTTTCTGATTGATTTGAAAAACAAACAAGGCAAGCCACGTGCAGTAGCCTTGGTTTGATCAAATAATATAGTACTGAATAACGTCAATAAATGAAATATATTCGGTAATGAATGATTAGTAGCACGAAGTAATTTAGTTAAGAATGCACGGAACACTTTTTTTTTTACAACACTTCAACGAAAACCACTTATTCAATTGATAACACTTGACACTCGATAAAACACGTCTGTTCACAAGGAAAGACTGATCACATATATATATGTGTACTTCTGAATACACGAAAGGCCTTGGAATATATATATATATATATATTATATATATATATATATATATATATATATATATATATTATTCCAAGGCCTTTCGTGTATTCAGAAGTACACCTCGTCATTCCTGACGAGGTGTACTTCTGTATATATATATTAATATATATATATATATAATATATATGTGATCAGTCTTTCCTTGTGAACAGACGTGTTTTATCGAGTGTCAAGTGTTATCAATTGAATAAGTGGTTTTTCGTTGAAGTGTTTTAAAAAAAAAGTGTTCCGTGCATTCTTAACTAAATTACTTCGTGCTACTAATCATTCATTAACGAATATATTTCATTTATTGACGTTATTCAGTACTATATTTTTGATCAAACCAAGGCTACTGCCGTGGCTTGCCTTGTTTGTTTTTTCAAATCAATCAGAAAACGTGCAGTCATAAGGTTCATTTTTTCCGTGCTTCGAGAGGTCAGGTAGTGTGTCGTCAGAAACCGTGTGAAAAAAAGGAAAAATCGGGTCGAATCGCGGACAGATACGTGTATAAATACTCTCTTTTACAGATCTTTTGTCGTAGCTTAATTCTATATTCATTTAGTATAAATTTGTGTTACAAGAACCCGTTTCTGCGTTTCAAGAACGCGGTAGACCTACGTTGTAATTTATTATTTCCAAACGCTCGTTTTTTGTTTTTGTTTTTTTGTTGTTCAACTAATTATAAAAGCATGGCACCCCCGTCAAGTACTTGCAGTCGCTGTGAAGGAAAATTTTGCTGCTTACGCGTTACAATGGCTAATAATAATGAACAGTTAGTTTTGCAGGTGGTGCTCAGCATGGAAGTGCTGAGGAACGAGTTAGAACGTGAGAGGGAGGCCAGGGTGAGACTTGAAGAAAGCGTGATGCTCCTGACGGCAAATTAGAATCCCTTAAGATTCCAGTTACGACCCCTCCTGCCTCAGTTTCTCTACTAATAATATAATAGTACTAATAGGCCTCTCTCTTCCCCTAGTTCCCAACCCTTCGTTCGAGTGCGAAATGGAGCCCCATTGAGAAAAGCAAAGACCTGTCTACCAGTAATAACAAGCAATAAGTTTTCTGTTTTAGGTTTCGAAGATGCTGATGAACCGGAAATACGACTCGTTGGCGATTCCATTGTTCGAGGCAGCTCGAGGAATTCTGTGGGAGAAACCCTCGTCGTAGGCGCCGTTACTGCTACCCTGGTGGAAGGGTGGATGATATAACTAATAGTGTTGACCATTTTACAGACGGTACCACCGAGGACACAACGTATGTTATTCATGTCGGTACTAATAACGTTTTAAATTCTAGATCGGAAGAACTGCTGGCTAGGTATAGGAACTTATCATAGCGACTAAAGGAGAAAACTAATAAGATTGTTTTAACAGGTATACTTCCTCGAATTATCCAACGAAGCGATTTCTACAGCAAGGCGACCTATATTAACAGTAACCTAAAGTCTCTTTGCCACAGGAAGGAGTGCATTTTGCACATTTTTGGAACAGTTTCTACGCAGGAGGGACTTGTTCCTTGAAGATGGACTTCATTTTAATGACGTTGGAGCTGCGCGTTTAGGAAGACTATTTCATAATAGTCTCTTCTTTTCAGGCTGCCACAACCCGAACGGTCCCAGCGTAAATTCCACAAATTTCCCCTGCGCTCGCGAAGGTGTCGCAATTACAACAATTTGAAGGTTCTATCCTTAAATGCTCGTAGCCTACGAAATAAAATAAACGAATTTTTTTTTTTAATTGCTTGTAAAGACTATGATTTAATTGCGATAAATGAATCGTGGCTTAGCACTGAAACACGTGACTTTGTAGGGAGTATCAAATTAAGGTTATAGACTTTTGTTAAAAACAGAATAGGTAGGCGAGGAGGCGGTTATGTTGTATATCAAAATAATATTGCGAACGTTATAGAAGTGAAGCACTCAAATTCCAGAACCGATAGATTCACATAGCAGAACTTAATTGAACGATTTCAAACTTCTTGTTGCGGTTATATATAGGCCCCTAATCAAACAGCTGTTACGACGAAGCGTTATATCGTGAAACAAAGAGAATAATCGGTAGTGAGCAGGCTTAGTTATGGGTGACTTTAATTGCGCTAACGTGAATTACGATACAATGCAGGGAGACGCGGAAGGTAATCGTTTAGTTAATTTTCTCGAGGATAGCTTTCTTATTCAAAAGGTTGGGGAACTACGAGGTGGATAGTATTTTAGATTTAGTAATAACTACAGGATGATAGGCTATCTGATTTCAAGTAATAGAACCGTTAAGAATAACGATCACAATATGGTAGAGTTTGTCCTCTCAGTAAGTCACTCGAAACCAGCTAACTCGGCTAAAATTCCTAACTTCCAGCTCGCAGACTTTTGTAAATTTCGAAATGAATTTCACACGTCAATTGGGAAAACGTAATGGGGAACTCCAACGCAAAACTAATGTGGAATCGTTGGAAAGGTATTTAGGTCTATAAATAGGAATGTGTACCCAGTGGCGGTTCCTCATATGGGCAATATGGGCAGCCGCACAGGGCGGCATTTGTGGAGGGGCGGCATGAGCGCCTGCAAAAAAAATAAAAAAAAAATAAGAATAAATAAATAAAGAAATAAATAAAAATAAAAAATAAAATAAAATAAATAATAAAAGATCAATAAATATATTTTTATTAATAAAAAACCATCTATTGCATTTTCCATAAACCTTCCCATAAAAGACCTAAACAATGCAAAATGCTTCCAGATTAATATTATTGGGAATAAAGGCCCATACTTTAACATATGTAATGTTATTTTTCTGGGTTTGGTTAAATAGTGAAATGTATATTATTTATTACAGAACGAATCTTCACACTAAGCCACTAAGGTCTGTCAAATAACCGCAAATGGATAAGAAGAGGTCAAAGCTATCAGGTGCTCAGTTTAGAAAAAAGAGGAAAGAAGAAGAGGAGAAACGAGCAAAAGATAAAGGTATAGAGCTATGTCATCTACTCTTCACTGCTATATTGCACTGCTATTTTGTGATATAGCTTTCTGAGTCATTTGAAGTGTACTATTATGTATATAATTAGCCATTAACCAAGGAGGTTGTATTATTCATTTGTTTCCTATTCTAAAAGTTTAATAAATTGTGCTTAATAACATGTTAAATTAATTGTACTAGCCTATTCATGCATTGGTCTGTTATGTTCTATTTTACTATTTGCAGGGGCACTTTTGAAATATTTTGGAACACCCTCTGCCACTAGCCAGGATGAGAAGCCGTCTACTTCTGCCATTATTGAGGCTGAGGAGCCATCTACCTCCTCAGCCTCACATATGTCTCCACAAATGCAGTCTGATCCTGAGGATGAAGACCCATTTGCTTCTACTTCTCCCCGGCAGGACTCTTCAGGTGAGTTTGTGTGCACATATGTCTGTGAGTGTGTGCGTGTGTGTGTATGTGTATGTGTGTGCATCCCTGCAAAGCATTTTGCAAACAGTTATAAATTATAATGTTATTATCACTGGGTCTGGGTTACTGGGTATGTGTGGTGTTTCACCACCATAATTCCATAACACCACCACCATAACAAAGTGCTGTGAATAATGTGTTATCTAACTTAGGTGTGTATACTAATGAGTAATGCTCTTGTTCTTTCTATTAGAAATGCCTGGAGCAGAATCGCCTCCTGAGGATGAGTCTCTGTCCACCGACCCTGCTAACTGGCCTTCAGTTCTGACTGAGAGAATTCGGACACAACTGGTTTCCAGGGGACCAAGTCAAGTACCATCTGACTTTGTATTCCCTAGAAACGACAGTGACGGAAGAAGTTTCCACCATCAATACTTCAGGAAGTCATTGGTTAGTGGGGAAAATATAACCAGAAGTTGGTTGGTCTATTCCTTAAAAAACAACAGCCTTTTCTGTTTCTGTTGTACATTATTTTCCAAGAGGAAAATAAATTTAACAAGTTTGGGACTCTCGGACTGGAAGCATGCAAGCTCATTGCTCACATCACATGACAACAGTTCAGAACACCTAAATTCTATGAAAATCTGGAAAGAACTGGCAGTGAGGATGAGAAAGGGGGAGACCATTGACAAGCAGGAGATGGCACTTCTGGAGGCTGAGAAGTTGAGATGGAGAGCGGTGCTGACACGTCTCACTGCTATTGTGCATTCTCTGGCAGTTAGGAATTTGGCACTAAGGGGACATACAGAAAAATTGTTCTCACCATCAAATGGCAATTTTCTGAAAGAAGTTGAACTGATGGCACAATTTGATCCTATAATGCAAGAGCACATTAACCGTGTCCAAAAAGGGACCTCCAGTCACACCAGCTACCTCGGCCACCACATACAAAACGAACTCATTGATTTGTCGAGCAGCAAGACCATTTCAGCAATGGTGAGCGACATCAAACAATCAAAGTTTTTTTCAATAATTCTAGATTGCACTCCAGATATCAGCCACACTGAACAGTTGTCAGTTGTGATTCGGGTTGTGTCACTGGAGGGGAAGCCCCATATAAAGGAACATTTCATGGGGTTTTTGGAGGCAGAGGAGTCCACTGGTCAACATTTGGCATCTCTGATTCTGAAGAGACTGGAGGAGCTAAAAGTTCCTTTCATGGACTGTAGAGGACAATCATACGACAACGGGGCCAACATGAGGGGAAAAAACAAGGGTGTTCAATCCAGGCTCCTAGAAATTAATCCCAGAGCTCTGTTTGTTCCATGTGGGGCTCATTCTCTGAATTTGCTTGTGGCCGATGCTGCTAAGGGATCTATTGATGCCACAAGTTACTTTGGCATCTTGCAGAAGCTTTACAACTTGTTTTCAGCCTCCACACAACGATGGGCCATTTTGAAAAAACATGTGAACATCACATTGAAGATGTGGTCTGATACAAGGTGGGAAAGCAAGATCAAGAGTGTGGAGCCCCTGAGATATCAGGCAGCTGCAGTGAGAGATGCACTGATCGAGGTGAGGGACCACACCAAAGACTCTGTAATAAAGGTCGAGGCTCAATCTCTGTCAGAGGAGGTTGGGTCATACCGCTTCGCCATTTGTTCAGTGGTGTGGCATGACCTGTTGTGCCAAATTCAGCATGTGAGCAAGCAGATGCAGTCTCCTAGCATGCACGTTGATGTTGCAGTAAATCTCCTAAAAAAAACAGAGAGAGGTCTCCGCAATTACAGGGCAACAGGTTTTGTGGCTGCACAAATGGCAGCCACAGATATCTGTGAACAAATGAATGTGGAGGCTGTGTTAAAACAAAAACGGCTGAGGTCCACAAAGCGGCACTTCTCCTATGAAGCATCTGATGAGCCCTTGATTGATGCTTTGAAGAAGCTGGAGGTGACATTTTTCAATGCAGTGGTTGATGCTGCAACATCAGCCATTCAGGAAAGATTTTCCACGTTGGAAATTGTGGGAGAGAAGTTTGGAGTGCTGACACATTTCCAAAATCTCACATTTGAGGAGCTGACAGAACAATGTGTGAACCTTAGTACTACACTACACTTTAAGGGACAATCTGACTTGGATGGCAGAGAGCTTGCACAGGAGCTGAAGAACTTGCCTGACTTGCCATCAAAGACCATATCCTTGCTTGAACTGCTGACATTTATCCATGAAAGGGAGCTCTCTGAAATATATCCAAATTTGTGGACTGCTCTCAGAATTGGTCTTACTCTTCCAGTCACTGTTGCTGAAGCAGAGAGGAGCTTTTCAAAGCTGAAGCTCATCAAATCCTACCTGAGGTCAACTATGTCACAGGAACGCCTTACCGGTCTGGCCATCATCAGTATAAATCATACAATTGCTGAGCAGATTTCATATGATGATTTAATTCATGACTTTGCATCAAGGAAGGTAAGAAGAGTCAGGCTTTAGATGGCAGTTGTGCTGTGGTGCAATTTATTTTGTTTCTTGTTCAAAGTGTAGCATAATAATTACCCTCTCTTAAGTGTCTTATTCTATTTATGTGATAGAGCATTTGTACAATTTAGAAATTTGATTCTCTAGTTTATTTATGGCAGTTGTGCAATTTAATTTGTATTTTTCCTGTTCATAGTATCATAATTACATTCTCTTAAGTGAGTTATTCTATTTACGTGATGAAGGATTTGTAAAATTCAGAAATTTGAGTCTTTGTTTTGGTTCTGAAGTTCCAACAATTAGTCCAATAAAAAGTTATTTTGTGAAAGAGTTATGTCTGTCCTTTATTTTGGGGGGATTCGAATGTGTGTGTGTTGGCGAACAGGGGGGGGGGGGCTGAAGGTGAGGTTCGCCCAGGGCGTCATGTAAGCTAGGACCGCCACTGTGTGTACGTACAAATTAAGCGTGCGAAAGTAAAACAAGCCCTTGTGGTTTACTTCTAGAGTAGGAGACATAAGAGTAAGATAGGGCTTATAGGCTATATAAGTGCGATAAAGATAATCTGTTGTTACGAAACAACTACATATCTCTAAGGCGTGAAGAGAAATGTAATAAAAAGTCCAAGCGCGAATTTGAAATCTCCATAGCTCGTGACGGTAAAGAAAACCCCAAGCGATTCTTTCAATACGTCAATAATAGAAATCCAGTAAAAAGTGTCTTAGGGCCTTTGAAAAATGTAAACGGAGATCTAGTTTCTGAAAACAAGGAAATGGCTACCTTGCTAAACGATTTTTTTACGTCAGTTTTTACTATAGAAGATCTATCGAATATCCCTACGGTCATAGACATTATACCTTTTGATAATGGTAATATTTTGGATAATATCGTGGTTAGTGAAGCGGAGGTAATGCGCTATATTGATAAAATGAAAACGCGTAAATCACCGGGTCCGGATTCCATATATCCCATACAACTAAAAGAATTAAAAGATAGCATTGTTGTGCCGCTAACAAAGATTTTTAATGCGTCTATTTCTGAGGGGTGCGTACCAGATAATTTCAAGTTAGCAAACGTAACACCTATCTTTAAGAAAGGCGATAAAGGTGCGGCGGGAAATTATAGGCCAATCAGTTTATCGTCTGTTGTAGGTAAGCTACTGGAATCAATAATTAGGGATCGTATAGTCGAACACTTAGAAGTGCATAAACTAGTTAGAAATACGCAGCACGGTTTTAGGCGAAACAAATCTTGCTTAACTAATCTTTTAGAATTTTTCCAAAGCGTGGTTGACGTTTACGATAGACATAGGGCGGTTGATGTAGTGTATTTAGATTTTCAAAAAGCGTTTGACACCGTGCCGCACAAAAGACTCACTGAAAAAACTAAGGCTCGTGGAATCAGGGGTGTAGTAATAAATTGGCTAGAAGAGTGGTTGCGAGGCAGGAAACAGAGGGTGGTCGTTGATGGAGCGGAGTCGTGTTGGACTAATGTAGCGAGTGGCGTTCCTCAGGGTTCTGTATTGGGCCCCTTGCTTTTTCTTATATATATTAACGATTTAGATGTCGGCCCAGTCAGTACAGTTTCAAAGTTTGCGGATGACACGAAGCTGGGTGGTAGGGCGATTAATGACGAAGATAAGAGGTAAAATTCAGGAAGATCTGAATAAAATCGTTGATTGGTCAGTCACATGGCAAATGAGATTTAACGTTGATAAGTGCAAAATTTTGCATATAGGTTCGCGTAACGGTAATTTTGCGTATAGTATGTCATTATGAGGCCCTCATAGGAAGAAGTGGCTAAGCTACAAAATTTTAAAAAACGCCATTACCCCCATTACCCCCACCCCTCTACTCCATTACCCTCCCACCCCCACTCTTCCATCACCCAAAAAAGCCATTGCTCCCACCCCCACTCACCCAATTACCCCACCCCCTCTCCCCATTATACTGCTTCCCGCCCTCCGGGCGGGTAGCAGTATATATATATCACAGTATAAATGTGAAGCTCAAGATTTTCACGGTTGCGTTCTTTTCTGTAGTTTTATCGCGGTGCTGGGGCCTTCGGACCCAGTAACCGGTGATCTAGGACCGGGAAACTTGACAGAGCACATCGTCAGCTCATGGGCTATCAGTTGGTTGTGGTTGCAGAATTTTCCGATGTGCCGTTTAGGCTGTGCACGGTTCTGAAAAAAGCGGACACACACACAGACACATTTTAGCTCAATAGTATATTACATTAGTTTTGTAATAATTAATTAACTACTCATTATTTTAAATTGAACTGAATTTCATTTTAAAGCTGAAAAGTGAGTGGGCCAATGCTCCTCCGGAGCCCTCATTCCCTGCGTCCATGCCCTCAACCGCTATCGTGGAGTCATGGAGGACCTCGATCAGTTTAATTTTATATGACCGAAAAATAACGATAATCTGGAGTGTGAATAACACTTAAGTCGTTTTCTGTTTTGTGAAGTAAATAACGATAACTTCAGTTTTGACATGCTTCGGTTACGGTAGAATTTAGTGGTATAATCATATGTGACTGGCTGTGGAGAGTGAATCAGAATGATAATTAATTGGTTGCGAATGATAGAGCTTAGTATGTAATGGGCCATGAATGATGTAACAGCTTAGTATGTATAATAAATGTGAACAATGAAGCAACAAGATGTATCCTTAACTACAGCCGTGAATGGTGGAGGAGTTTAATCACATATAAAACATGAAACCACTTGGGCCTAACGAGGTTATCTAAGTCATAAATGATCTAAAGCCATATTTTATAATCAATTACAAACAACAACAACAAACACTTTATTTCAGGCTCAACAGGTACAAACATTATACAAGTGGTCCATAGAAGGTTAATTAAGAGATAGTTGTCTGGAGCACTGACTATGTAAGCCAGTGAATCACTATGAATAATGAACATACAATTGCCTACGCCACTGCTTCCAGACTTGAGATTTATAAAATATATTGGAGACCAGTCCACTAACCATGGCTTCTATTATCTTATTGACTGACTCACCAAGCTTAGTGATAAATCTAAATATAAAATTGCGAATGACACTGGCACAGTTAGGCACCTTATTGACTACAAACAGCATACTGACACTAAAAGGAGCACCATTTTTAAATCTTGGGAGTTCTTAATAAACTCCTAAAATTATTATTATATGCAACATATAATTTTCTCAAATTATACATCCTGCAGTTCAATCACAAATGAGCTGTATATGTACATTGGAGTACAAAAAGTTTTGAACAAAATCAACTTAACATCTAATGAATACATATGAAATTTTCTAACCAAAGTATTTCCCTGAGCATATAATTGTCTGCATTGCCTCAGAATATCACAGTCATCTGAAAGACTATCAGTTAGTATGTGGCCAAGATACTTAGTCTGGGTTACTTCTGAGAGCATCATACCATTGAATTGAAATTCATGAAATTTTATATACTTGTAGGCCTTGGTCCTCATAATCATAATATGACTTTTAGCAGGATTATATTTTACGTCGTTATCTTTCCCATACCTTTCACACACCTTCAAAAGTGTGCTGAGCCTTTTTGCAGATGGAGAAATAAGAACTAGATCATCTGCAATATCAGATGATTAACAATCATTGTACCAATATAGCAGCCTATTTTACAGGTTTTCAGCACAACAGATAGATTACACAGGCCTGCGATGGTTTTGTTATCCAAAATATTTTATCACTTATATAGTAACGTTTGCACGCTGATTCCGAAAATAATATTAATTTTTCGCCATCACGTACAGATTTTTCACAAAATGTCATATTTCATATTACATATGTAAGTAATTTTCATTAAAATTGACTCAATTAAATTTTGATTAAAAACTACTGCCTATAAATGCTTCCAGATCAGAAGTGACATCATAGCGTCTTCTAGAACATTCGAGAAACACACCGCTAGTGTATAAGTGATTGACAAGCCACGAGATGAGTCAGTCCGTCTAGTGCGTGCGAGGTTATAGTTCTTTATTATTCAAAGGTGCGCGGTGACTACTACATTTCTCTTTTGAAATTTGTTTATTTGTCGCTATGGCAATCACAGGGTGTGTAAATAGCCCAAACATTTTCTGTTATATTTGTGGAAAATTTACTGTGAAAAAAACAAAGGCGAGATATTACAGACTTCGTCAAGAAAGCACACTATGCGTACTTCGGAATGAAACTTGGGATCAAGACAAATCATATGGCTCCACATAAAATTTGCAGTGTTTATGTTGAACAACTTAGACTGTGGAGTAAAGGTAAAAAGGATTATTTACCTTTTGGGATTCCAATGGTCTGGCGTGAGCCTAGAAATCACAGCAATGACTCCTATTTTTGTTCATGTAATGTGCAAGGCTACAATACTAAAAATCAAAAGGAAATTTCTTATCCAAACTTTCAGTCTGCTATAAGACCTGTTGCTCATGGACCTGGTATATCTGTACCTACTAAATCAAATACTCTTGATATAGCTTCATCTGATTTGGTGTCTGATGACGATGGAAACGATGATATTGATTGTTTTCAAACTGAAACATCTGGTAAACCCCAATTGTTTACACAAAATGAACTTAATGATTTGGTAAGAGATTTGTGTCTCCCGAAGGATTCTTCAGAGATTTTTGGACCTAGACTTTGTACAAAGAACTTGCTTTCTCGCGGGACGTCATTTTACTGGTACAGAAATCGAGAAAAAGAATTCATCCAAATCCAATATTTTCCTCAAGAAAATTCACTTGTATATTTTGTATATTAGGGCGGAGTGAAACACAACTTTTTATTTCAAATTTATTTGCCTCACTTGTTTTTTAGTGTATTAGAACATAAAAATGATGTATTCAGTCATTTAATGTTTGTAACTCAAACCATCTCTCGCATTTTTACATAAAAGCAAAATGACCATCAGCCGGTTGTCCATAAATAAAAATATGCTCATAACATAAAAACTAAGTGTTCTATCAAAAACAATAATTGAAGAAAAACGCTTTGTGCATACATTGTATTGAAATGAAATTGTATCTGGTCTCGGTTGGATGCCGTAAATCAATTACATTTGAATGCGATATAAAACCCGCTCATCTCAAATATTATTATTTTTTCAGGAGAGACATCAGATCCTTTTTGATTTCAAGTGAGGGAAGCAGAGAGCGACTTTTTATTCTTGATCTGATAAATACGTCTCTTGATTCCTGTGATATTACTGATGCTGATGCATCTGTAACCAACTTCATGGCTCTTTCGATGTTCTGTGTGTGTGAATGGGGTATTGCTCAACTTTGAAACAGTTTGTTTCGTACTCAAGCAATTCTTCATCACACAATTTAGAAGTGAGAGGTGGTTCACTGATATCAATCCTATCCCAGAAGATGATGTCTGTCCAATATGATGCTTTGAAATTAAATTCAATATCCTGGTACCATTTACCATCTTTATTTGTCTTTACCAACGTCTTGTCTTTTCTCCCATCAAAATATAAAGCTTTAACATCACCATAACTTTGTGCAGCTTCAACTTGTAATGTTTTTCTCAATTTCTATCTCTCTCTTCTCACCTTATTTCGATCAATAAAAAAGTCACTGTCTTTTTCGGTACTGATACCCAAATCCACCAAAGTAGCTGAAGCAATGGCCGATGCAGCCCTATCTGAAACACCAAATCTGTCGGCTTCCATTGCGAGATTGGGTAAAGGGGCTCTCATTTGAATGTTGAAGCATTCATATTCAGACTCAGTTGTTGAACTTTCTTCGGTACTAGAGAGATCAGTATTAGTATCAGGTGAAAGCACATCATCAATGACTACCTTTTCGAATTCTTCATGCATGATTATTTTTCTTCGCTTACTTCCTTGTTGCTCCTTCAACTTTCTTGCATTTCTTTTTGTGATAGCTCTTGAAAGGGTAACATCCACACCTCCAATCACCATATTTCGTATAGTCCTCTGATCCTCAAGGAATTCCAGTTCTTCTTTGGGTATTCTTGATTCTTTTGGACAAACACAAATAATATGTTTTTCTTTACATCCGCTTTTTCGGCAGCCAAAATCTTGGTGCGAAACGAAGTTGCATTTACAGGCACAAATGTCAAAGAGTTCTACCAATGATTTTTTGAACAATTCAATAAGCTTCGCACTGTTTTTGGATCGAGTGAGTTACGTAACCTTGTCGGTAAAGCGTTTCAGCTTGGTAATTATGGATTTTTTACTCATTGAGGGTATTGATGAACGTTTCCACACTTTGACCAATGCTTCTGCTATCGTTTCGAGAATATCATTATTTGTCAATTTTGTAGATGAGCCGCCTTCCTTCAGTAGAAGAAAATACCTCCCAACCTGCATATTAGAGGGTAAGACATTATGTGGCAATTCACTTGGAATTCCGAACAGAAAATGTTGCTTCACCGACTGTCTAGTTAGTAGGGATTTTGCCATATTTAGATCTGAGGTTAAATTTCTACAGAAATATCACATGAAAATCTGAAAAAATACAAAACACGGAATTAGTTAAAACAAATTATATATAAGCTCTAAAACTAAAATGTAAACATATTTTACTCAATAGTCTTTGTAGCCACCCATGCTACAATATGCAGCATGCGGCTCCTACCCCCATCCCTTATCAGCCATATGCAAGATGTCATTGACCTCGAGTGAGACTGATGTTTAGATAAGCGTCTGTGTGTTCTTAAGTAGTTGGTGATTAGTAAGTATCGCTTGTGTTGTGTGAATATATTTACTCGTTATCATAGTTATAACCAAATAACGCACAATATAACGTAATATCTTCTCTCAAAAATCGATAGATATTATACTAGGGGTCTTTCAAAATATGACTTTCCGCCATTTTGTTTTCGGCAAAAATGTGGCGGGTGGAGGGTCCTAAAAAGAAAATATTATCTTTTTAGAACTTCTAGAGGGTCAATACACCAAATCATGAGTGAGGCAAGACGGTTTAATACTTTCACTCCACCCTATTGTATATTGCAACAATGTTTCGGAACTAATACTTAAGCTAGGCGCTGCAGTCTATGACCCAAATGAGTGGAGACTTTTCATTGATTCCTCCAAAAGAAGTCTAAAAGGCGTCCTTCTTCACAACGATAACCTGTATGCATCCTTTCCTGTGGCTCATTCGGTTCACTTGAAGGAAACGTACGAAAATCTTGAGCTTCTTCTAGCTAAGGTTAAATACAAAGAACACGGTTGGCTACTTTGTGGAGACTTAAAAGTGATTTGTATGTTGTTAGGTTAACAACCAAGGTTATACGAAGTTTCCATGTTTTTTGTGTGAATGGGATAGCCGAGCAAGAACTCAACACTGGATAAAAAAGGAATGGCCACGCAGAGTCAACCTGACACCTAGTTCTAAAAACATTCAACGTGAAAGTTTGGTTGACGCGAAGAAAGTCCTTTTACCTCCGCTTCGCATAAAATTGGGCTTGATGAAGCAATTTGTTAAGGTCTTGGACGAAGATGGAGATTGGTTTAAGTATCTGTGTGGTAAATTCCAACTCTTTCGGAAGCAAAATTGAAAGAAGGAATTTTCGTTGGTCCCCAGATTAGAAAACTGACTTTGTATGAACACTTTGAAAAAACAATGAACAATCTTGAAAAAGAAGCGTGGATTGCTTTTAAGGATGTTATTAGCAAATTTTGGGGGAACAACAAGGACCCAATTTACCAAAACATTGTGAACAACATGCTAAATAAGTTCAAAGAGTTGGGTTGTACGAGTAATATGAGTTTAAAATTACACTTCTTACATTCACACTTGGATTACTTCCCCGAGAATCTCGGAGCACTCAGCGAAGAACAAGGAGAACGGTTTCACCAAAACATCAAAGAAATGGAGAAGAGATATCAGGGAAGGTGGGACATCAGTATGATGGTTGATTACTGCTGGATGTTGAAACGGGATACTCCAGAATTATTACATAAAAGAAAAGGAACAGCGCGTACATTCGAGACTAAAAGGCATAGATCTCACAAGAAAACTCAGAACAAATAAAGATGAATATGTAATTGACGTTAATAGTCTTCTTTCCTTTTAAAGTTGTTTGCATTTGTAATTAGTATAACAAAGCGAAATAGGTACTTAATGTAAATTGAAATAAATAATATTTATTTATGTTTTTTTTTTTTCCCCTTCCAGTTTGCAAAAAATCCTTACGTGATAGAATACAATGGACACCTTATTCGAAATTAGCGTAGTTGAATTATATAAAATCAGTTATTAGTAAGACAACAACTCTTACAAAGTTCTCATTCGCAGGCATGACTCCAGATTCCTGGGATCTTGGGAGCATTGCTCCAGTAAATTTGACCATGAGAAAAAGTAAATTTGGGTTTGGGTTTTGTTCATCCGCTAGACGTTATGCAATTTTTTTGCGTATACGTTCTTGTACAAACCAATTTTTTTAAATTACAAATTTAGTTATTTTAAGTTTAGTTGGTAATTCCATATTTAACAATTATTTTTATTTTTTGTTAAGCTTCAATGTTTTGATAATTAAAATTTTATTAAAACGTATATTTTTTTAATATAAAATTATCAGGATTGGACTATGTTCCATTGATCTCGGCCAGGTTTGATAAATTGGCCAGATAATTACTTGTGCGGTTTTAAGTAATCCACCATGACTCTAGAATTGAAAAGTTTAGTTAAGTTTAAACTTACTTTTACTTACTTTAACTTACCTACTTTTACTTACTCTTCCTTACTTTTACTAAGTTTAAAGCACTTACTTTTACTTACTTTCATTGTACTATATTTACTTACTTTTACTCACTTTTACCATACTATATTTACTAACTTTTACTTATTTTGTATTTTTTCAGGTAGTCAATAATCAATAATGGATCCTAATATTGATGAAGTTGGAGAGAAAAGTGAGGGTGTTAAAAGGGGTTACTTTTGTGGTCAATGCAAGAACAAATATTCAAAGAAGCAAAACTGGGAGGAACATTTTAATTCAAAAAAAATATTTGTTACAATACAAGAGGTCCCAGAGTTTGGGCCCACAGCTTAGATATTGCAGTAAAGAAATATCAGGATGAAGTGCAGCAAAGAGATACGGCAAAGCAGTCATTTAGTTTGTTCACAAAATGTGCTAGTGCTAGACCTCAGAAAAATGAACCAACTTCATCAACTGCTAATCTAGAAAATGAAACTTTTTCACTAGATGTTTCACAGACTGAAGAAAGTGCTTCTCCTCCACCTAAGAAACAAAAGGTAAGTGAGGAATCTGCGCATCAGACTAACAAAACTGCTTTAGAGGAATTTGAAAATTCCCAAATCCAGAAGACATTGAATGCAATTTTGCGCCTAACAAAAGAAACTCACCAAGCTGTTGTGGTTAATAAAGAGAAGAGTCAAAATATGCCTTCAAGTTCAAGTGTTGCATCCAAATCTAATAAAGCAAAAAGCAACAAATTTGACATTTCCATAGCCCATTTAAGCAAGTGTAAATCAATACAAGAAATCCTGAACAATGATTTGATCAAATCTACATTCAAATTGGTGGAAAAGAAGGATCTAGGGCATGCTGATGATTCATTTTCAGTACCAAGTGATACAATGGAAAACATTGCAAATAGTGACACTAATATGCCTGATGTAGATATAGCTGTTGAGGATGAAGATGATGATAATCAAGAAGATATTGATGATGCTTCTGATGATAAAATGTTTACATTATATTGCATAGCTTGCACAGACCCCAAAGCATGTGCTTCAGACAAACATTCTAACATAAAAGGTTACTTCAATGTTAAAGATTTAACCTATGTATGCACAGAGCTGGGCAATAAATACATTGAATGTATTTAAATACTAAATACTAAATACATGGGAGAAATGTATTTAAATACTAAATACTAAATACATTTTACGAATGTATTTAGATACTAAATACAAAATACATCAATTGTATTTAAATACATTTGTAAATACATTTTAAATACATACAAATTTTAACATATGCATTCACTAATTCACTAAGCCATGACACGCACACGATAAAGAAATCAACCGCTTTCGACTAAGAGTGGCACACAACTGATTGAACTGACACGTTGAAACATGAACCATGCTGTACTACACTGTCGACGCGTCGTACTGTGCTAGTACAGAACGTGTATTAAACCAGTAAAAGTATTTACATTTTTATATTTTAAGTATTTAAATACATTGTATTTAAATACTCATTAAAGTATTTAAATACTGTATTTAAATACATGAAATACAATGTATTTATAAATACAGTTCTAAATACACAAATGTATTTAAATACGTATTTAAATACAAATGTATTTAAATACTGCCCAGCTCTGTGTATGCAAACAAGGAGAAAATCAAGAGAGATGGTTTAGAAATCTGAAAACCCACCTGAAGAGACATTTAATTAAACTTCAGCATCATCAAAGAGCTGCTGTTTATGAAGTGATGAAAACATCTTCTCGGAACACTACTAAACGCATAGAAGACTTATGTGGCAACATCTTATACTACATAATGAAAACAAACACTGCATTGAAGAAAATTTGTAAACTAAGTGAGCTTTTAGACTTTATTCAGAATCACTCTTCAAATCTGAGATCAGGCCTTGACTATACCAATATGGTTCTTGACAATATCATTGGTTTTAAGAGACCAAAACTCAAATCTGATACTCGCATGGTTAATTACGAATTTGATCAATTTGACAGATTTGTGGAAAATTGTGTGTTTTTTGATCATCCACAAGAGAAAGAAATTAGTGCCAAGTTCTATGTATTGATTTCCTATGTAACAAAGATTATGTTGCAAGTAGCTCAAAAACCACAGTTAGTGCAGAATTTGTAGAAAATATATTTTATAAAGAAGGAGGGAAAACTGTTATGTTAAGAGTGATGGAAACAATTTCCAAATTAGCTAATGGAGGAAATGCAAATGATGTAGTTTCTGAATTTAAGCACGATACCATAGGCAGCAAAAGGAACTAACAGCTGAGGATTACATCCTAAATGAAGTTTACAAATACATCAAGAAACGTTCTGATTACCACCAGGTTGCTGAAGTTGCTAGACCATCCAGAACCAGATCTGAAAGTAGTTTTACAAAAGACTCAGTGATAAATTGGCTGACAGAATATATAGAACAGCTGTGGAAAGGAATCACAGAGAGATTAAAGCATTTTGATAAAGATGGATCAACTGCCTGGAGTGAAGCACCAGCTGAAGGGACATTCTCCATTCTTGGTTACATTGTTGAACACAAAGGATCCATTAAGCCATCTCATTTGACTAAGCTGTGCAGAATTGTGAAGGAGGGTCCAGCTCCAGGCACTAGATCTGCTGTAATGATCACACAGAAAGCCATTGATCAGTGGCCAAGCATACATGGCGGTAAATTCACAACAAATGCCTACATGCAAGGTCTAACATCGTCCACTGTTGCTGCTGCAATGAATAAATAAACTTAAGGTGAGTTTAAACTGTACATTATTGTATTATTATGTTTAGCTAAAACAATTTGTAATTGGTATGTCGTCAATTCAAGAGTTTACTATCATTAACCTATCTAGTGGTGTAAGGGGAAAAAAAGTAAATTCAGAGCTGTGCTCCAGTAATTTTTTTCAAATCTGGAGTCATGTTCGCAGGCCTGTGTTATCCATATAAACATTGAATAAGTAGGGGGATAATATCCCTCCCTGCCTGACACCATTGGTCACAGAGAATGGCTCTGAATTAACCCCACTCCATCTTACAATCATTGTCTGGTGATTATATCAGAATATTAATATACGGACCAAATAACCAGGTACATTACGATTTATAGTTATCTTTACTGTTGATTTTACTCTTTTTATCTTTAAGTACTGGTACCAAAACAACGGATAACACTGTATCTGGCAAAACACCATGTATGAGTAAACCTGTAGGCTAAAGCACAAAGCTAACAGAGGCACTAATCTGTCACTACTAAATTTCAGATGCTCAGCAGAAATACCATCAATACCACATGATTTGTTACAATCTAAACATTTTATGGCCTGTTTAGTCTCAAATACACTAACTCTAATATCTGGACTATAAGTAGCATCACAATTAACATTATTGTTCTTATGTACAGAGTTGAATAACTCACTGTAGTGTTCCTTACATAATTTGACTATATTCTCAGTCTCTGTTACATTTTCAATATTAGCAGGGAGAGACATTGCACTATTATTCATTGTTTTTAATTCTTTCCAAAAGTTTCTTGGATTCTTACTGGCAAGCTTTTTAGCCAGAGCATCCCTGCTTAACTCATCCTCATGATTTTTTATATATCTTAATGCATACTTGAACCTGGCATTAGCCTTCTGTTTTTGTTGTTATACAGGGCCTTGCCTTGGCTTCCCTTGTTCACACCACATTAAAAAAGTATCTCTGGATGCATTATGAAATTCAGCCACATAATCGCTTCAGCCAGGTCTACATGTATAATTTTTTCTCCTAAAGGAATTTAAGTCTAGGCTAGCATTATTGAGAGAGGAAACAATTTGTCATACATGTCTTTAAATTCCAAAATATGTGTTTGAATTCTACAGTTTACATCCTGACAAGCTTGAGCATCATTAGGGATAGATATATTACTTAGCAGTACATCAGACTTATTACAATACTGTTGTTTGCTCTCATCATCAACTTTGGACTAGTCTAACTTCGCTTTACGTGTATCATTTACTCGTGATAGTAGTGGAATACAATTAATGTCAAACTCAATTAACAGAGCACGTGGTCAGAACTAGCATAAGAGTACAAAACTGCCATATTCAGAACTGCCTGATTTGCAGTCGGAGACTTTAACTGTCCTAACGTTAATTACGAGACTTTTACTGGTAACGATGAGGGTTTGAGATTGATTGAGTTCATGGAAGATAATTTTTTACGACAGATGGTTACCGAACCAACGCGCGGTGACAATATTTTAGACGTGGTGATGACGAACGGCGAAATATAGTCGAAGGTTTAGAAGTAGGCGAGAGTTTAGGATGTAGTGATCATCAAATTATTAGGTTTAAGTTATTGATAGAAAACACAGGATAGTAACGTAATAGAAGTCCGTGATTTTCGTAGGGCCAATTTTGATAGTTTTGCGGATAGGATGAGAGTAGTGGACTGGGATAATTTCTTTATGGGTAATGACGCAAATTTGCATTGGGAGGCGTTTAAAGATAGTTTCTTGAATATCGAGAGGGAGTTTATTCCTCGTAGGACCAAGCGCGCTAGAAATCATGGTAGGCCCAAGTGGTGGACTAGGGAAATAGGCGAGTTCATAAACGAGCGTAACAGAGCGTATATAGACTTAATAAGCGCAATGGCACGGTAGCTAACATTAATAGATATATCGAGCTTCGACGTCAGGTTAAAAGATCAGTTAGGAATGCTAAACGTAATTTAGAGATACTTATAGCCGCGGATAGTAAACTTAACCCCAAAACGTTTTTCGATTACGTGAATAATCGTAAACCGATAAAAGATAATATAGGCCCTCTCGTGGACGCTAATGGCGCTTTGGCTTCCGACGCTCAGGCGATGGGGGTATTTTTAATAACTTTTTTGCGACAGTTTTTACCGTAGAAGACGTCAATAATGCCCCCGATGTGGACAATATCGTTCCATTTAGCAGCGAGACTATTTTGGATGAAATAACTGTTTACGAGGGTGAGATTGCGCATTATATCGATAGGCTAAAAGTTAGTAAGGCTCCAGGCCCTGACGTGTTTTATCCTAGACATCTGAAAGATTTGAAAGACGTTATCATAGGCCCCTTGACGAAGATTTTGGATCAAATGTAGAATTCGGACCCCAGCCTTCTTTAGTTAGCTTTATAAGGCTAACTAACGAAAATATCATGACCTAACCTAATCAATCGTCAAGGGCGTACAGCTAACCTAACGATTGGTTAGGTTAGGTCGTGATATTTTCGTTAGTTAGCCTTATAAAGCTAACTAAAGAAGGCTGGGGTCCGAATTCTACATTTGATCTAAGATTTTTAATCAGTTGTTGGAAACGGGGATTATTCCTGAAGACTTCAAATTAGCTAACGTCACGCCCATTTTTAAAAAAGGCGACCGCACAGTAGCTAGCAGTTATAGGCCCATTAGCTTAACGTCAATTGTCGGTAAACTTTTGTAATCCGTAGTTAGGGATCGTATCATCGATCACTTAGAAAGTCGCGATTTGAGTAATAGTAGTCAGCATGGGTTTCGACGCCATAGATCTTGTTTAACTAATTTGTTAGAATTTTATAACGAAATAGTACGCGAATACGATAGGCATAGAGCGGCTGACGTTATTTATTTAGATTTTAAAAGAGCGTTCGATACAGTTCCGCATAGAAGATTAATTGCGAAGGTTAAAGCGCACGGTATACGCGGTCAGGTAGCTAACTGGTTAGAGGAATGGCTTCGTGCTAGGAGACAGAGGGTCGTTGTTAATGGTAGTGAATCGGGGTGGTTGGATGTAGGTAGCGGTGTCCCACAGGGTTCACTGTTAGGCCCATTGCTATTCGTAATTTACATTAACGACATATATGTAGGATTGACTAGTAACGTGTCTAAATTCGCGGACGATACTAAAATAGGCGGTAAGGTTGTTAACGAGGACGATAGAAATAGGCTCCAAGACGATGTAAATAGGATTATGGAGTGGACTGATAAGTGACAGATGCAATTTAACGTAGACAAATGTAAAATTTTGCATATAGGTTCTCTAACAATAATTACACGTACACGATGGATGATAGAGAGTTAGCGAGCGTTGACGAGGAAGTAGATTTAGGCGTACATGTATCTAAGGATTTAAAAGTTAGGAACCAGTGCCTGGAGTCTTGCGCAAAAGCTAATAGGATGTTAGGCTTCATAGCGCGTAATTTCGAATTTAAATCGAAGAATATTATATTGCCCCTTTACAAGTCCCTAGTCAGGCTTCATTTAGATTATGCCGTTCAGTTTTGGTGCCCGTATTTGCGTGAGGATATTGATAGGTTGGAAAGGGTTCAGCGTCGTGCCACGAAACTAATTCCGTCATTGCGCAACAAGCCTTACGAAGATAGGATTAAAGAGTTAGACTTGCATTCACTCGAAACTAGGAGATTAAGGGGGGAGTTTATTGAAGTTTTCAAAATCGTTAGTAAAATCGATAACGTAAATTTTGACAAACTACACTCGTAGTAGCGGATTTAAGTTGCGTGGCAGACGTTTCATTACTAATATCGCTGAAAACCTCTTTACGTTTAAAGTAATTGATAAGTGGAATAATCTTCCCGCGCCCGTCGTGAACTCTACCATCGTTAATATGTTTAAGAACCGTCTAGATAGGCATTTTAAAAATATTAACGTTGTTTAAGATAAAAAAAACAATTAGCAACAGGAGCTCTGTGGGTGGTGGTCGAGGATGAGTCTGTTGAGATAATGCCAGCTTGTGACATGCCAGCGTGCGATATGCCAGGAAAAAAAAAAAAATTAGACTAACACGAACTTAGATGTAGCTCGTAGCGTAAACTAACCCACTTTTTGTTATTCTTTATACTTTTTTTTCTCTCCTTATTTACATGTCTGTAACTCTCTTCATTGCATGTCTAGTTTGCATGGTATGATAGTGTTTGAGTTAAGAATGTGTTGCATGGTTGGTAATGCATTCTTATTTTACTTCTTTTCATCTTTCACTCATTTCCGGCAGAGTGGGCTGCATCCTCTACCTCACTATGGAGTGGAGGACCGGTCTGCAACTGCTGGAAATATTCTCTTTGACTGTTTTTCCGACTTGTCGGCAGTGGCCGGCGGATGATGATGGTGTCTTTCTTTCTCTTTTTCTGAATGAATTTTAACCCACGAGTGAAAGGTTTTGCTACTTACTTAAACCCTTACTTTCTTCTTTCTCTGGGGCTAACCTTAGAGTGAATCTTAGGGTCTTTGTTAGCCTTAGCTTCTGTAGATCTGTAGATTCAACCATGAGGTGGTGTGCCAACTATCACTAACATAAGTAAAGCTATCACCAGGAAGACTACACATGGAAGGGTCAAGTTATTATCTTCACAGAAGGCTTTTAAGTGGTTGCTAAACAAAGAGTTATATATCATTAAGCACATTAGCATTAAAGTCACCAATAATAGTACACATGTCATATCCAACTTATCAATAATACTACTGACCTGCCCTAATTTAATGAGGTAATCTTCTTCATTATCAACGGGGTGCTCTTCCAATATGTGCTCTACCTTAAAATTTACATTCCAATACGTGATCTACCTTAGATTATTCGGATTAGCAGCAGGTACGTTAGTTAGCCTTATAAGGCTAACTAACGAAAATATCACGACTTAACCTAACCAATCGTCAAGGGCGTATAGTTGACCTAACGATTGGTTAGGTTAAGTCATGATATTTTCGTTAGTTAGCCTTATAAGGCTAGTTTCACGGTAGAGCACGTATTGGAATATGGTAGATCACAGTTTCGCGGTAGAGCACATATTGGAAGAGCACCATCAACGGCCTGAAAAGGCATATAGATACACAGAATTACAAATTTTTTATTGTCCAGACAAATTTCTATCACAGTTAGCCAGTTCAAACCAAGTTTTAATTCACTAATATATTTCCCATACCCCCCTCCATAGAATAGCTACCTCACCAGGTGGGTGGCCGGCAAGGAGACAATCTTGTTTATCTCTGGCGGCCTCCCATATCCCATGAAAGTTACTGGACAGGCTATTCAGGTCCTTTAAGTCAGTCCTTTAAGTAACAGGTCCTTTAAGTGACAATGGCTGCAGTGGCGTAGCCGGGAATTCCAAGCTGGAGTGGGAGGGGTCAGAAAACTGTATGTATCGGAAAAAACCAGGAGAGTATTTTACTCGAGTGCAAGAATTATTCAGCAAACATTTAAATACGCAATACTGACAGTATGTAGCGTAAGTAGTATAGCCGAAAAAGGGGAGAGTGCAGGAATGTTGCAGGTTATTATGTAATGTTGCAAAGGGGGGTGGGGGTTGCTGCAAAGGGGGTTGTTGCAAAGGGGGGTTGTTGCAAAGGGGGATGTTGCAAAGGGGGGTTGTTGCAAAGGGGGGTGGGGGGAAAACTTGGAGGCGGCGTTATCCCCCAAGAGAAAGAAGGAGGAGGAGAGAAAGGAGGAGAGGTGTTCACCTGGCAGGAGCCAAGTGCACACTGAGACTTCCAGCCGGTCTGGCGTTGTTTTATAGGCTCCTAATCAGCCAGTTGGCTGAGTTGCCAGATACCGCCATGTATTCCATTGTATACATTATTATCCTAATCAGCCAGTTGGCTGAGCCAGAGACGCCTGAAGAAGAGAGAGAGATGCCTGTAGGAGGGAGAGACGCCTGTAGGAGGGAGAGACGCCTGAAGAAGAAGAGAGAGATGCCTGTAGGAGGGAGAGACGCCTGAAGGAGAGAGGATAGGTGCACATGCAGGAGTACACATGCTGGAGGTACACATGCAGTAGGTACACATGCTGGATGTACACATGCAGTAGGTACACATGCTGGATGTACACATGCAGGAGTACACATGCTGGAGGCAAACATGCAGGAGAGAGAGAGAGGCGCCTGAAGGAGAGAGAGAGAGAGAGAGAGCTGAAGGACAGAGTGGAGTTCTCCCCCAATTTATTTTCGTTTCCCTAACCTAAGAGGCCACTATGAGGTTTACCAAAGGGCATGAAATAGAAGGAGCAGAGCTCCTTACTCGGCCGGAGCCGAGGGGGGAATGGTTCTTCATCAACTTCGCGATCTTTTATAATCCTCTATTCTGGCTGAGTTGCCAGATAGCGCAAGGTATTCCAGATAGCGCCATGTATTCTAATAAGCATTGTGTACCACAATATGGTAGATGAATTAAATAATTACACACTTAATTGAAATATAGATGTATATAGTGTTTTACAATAGATGTATATAATGGTAATATTAATATTTGGAACATTGAGTACTTAGCTTCCTTGAAGTTGAACGAAGCAAATAACGTAGTTATCCATAATTCAACCAACCATAGAAAACAGAATTATAGAAATATATATATATATATATATAATATATATATATATATATTAAGCATTGTGTACCACAATATGGTAGATGAATTAAATAATTACACACTTAATTGAAATATAGATGTATATAGTGTTTTACAATAGATGTATCCTCAACATAATCTGTATTTCTTCTACTACTTCTTTCACCACCTTTCTCTACAAAAAAAAAAATGGTGTCAATAATCCAGCAGGGTTGAAAGCACCTTAAACAGAAAAAAACAAAACAAACAATATAATGGTAATATTAATATTTGGAACATTGAGTACTTAGCTTCCTTGAAGTTGAACGAAGCAAATAACGTAGTTATCCATAATTCAACCAACCATAGAAAACAGAATTATAGAAATATATATATATATATATATATATATATATATATATATATATATTAAGCATTGTGTACCACAATATGGTAGATGAATTAAATAATTACACACTTAATTGAAATATAGATGTATATAGTGTTAAAAGTTTACTATAATTATATCAGTCTTTTAAATATCTTCTGATATATATTATATATATATATATATATATATATATATATATATATATATATATATATATATATAAAATACCACAATATATATCTTCTATTATTCAATAACACATTAGAAAGATTTACGCAATAATAGAATTAACAAAGTTACCCTATTTCGTTAGACAGAAACGAATTTTTATAAGGAATACCCAGCTTCATTAAACTTGAAGATGAACGAAGCATACAGCCTCATTCCTGCGACGAAAAAATGAAAAATGACGTAAAATAAAGAAATTATTCATTGCCCAAGCCACTATAGCGAGGTTGGTTTCGGAGAATTCGAACGAAAAAGGTCTCTAGGGACCTTTTTCGGGCTGAGAGATTATCTTTCTACAAGCTATTCGAGCAGAAATCACCACTGACTTCAGATATTAATTTTATCATTCTTATCATTATTTCTACAAATATTTACGCGTTATTTTTTATGGTGTCATATAGAAATATAATATATATATATATATATATATATATATATATACCCTTTGGATAACCTTTGGTTAGCTTCAGCCCGAATTGTTCATTCTGACGAAGGTCAAGGGAAAAACCGAATTGTTCATTCTGACGAAGATCAAGGGAAAAACGTACACACAATATATATATATATATATATATATATATATATATATGCTACACACAGACCGTGCATGGAACTCTTCTGGGATAATTAAATCCACTATAGTCCGAGTAAGTAATGACAAATACCGCCTCGGTGGTGTAGTGGTTAGCGTCGCGGACTACGAATCCATCGGCCCAGGGTTCGAGACCCGACGGCAGCCGGCGCGCAGCAAAGCCCAGCTGTTCCACACAATAAGAAAGTGGTTGGTAGATAAATGGGTACCCTAGGAGCCTAGTGGTCAAGACGCTGGGCTGCTGATGGGTCGTGGTTCGGAATCCACGTTAAACTGTAGGTCTAAGGTGGAGTGAAAAGCTTAACCTTCATCAGAATGAACAATTCGGGCAACGACGCGGGCAACGGGTCACTCGCAAAGAGAATGTAATCATTGGTAAACTTCCTTCCAGACCACTCTTTCTATACATATATATATATATATATATATATATATATATATATAGAAAGAGAGCGAGAGTTTTGTTCAATAAATAATAATCGAAAAAAAACTGCACGATTTTCTATGTAGCAATAATAATAATTAACAAATACGTGATTTAAAATAACAGGACCATTTTACCCGAGGCAGTAGTATATCCGAAAAACCGTAATGCACGATTTTTTCTATGTAGCAATAATGATTAACAAATACGTGATTTAAAATAACAGGACCATTTAACCCGATGCAGTAGTATATCCGAAAAACCACGTATAACCTAATTTGCAACTATAGTTTACCTTGACTTTCATATGCTTCTATCCTGTTTTATTAATAAAGATTTTTAACTTTTAATAACGTATGAATAAAGATTTTTAACATTTAATTTTATTTAGTATTTATTCATGCCACGCCGCCTTAGACCACAGCTTAACGTTGAAACCGAATGTTCTTTTTAAAATATAATTAGGATATAATTTCTTTATTATAAAATAAGTTAACAATTCAAACAATACTAATAATTTGTAAGATATAATATAAGGACTACCATAGAAATGTAAGTGCCTATAATTCGATTTTATATATATGTTACTCGTCCGGTCTCGTTATAGCGGATTGGTACACGCTCCACCCAGCTACATCGGCAGCCAATCACGACGGACATCTGGTCTTTTGGGCGGAGCTTGGTGAATGTGCATATAAAAGGGGATATTTTCAGTTGGGAGTAACAGTAGCTATTTCGCATCAGTGAATAATCAACCATGGACCTGTACGTCTCCCCAGACTTGTATGAAGAACGTGATACTGCAGCATTAACCACAATTAGCCTTTTCAATGCTGTTGATTGTGGCGAACTATTTTCGACGCAAACCGTAGAAGATATTTGCAGTGACGCTCCTTACAATCCGACGCAAGGGACTACCATAGAAATGTAAGTGTCCATAATTAGAATTTTATATATATATACGGAGAGTTGTAGTATTTCAGATACTAGTCAAAAATGTCAATCAATGTTATTTCCCCATCATGCTAAAATCGAAATTGGTAATCGAACCAAAGATATCTTCATATAATGGAGATCTGTCTGTCTGTCTGTATATGTTTTCCTTTAAGGTCCGATGAGGATTTGACACGAGTTATACAATCTTTTGAAGGGGATACGGATGATATACTGATCAGTCAGCAGTGTCACACATCCTCCACCATGGACCTGTACGTCTCCCCAGACTTGTATGAAGAACGTGATACTGCAGCATTAACCACAATTAGCCTTTTCAATGCTGTTGATTGTGGCGAACTATTTTCGACGCAAACCGTAGAAGATATTTGCAGTGACGCTCCTTACAATCCGACGCAAGGGACTACCATAGAAATGTAAGTGTCCATAATTAGAATTTTATATATATATACGGAGAGCTGTAGTATTTCAGATACTAAAAAATGTCAATCAATGTTATTTCCCCATTATGCTAAAATCGAAATGTTCACTCCTCGAACCAAAGATATCTTCACATAATGGGGATCTGTCTGTCTGTATACTCTGTATATGTTTTCCTTTAAGGTCCGATGAGGATTTGACACGAGTTATACACTCTTTTGAAGGGAATACGGATGATATACTAATCAGTCAACAATGTCAAATAATGTAAGTGTTTTTCGATCTTTTTGGGATAAGAAGACGCAATATATTTTCATAAATTTATTAAATGAAAGAAATCAGTACAATAAACGAATATACGAACAAAAACATTATAATATACAACGAGTACGTACAATTGGAAAACGGTTTTTTATCTGTCTACATACCATTTCATCGTTTCGGTGAGTGTGACACGGGTCAAATAAATTTAAAAAATTTATAAATTCTTTATCATTTGACATATGCATGAGAAATGAGACACAGTACATTCCGCAAACATTAGTAAAATATCCCTGCATACGAAATGGGTTCCATACAACTTCGGGAATATGTAACTGAGCGAGAAATTTTACAATAATAGGGTCACTCCAGGGTTGAGTACCGAGTGAATCAAAATAGTACAGGCGCTGTCTATTTTTAAAATAGACAGCGATCCAGTGAATCCCTTCATTACCGATGATGTCTGTGTTCACAATAAGACTACCGCATTCTCGCGTACTTGGCAAACTCAATGTTTCATTCTTCGCAAACACGCCGATAAATTTGGAACGTGTGACTCGCTCCATTACTTTCTGAAGTGTATTAGCATCCATTTTAAAAGTCAGTGATAACGCTTCTAAATCTATCTACTTCTATTAGGGCTTGCGATTCGAGATATACTAGTACACTAATAGGAGCGTCTATAGGCTTGGCGAATTCCAGCCGCACTGAGATGTTACCGCTCTGCTGTGGTGTTAAATGGGTATTTACGCTAGCAGATAAGTCAGGTGTAATGTCAAACGGATAAAGGTTAAATTGATCAATGAATTCTTCCTGCGTTACCCCATTACCAAGCTCATCACAATCACCTGCAATATGGGTCAGATTACTATAGGCTCTGGCACAAAGAGGTAACACAGCATCTGATGAATAGTCCGTACCCATTGTTCCACCCAAAGCAGTGCCATTAACGTATAGAGTTATATTTTTAAGTCCGAAATTCTCGAATTTAAAGGCACTCTTTTTATATTTTCCATTCACCGAAGCGTGGTCCTGCATGCCGATTAATATCCTTTTAGGAAGATTTCCCAGGGCAATGTTTTCTATCTGCTTCGATGCCAACCCTGCAGGAACCGTATATAGTTTGATCTGCACTCTGTTAATAGGATATTTCACTGTAGCGTTTAGTAAATTTTTCTCAATTTCTAGTTGTTTTGGTGAACTTAATTTCACTCGCCGTACGCGGAGGTATGTGTCCATAATGTGAACCACAACGGACTTTGCGCCCTCTTCTTGATTCGCATCCAGATTTAAGCAGATCTCAGGACTCGTGCGGGTGAGCTTTATTTTCATATCCACCCCGTTCACAAGCAACTTCTCCTGGAAAGTGAAATCTGTGTGCAACCGTCCAAAACACTCGTATATTTTCTTTTTAGAATTTTTAAATTTGTCCTTTATACTATTTTCATCTTTAGTTTGATAATATCCCTCCGCACTTAAAAAGGTAGCCTTCGCTTCTTTGGAAAAGTTGAGGACATTTTCCAAATAGGCTCGTAGATGATAGTACCCCGTGCCTGCCGATATGTTGGTCTGATTTAAATATACGTCACACTGGTTGAATATGGCGTGCAGAAAGTTTGTTTCAGGGTATACAGCATATTTGTCATCGCAGGCCGTTCCATCAGAATGGGCTATACGTAGCTTAGCGTACATGTGCACACAGCTTGGATCAAAAAAGTAAGGACCTGAGCTGGGTATCACGAATTCTATAGGTGCACTCGGGGAACTAATTGTGTTTAAAGGGTTAATTGTAATAAATCACTGTGCTCAATAGAAACTTGGGTTGGCGGGAGCTCAAAAAAGGACAGCTCCGACTTACAGCATTGTGAACTACATGGGTGGATGAAGCGTGCCATGGCGAAATAGTGACTCCTCTCTCGACAAGTGGTAAACAAACTATGATTCATGAGATCAATATCCTTAGCTTATATCAGTCAAAAAAGTGGTCAACCATAGGTTTCATTCGCTTACAGCATTTCTTTTTTGATAGCCTTTTACGTTTAATACCACGTGACCCCTTCTTCTTCCGGGGAGCCCTCCTCTTCCCGCCACCACGCATTTTTCTCTTTGCATCTTTGATGATTTCGTTCCGTGTACGCTTTAAATGTTTTTTTAGGGCTTCTTTAGGTTTAGCCCCGGCCAATATGTCTTCTGCAGTGTTAAGGCCTGATTGTAGCGCTTTCCTTCCAAGGTATCTGGCACCCCTCTTCAGCAAAGGAACAGCCGTACGTAGTATGGATGAAAAAATGGATCCAAGTCCACTACCGCGCTGGTATCGCATCCCTCGATAGACGGTGAAAGGCTTTCTATCCATTATAACTCAGTGCGTCGAAAGTGTAGCTTCACTGTTAAGCTCCCGTTACCGAATGGGAAGTTTTCGCCCTCAATCGTTCTTATATATATTGTGATATTGGTTATTAAATTAGTTGCGACATTCACATAATGGGGTCTGTCATATGTAATACTCAAACTCCTTCCTCTATGGTTGGGGATGTGAGCAATGCGCAGCAGGCGTGCCTGGGTATCCCCAACAAACTGGTGCTCCACTATATTACTGTAAATATAGCACATGTCTGGGGACCTTTCAGCCAATTTCTCCATCTTCAATTGATACATTAATCTGGACAAGTTATACTGTGTCTCGTGAAATGTGTCTCTTTGGAAGGCTGCGCTATATCGGCCGTTGGTTAGAATTTTGAACTTTCTATGTTCTTTAAGACATCTGTTAGTCTTTGATTTTAGGATTAGTGTATGTGCAGGGTTGTTTACGATTTCATATACTAAATCATTCGTAAGGTTTGAGTTTCTTAAACTTACGTTTAAGCCTCTCACAACATCCTCGGCCGAACCATATTGACCCGGCCCTAGTCTTACTTCTGTACTGTAATACCGTGCAATCTTAGTCCAAGCGATGCGCATAGTTTCATCCATAGCTACCCCAGCTTTTTCACACTCGTCAATGTCTCTAAGAATCGTAAAAACGGTTTCTTCATGTTCAATATTTAAAAAGACGGTGTCCAGCTGAATTTCGCATATCCCCACCTCATACGAATCACGACCCAATTCAATGTGCCCATGGAGTTCTGTTACAAAGTTGGCTAGCGTGTTGTTAGGGTGTACAGACAGGGACGAGGAGGACGGGAGTGTGACGTAGAAATGGTTAGGAGCCATGTTGCATACTATTTAAGCTTCATTATTGCATCAGCTTTTATATAGGTGTTGAAGCTTTCTGGGTACCCTAGCCATTTCACCAGGTACATTTTTCTCCTTCCTGAACCTTTGCTTCCTAAAATTTTCTCAATTTTAAACACATTTTTTTCTAAATTAAACGCAACTTTCTGCAATTCCTCGCGGTAAAAGCCTCCTGAGATTTCTTCCCCATTCAAATCTTCAATGTAATACATCATTATCACACCTTTAGGTCTCACAGCCCTAACTTTAAAAATCTCGCGTGTCCATCCTTGCTCAAAACCCTTTGCGAATTTATTCCCCGAACGCGACAGCCTTACATAATCATTGATTTTGAAGCGCACAGAGTGTGGTGGTGGTGGTGGTGGTGGTGGTCCATCTCTTCTCGGGAGCGTACCTCTTTCTAAAACTTCGTTAGGTGTTGCCCCAATCGTGCGATGGTGTGAGCGGTTGTAGGATGATGCCAATGGTTCCAGAATGTCTAGAAATCTGTATGTGTTTTTATGTGTAAAATAACGGTGCATGCGTTCCTTTATGGTGCGCTGAACTCTTTCAGCTAAAGAAGCCTTATGTATAGAATTGGTTGTGTAATAGCTGATATTAAACTCTGTCAACATATTCTGAAAAGCACGGCCTATAAACTCCTTCCCCATATCCGTACAAAAATAGCCAGGAACCCTGTTTTCTTTTAACATTAGCGTTTTGGTGGCTTTAGCAACTGTTTCAGGTGATTTATTTTTCAGAGGAACTAGCCACAGATATCTAGAGAATACGTCTATTATGAATAGAATGTAGCGGTAACCATCGTTATACACAGAGTATCTTTGCATGTCTGTTAAATCTGCTTGCCAAATAGAATCAATCGAGGAAGCCGTTGTCTTGGCTGTTTTAAACCTTTTTCTCACAGGCTTATGAAGCGTATAAGCGTCCTGCTCCCTCAAAAATCTTTCAACATCTTTTTTTCCTACTCCGTAAACGTGCAGTCTATCTACGCCGCCGTAAGAGGATGGGGCAGAAATGTCATAATAACGTTTAGTTAATACGTTAGCCATTTGCGTATTTTAGAGGCAGGTGGGTAGGGTTGGTTTAACCTCTTCTTTCTCCTCTTGAAAGGTGTTACCGCAGGGGGTGACGGCGTCTTCAATTGTGCCACAGACGTTGCGTGTTCCAAGTCTTTTAACCTGTTCAGATTTCCTATCAACGTTTTAGGGACATTTATTTGTTGTAGTCTTGCTTTAATATGCTTCCATCCTGATGGTGATGGCCTATCCCACTTTCTCACCAGATCATGGACAATGTCTACGATATTCGATCCCTGTACCTTTGATCCTTCCACAATGATCTCCCCTGTATCGGTCCATTGTATGGCGGGATCCTCATTCAATAGATTATAAAGACTTAAGCCTTTACTCCTCAATGTAAGTGGGAGGGTATTTTTTAATACATGTTCGATATGTTGTGTGGCTAATCTTTTTGGTTGATCAGCTGTATCGTCGGGTACAGGTCCTATGTCGCCATCGGTGCTGTGCCTAATAACCACAGGAATCTCCGTAGGGCTCTTATAATTTTCGTACTCGTGAAGAAATTTCTGCAGAGCTTCTTGGTATAAGATTCTTTTCTCATCAGGTGTTTTTTCACTGTTTAATAGGGCTAACAATTCGCTTTCCATTCTTTTAAGTCTGCTTTTACGGGGATCTAGATCCGTGTCTCTTTGCAGTGAAGCGTACACCTCGTGGGGAATCACTACCACTTTCTTCATTATATTAATCTAGTCAGTAAAGGGCCCAAAACTGAAAATAAGATGGGGAGAAATGACCCTCCTGTTTGCACAATAACTCGTTTTTTCTTCGCTACAGTTTGACTTTTACGAGCGAGTGTACGTATTATGTTCTTGTAGCGGCGTAGGCGAGCCTTCTGATGGGTTTTCATTGATACATTGCAATTTATAACGTTAAGACAGATTTCACAGATGCATTTTAAAAAGTCGGCGTCAATATTTTTAATAAACATCTGCTGCATTGCCCGGGGCAGTCGATGATAGATTTTTATTAATTCATGGTATTTCTTTAGTCTCTTTGTCATTCTGGAATATACACCGTTTCAGGCTCGTTTGGAAATATATTCGTTCGCAGAAGCACTCTAAACGTGTTTCGCGGATGAAGGTCGCAAAGCAAATATCCGTAACGCGTGCTTGTAGCTTCTTTATAAACTTCCAAAAACTCCTTACGCTGATTCGGGAACATTTGATTGGCTAATACCCCAATTTGTGATACATCTCTACGTTGCGCGAATAAGACTAGATATTGCGTATTTAACGACACATCGCGCATGTATCTATTTTTGAAAAATAGATTCTGATTGATGAAGAACACGCTTATGTTAAGATGGTGGGAGTATACTGTAAATGTCTCGGCAAACGTTTTATCCATCTCCAACATGAGATCGTCAATTACAATGATTGTATGTTCAGTTCCCTTTAGCGAATTAACGTCATATACACCTTTGTGGAACAAAATATCATCTTGGTACTCGTTGAACGCTGATTGATACGTCGAATAGCACCATATAACTTTATGCACAAATTTCGAGAACATCTCGCCCTTTTCTTTAATGATTTTAAGCATAAACACAGTTTTACCACATCCTGTAGGTCCAGATATAATACATGTGGATGGGCTCGTGAATCTGAATTTTTCTACAGAGTCCATTTCTAACACGTCACACTCCTAAGTGGGTCATTTACAAAATATTACAAATTTTGAGTGCTGATCCTTATATTTCTTCTCCCACAGAACCGACGATGAGGTAGAGCACCCTATCATTACGGATGACCTCGACGACAGTGTGATCTCCTCCCCTGAACCAGCGATACAGGTTGCACGTCCAAAGCGGAGGTATGAGAACCCCACATCAGGTATAAAGCGGCCGAAATACGTACCTGTTGCAGCAGATCCCCAACCCTCAACCTCTTACGCAACAACCTCCCCAGCAGCAGCACCTCCCCCTTATTCCGCCCCCCGTTCTGTTAAGTCTACAATAATAGATCCCCAACCCTCCTACGCAACAGGGCCCCCATCAGCAGCAGCACCTAATATATCCACTAATTCATCCGCCCCCCGTTCTGTTGAGGATGTTATTACGTTCGAGTTAGTGCGATCCGCAGCCCCCACCCCCGCCTTGACTAGAAATCGGTATAGAGTTAGGGTCGACCCTAGAGCCCTGTATAGCAATGGAATTGAGCGCGGGATACGCAGGGTAGTACAGCGTATTATAGAGTTTGCTCTTCAGAATCGCGACGAGCGTGAGGTCAGGACGAGTCTGTCCTTTGGGTTCGGGTCAGATGACGGTGATGTAGACGATTATTGGGTGATAGTACCGTTCAGGCGTTTGGCTGCTGAAGATGTAGAATATATATTAGGGCGTATAATGCAAGCCGTCCAAAGTAGTATAGCCTTCAATATGGACAACTTCACGGTAAATATTGACCATGTATACCGTGTTGCGGGTCATAGTGCCATACCGTACACTCTTAACTTCAATTCTCCAACTATTTACCGAAGGCATATAAACGTCGATCGTGGTTGCGGCTTTATAGCAGTACTCTTAGCACGTATGTTTACTGTACAAAATACACGGACTCAAAAAATTTGGCTGCCTACGATCGTTGAGCGTGCCCGTAAACTAGCTGTAGACTGTGAACTTGAATTTGACTGTAATATGGGTCCTGAAGAGCTGAGAAAGGTAGAACAGGAAATGAATGTGCGCATAGTTGTATTTGGTTTGGATGATCGCCGCCGGACTGTGTATGTTTTTAAAAGCTGTGTGAGAGATCGTACAAGACCCCTACTTATTTTAGGATTGTCAGGGACAACGTATCTCCCCATCCGTAATATAAGGGGGCTTTACGCGAGTTATGACAAAAGTCGAAAATATGGGAGACATCATGATTTGTGTAAGGGGTGCCTCGAGTTTGCGGCTGATATAGTGAGACATTGTAAAGAATGTCACATGGTATGTGAGCAGTGTAAAAGCACCAAATGTGAAAGCCGTGTAGTTGAGAAGAGAGACTGTGATGTGTGTAGACGCACATTTTTCAATAATAGCTGCTTTGATCTCCATAAATCAATTGGTACGTGCAGGAAAATGAGAATCTGTGAATGTGGTATGTTTCACACAATGGATAATTGGGGAAAATTTAAGCACAAGTGCGACGTAATTCACTGTCCTACATGCCAGGAGGAATATAAGGCGGATGGAGTAAAGCATGTGTGTTATATGAAAGATGCTAAGCCTAAAAATAACCCTTGTATAACTGTGTACTACGATATAGAAACATATACGAACGCTGAAACCAAAGAGGTAATTCCACATTTACTTGTGAGCCAGACCATCTGTGATGAGTGTATGGGTATCGAATGTGACGAGTGCCCCAAATGCGGTAAACGGACAAACGTTTTTAAAACGAATGTCAGCGATAGTCCTGTGAAACTATTTGTGTCCTATATTGTCAAGTTAGCCGACAAGTTCAAAAAAATGACTGTGTATATTCTCGCCCATAACGGGGCAAAGTTTGACACGCAGTTCCTTTATAAGGAGTTGCTTGAACACGAATCCTCTGAGATATTTACAGGTGATCCATTGAAAAGAGGCAACAAATTAATACAGATGCAGATAAGAGGCAATGTACAATTTAAAGATACTTTATTATTCACACCTTGTAAATTAGCAAAGCTACCCAAGGTGATGGGAGTAGCAGCTGAAGTTTCCAAAGGATACTTCCCATACACTTTCCTCACCAGCGAGACTTTAAACTACGTAGGCCCACCACCCCCCAAACATTATTTTGACTGCATGATGATGAAGACTTTGATCGATACTACGACAGTTTTAATGAAAGTAACCCTTATAATATAGCTGATGAATGTGAGCGTTATTGCGTGAATGATGTGCGCGTGCTTAGAGTATGTTTCCAGGCCTTTAGAAGTATGTACATAGCCCGTTTCAAATGCGATCCAGTGCAAGTCGCAACCACCATCGCATCATTATGTTTTACGGTGTTCAAGAATAACTTCATGCCTAAAGACACCTTAGCCATTATTCACCGAAACAACCCCCGCAGTTACGGACACAAGGCTATTTACTGGCTCATACACCTGCAGCAACAAACAGGTGTATACATAAAGCACGCCCGCAACACGGGTGAAGTACCCATTAAGATTAATGGACGTGTTTTTTGGGTTGATGGGTTAAGTGAAAACCGTGTCACTGGTGTGAAGACTGTGTATTCCTTTAATGGATGCTGGTGGCATGGATGCCCCCGCCCTGAGTGCGGTAGTCGGAGATATCAACGGTAGTCTCCTGCCGACTGTCTTGCAGGGACCCGCACCCGCGATCAACTTATAGGATCACAGTTCACTCACAAAGTCTTGTGGGAGCATGAATATGATGCACGGATGGAGACAGACGATGTATACCGTGAGGAAATAAAAACGATCAAGCGTTCAATGGTGCTGGATCCTCTCAAATGTGGTGATAGCTTGTTTGGAGGACGTACAAATCCTTTCAGACTATACTTCCCACCTACGGAGGGCGTGAAGCTCCATTACTACGATTTCTGTTCTTTATACCCATACGTGATGAAGAGCAATCCGTACCCCGTGGGCGCTCCTGAGAAACTGGTGGGACCTAGCATGCCTCCATCAATGAATTTTCAAAAAATTTGAATGATCATTACTTTGGGCTCTCTTTCGTAGACGTACTCCCCCCACGCAATTTATGGATGCCGATCTTACCTGTCGTTATCGACGACAAGCTCATGTTTCCCCTGTGCGTGAAGTGCGCGGAAGAGGATAACGGCGAATGTAACCATATACCCCACCAGCGTAAGATCAGAGGCGTATATACAAGTCCTGAGCTGGCCCTAGCCGTACGCCATGGTTATAGAATACTGAAGATACACGAGGTGTGGAGGTTTCAGAAGCTCCCCAACCTTTTCACACCATATATAAACGCCTTTTTGAAGGATAAGGTTGAAGCATCAGGGTATCCGCGAGGAGTTGATACCGAAGATGAAAAGTCGGCCTATATTCAACGTTACCGCGACCGCGAAGGTATACAACTTGATCGTGTCCAAATTGTAAAGAATCCTGGCAAGCGCTTTAGTGCAAAGTTGTGTCTAAACAGTCTATGGGGAAAATTTGCGCAGAATACCGGCAGAGGGAACATTCATTTGGCACAAAGTTATAGCGATGTCTGGGATTATGCCAATGCCCCCGATAAAGAGGTCATGGAGATCGTGAATGTAGGTAATACTTACGTAATAAAGTACAACAACACTGAATTTGCCACAGATACCTCAAGGGTTACAAACATACCTGTGGCGAGCTTCACAACAGCCTACGCCCGTATAAAACTTTGGGGTCTATTGCATTCTCTTGGGCGGAGAGTATTGTATGCCGATACAGATAGCGTGATATTCACAGAGAGGGAGGGTGATTACATGCCCGCTATTGGGGAGTTCCTCGCGCGAACTCACTGATGAGATCAAGGATGAGTATGGGGACGACGCATACGCCGACTCTTTTATCTCAACAGGACCTAAGACTTATGGGGTACGGGTCAGGGTAGGGGATGAAATGAAATATATCGTGAAGGCAAAGGGTATTACGCTCAACCATGCGAATCGGGAGGTTGTTAACTTTGAGTCGTTGAAGGATCTAGTATGTTTGGAACCTCACCAACTAATTGTAGGCACCCACAATTTTCGGGCGCAGAAGCTGGGAGGCGTGAAGGAACTTAGGGGTACGATGGTGTGCCGTAACACCTATAGGAAACGTTACCAGTTACCTGGCACCTATGATACCGTACCCTTTGGATACCAATGATGCTTCTAACTCACACGTCTTGTATATAATCGTATCTATTTGTAAATATATATGTATATATAACTTGAATATCTCGAATCGTATTTGTAAATATATGAATATCTCAATAAATCAAATAGCGTTTCACTTTCTCCTTTGTGTGTGTGTGTGTGTGTGTGTGTGTGTGTGTGTAGGTGAAAGTTCTAAGCTCCGCCCACTGCGTGAGTCATGCTACTATCTGGGAGTCCCTGCGTGGTCAGTCGACCGCAGTAAGCCCGAGAGATCAGACGTGTATTCAGATCAGACGTATATTGAAATGGCTACCTTTAATATCGCTTGCACAACGTTTATGAAATGGTATTCAGTAAAGTGTGAGGATGTGGTGGATACCGAAAAACTTCCTATTCCCCCCTCCTATGCCTCTTTTAAAACCACATTGGATTGTGCGAAGTTCCAAGATGTACAAATACTCTACGGATGTTCTGGTGAGACTGTTGAAGGCTTTCGTTGCACAGACGATGTGCTGAAGTATACTGCAGGGCTAAACTTTATAAAGTCTCACATACACCGTGAAGTAAAAGAAACAACGCGTGCAGAAGAGAAGCAGCAGGTATGGATAATGAGCCTTGTGGATGGGTGGTGTGACAAGCGGTATTACGTCATGCTACACCATGTCGATTACTCATACCCTACGTCTGAAAATGTGAATCTCGTGATCATGGACAATCTTAGGTGTTTTTATCACTATATTAACGTATATCATGATGAGGTTCATAGTGAGGTTGTGGCTAGTGCCATGCGTGAGTTTTTAACAGATTTTAGAGACGAGCATCGTTTGATGGGTAGAAAGGAAAAATATGAGCATATGTTCCTCTCAAATAGTGCGCCGGAGTGTGGAGATGATTAGCGCCTAGTTCTTATCCAAAGTGCGTAGGCTGGTAGTGACGAAACGGAAAAACAAATATGTGCAACAATTCGAGTCGTACGAACATGCCCATTCACGTATCATCGAGTCAGCCGCCCGTCGAACCGTTCCTGCCTGTGCCTCACACGGCTCATAGTTATCTCAGAGCTTGAGCCGAGTAGACGTGCGCTCCTCGAATACGATGGAACTTCCTTTGAGCAGCATTCTCAACGCCTCGTACGATGTGTCCGTGACGAAATCGTTGCGCGTGTTCAGGCGTAATTCCGGTACCATTAGCTATGTACTGGAAACGGAATGTAGACCGACAAACAAACGGGTTTATTTAAGTATCGAGGAGATGAATAGAATCTTCGTGATAGTTGATAAGTGGTGTGAAGATCGTTATAAAATACCTGCTAACGTAGGTACAAGAAGAGAGCAGATTAGTGACGCGCCCTCATACGCCGTTGTATGTACGTTGTGTATAAATAACGATCGGCCGTGCATTGATATAAGGCTATGTGGAAGAATGCTTCTGATAATAACGCTCTTATTCCTACGCGAAACCGTTTCATCCTCGACAGAATGTTTGAAATCGTCGGATTCCGTAAACTGAAACCTATATTAGACGCGCGTGTTACGGATATGTTTTATTTTGATACAGTACTTGAATACGCATACACTGCTCTGCTCGATGGGTTTACCGAGTGTAGGACTGGTGAGAATGGTCTAGTGCTGGATGTTTATTTAAAAAGTTTAGACTCTTTGAAATACCATGAACTTTGGTACAAAGCAATTGATCGGTACAAGGCTGAGCTCACCTACACCGTTCACCCTGAAGAACTATTTCTTTATATAACGCGCAGTTGCCGTAACGATTTAGAAGATTATTTCAATTGCCGTTATGTTGAGTGAAGAGTTCACGATTGAAAAGCTCGAGTCGGTAGAAATAAACCCTCGATTGGAAAAGCGTTCTTATAAACTTGTGTTTAATAATGTAGCTAACGATGAACTCTTTGTGCGTGCTTTTGATTGTATTCTAGACGTTTAAAGATGACTTACCAACCGGTTGTAAAGTGGGACAAAAATAGTACTGAACGATATGAAAGCCATTCATATCGAATACAGGTTTCCCTATACTTTAAGCGGTGAAATATTATTAAGCCGCATAGACTGCGTAATGCAGAGCAATAATGATGTAATTGTAAACTCGATTAAGACCGATTTTAGTATTTTGAAAAAAAAGTGAATTGTATATAATATTTTGATTATGTACATATTTCTATTGATTTGTGTATATATATATATATATATATATATATATATATATATTTTGCTTGATATTTCTCCTGTACTGTTATGTACATATTGAAGTGTATATGAAATGTATATTTTATTTTATATCACCATATTTGTGTGTGTGTATATTTCTGTTATGTACATATTGATGAAATGTATATTTTATTTTATATATAATTATGTGTATATATTTTGTTATACATATTCCTCAAATGTATATTTTATTTTCTATATATTTATAATAAAAAGAATGATGCAATGTTGTTTATTGTTATGCCTTCTACTACCGGTATTCTGTATACAACAGGTATCTGGCAATATTTAAGCCTTCTAAGCCAACTGGCTGATTAGGAGTCTATAATAGTGTATACAATGGAATACATGGCGCTATCTGGCAACTCAGCCAACTGGCTGATTAGGCGTATATAATAATAATAATGTATGCAATAATAAAAAGAGGTATCTGACAACCAGCCAACTGGCTGATTAGGAGTCTATAATAGTGTATACAATGGAATACATGGCGCTATCTGGCAACTCAGCCAACTGGCTGATTAGGCGTATATAATAATAATAATGTATACAATGGTATCTGGCAACTCAGCCAACTGGCTGATTAGGAGCCTATAAAACAACGCCAACTCGGCTGATTAGGCGTATATAATAATGTATGCAATAATAAAAAGAGGTATCTGACAACTCAGCCAACTGGCTGATTAGGATAATAGTGTATACAATGGAATACATGGCGGTATCTGGCAACTCAGCCAACTGGCTGATTAGGAGCCTATAAAACAACGCCAGCCCGGCTGGAAGTCTCAGTGTGCACTTGGCTCCTGCCAGGTGAACACCTCTCCTCCTTTCTCTCCTCCTCCTTCTTTCTCTTGGGGGATAACGCCGCCTCCAAGTTTTCCCCCCATCCCCCTTTGCAACAACCCCCCTTTGCAACATCCCCCTTTGCAACAACCCCCCTTTGCAACATTACATAATAACCTGCAACATTCCTGCACTCTCCCCTTTTGCGGCTATACTACTAGCGTATAACGATACATTAAATAATGATAAGCAGTGTTCTTGTCTTGTCATTATTTCAGGTGCTTGTGCTTATGACGTCAATCAAATCAAAGTCTCGTTTTCTTAAACTGAAATAAAATACAGCACAAAATTATATTCATTATATTCATTGTATCCAGCGTCCGTAACGTCCGTAACTCAGTAGGTAACGCCGTTTCTCTATAAGCGAAGTGAAGGCACTGATGTCGGGGGGGGGGGGGGGGGGTCGAGTTTCGATGGTGCTGGTTGTAATAATAATACCTGAGTTAAAACAATGAACAACGTTGGTTGGCCTGAGCGCTGTGCCAATTTGTGGCCCTCTTGACTGATTATATTAATACCATTTCGCGTTAGATGAGCAAAGTAAAGCGACGTTAAGTCTGTTCAGTAATTGGATGTGTGACGTAGTAACCCTTAGAAAGATGGTTCGGATACCCACATAAAGCTGTAGGTCCCCTCCGTCACGTGACCTTTGCTGTTGCGAAGGAGATTAAACAATCCTAAATATTTTATTATTATTATATGACACTAAAAACTACGCTTGCAAAAAGCAAAAATTATAAAACTATATATATATATATATATATAGTGAGCAACCAATTGGTTTCATCACCCAGTTATTGACATAAAAGGAATTTAATAATTGTTAGATTAACTACCTACCTACTCAGTGAACCATTTTCGTTACATATATATATATATATATATATGAATAGAAACGACATAAGTGTTAAGGAACGTTTCTATTCATTTATATACTGCGCGGTTATTGCAGTTGTATGCATATATATATATATATATATATATATATATTAATTACTTTAGACTATATATTTATATAAAATAGATATAAATATACTTAAAAACATATATAAAATAATAATAACGCATGAAATTTCAAAATTAAAAAGAAAATATACATAAAACGCAAACTCCATTTGCAAGAAAAATCATGAAAAAAAAACCAAAGTAAAGAGATGGCCTAAAAAAATGTTTTTGTTAAACTTATCATGTTTCATTTGTAAACAAAAGGTATACGCATTGGAGGTAATGAAGTCTCTCTGTTTATGTAAGTAAATTCTTCGCAAAACAAACTGGGAGCTTTACACAAAAGATCTCAAGGAAAACAAATAGAGCTAAATTGTTTTAAATAGACCGACATGAAAATAAACAGTAGTTTGGTGACAGAAATATACTTTAAGTTTGGCATAAAAATAGCTATAGAACAGACGGCTCACCTCTCGTGTGAAGTATGAGATTGGCAATTTGTTTATTTTATCAAAAAGAAGAAGAACTGGATTGTTTCTTTCGTATAAACGGAAATGAATCCTTTTATATACATTTATTTACGTATTTATTTTATACGTAAATGTAAATTAAAATTATTTATTTCTCTTATGAGAATATAATCAACATAATTGCTATGTCACTATAACGCTATAATCACTGCTCGTACCCTGAAATGGGCGTATGGGCGGAATGATGTTCTATGTGAAAAGATGTTAAACTTTTTAGCCTTCCACTTAAGCCATGAACGCATCGATTAATATATAACCTTTGGTTTGATTAGCTTCCGCCCGAATTGCTCATTTTGACGAAGGTCAAGCTTTTCACTCCACCTTAGCCACCTTATAATATATATATATATATATATATATATATATATAGTTAAGGTGAAGTAAATGAAAAAGTAACAGTGTGAGATTTGTTTATTTTGATGGGATTGTCCAACTTACTACAGCTTTACGTGGCATCCGAACCGCGGGGTTGCTACGTAATATGGACGCAGACGATAGTCCACCATCCAAATACTATCCAGACCGAATGTCACTTAACTTCGCTGATCGACAGGAAACGGTGTTACGATACTGACAACGACGTAACCATACATTTAAGAGCTAACCGCTAGAGGACGTAAACTAGGTAATGCGTTGATGTGAAACCAAATTTGGAAGTATAAACTGAAAATATACATAAGTAATTTTAACATTTTAACATTTTTTCACATACGAGGTACAGCATCATTCGCCCATACGACTATTTCAGCTCGCGGCACCATTGCCAAGGAAATAGGGGGTCAGTGTACTAATAATTTGAGAAAATGACCCTTTTTCCATTTTATGACCTGAAATTAAACTGGAAGCATTGTTTGCTTGTATCGTTCGTCGAAAAGGGTCAAAAACGAATTGAGAAAGGAATGCACCAACTTCTTGAAATAACGCTTAGAAGCGGAAGTTCCACAACTACAGGTGAGTCATAAGTCGCTTTACCGAAGTGAGTTTCGTTATATAGGAGGGTAAAGCGACTTATGGTTCACCATGTATTTGGCAAAAGGGAAGAAAATGTCGAAAGGAGAGACATCGCAATATTTATAGTTTCAAAATATTTAGGAATTTATAATTTAAAGTATTTTAAAATGTGGTCAAAATTATTATGAAGTAAATATTTACTTGGTTAACCTTGGTTTTGCTTCCGCCCGAATTGTTCATTTACTAACAATTTACTAGCAATAATTTACATTATATTTACATTATATTTGCATTATATAGTGGAAGGTAATACACAGGGTGATCCAAAATGGTGTTCCCCCTCAAGAATATTTGTAACAAGTTATTTTTTAACACTTTTTGAGATCACCCTGTATATTATTCCAATTTGTCTCTAATCTAGTTTTAATTGGAGCAAGTGTAGTTTACGTCCCCCTGAGCAAAAGGGGACACAAACTATACTGGAACAAGGAGGAGCTAGAGGTCAAAGTTGGGGAACGTAAACTACATTAGGATCTTCAGGAGATCTTTTTTAAATGAATCCATCAAATAAAACGTTAAAACTAACGAAAATATTACGACTTAATCTAACCAATCGTTTTATTTGATTAGGTATACGCGGACAAAGTTGGGAACAGTAAACTACACTAGGATATTGGATAATGTAGAGGAACGTAAACTACACTAGGATAATGTAGGGGAACGTAAACTACACTAGACACCACAGGGGGACGTAAACTACACTTGTTCCTTTTAATTTAATGGTACGGTCGAGAAAAAGTTATTAGATTTTTTTTTAGAAGTCCCAGAAACCACTGATTAATTATTTTCAGTTTTTGCTTTTGAGATTTTTTTATGTTTTTGCTAAAAAGAATTATAAATAGCAGAAGGAGAAAAAAATGTTATTATAAGCTTTTGGAATTATTTTTATTATATATATAATATATATATATATATATATATATATATATATATATATATATATATATATATATATATATATATATATATCTTTATATATATATATATATATATGTATGTATGTTATGTATTTTTTTTCGGTGATTTTTTCTGCACTTGTACAGTTCGGAAACTAGTTCGCCTAGAAACTTAAAAATTAAAAACAAATATACACACACACACACACACACATATATATATATATATATATATATATATATATACTAATCAATAATAAGTAGGTTTTGTTTTTTGAAATTTTATTATTATCATCAAAGATAATAAAATTTCCAAAGAAAACAGCATATTACCAATAAGTAATTTTTTGTGATTTTTAGAAAATTTTGCTTCTAGGCGAACTTTTTTCCCAAACTGTACCTGAAACCATCATTGATTTTTTGAGATTTTCTCTCCATTTTGCTGCTGATTGTGGTCGTATGCTGAACTTAAGAAAACGTCATAAGAGTTGTCCTTTAATGTGGGCACATCATCCACACATGCAATGTTGCTAAAAAAATGGTGTGCACACACACACACACACACATATATATATATATATATATATATATATATATATATATATATATATGTTAGCTAATTAATTAACTAGACTTTTAACATAAGCTCAATGGCGAATTGAAAGAAACTTTAAACTTACACTAGTTCGTAATCTCTCATACTAAAACGTTCCACATTATAAATAAAATAGTGCTACACATTTCTTTGTCTGAGAAAAGATTAGTAAAGGAAAATAAACAGTAATGGAGCGATAGTTTTAGCGAACAGGTATAGCGAGAGGGCGTCGGGAAGCAAATAAACAGTGGTTACGATGCCAAAACAAACAACCTTTTTGAATTTTATAAAGTTGGTTTGATTCTTCGCTAAAGCCGCGATGCAAAATCCTTAAATGAGGATAAAAACGGACTCTCCTCTCATTTCTACTCAAACAATCAAGGGCAGTGCAAGTTGGAGTGAAAGATCTCTCGTCCATCCAAACCTAAGTAGTTAATGTGTTTGATATCATATCCTTTGGATGTTTTCATCTGAGCAGTCATATTTTGACTCCTCCTCCTCCTTCATTTCGATCTGTTGGCAAATGGATTTCGTTACGACATATTTGCCGCCATCTTTTCAAGATGTTTTTGCATCGCCATCACAGACTGTTCCGTTTTTCGTCGATGGACCCTTCCACACCATCAACAAGGCAGTGATGATAATGTTTAGTGGTTGTTTAACCTTTTTCTTAATGGTAAAGATCATATGATGAAGGGTACTTATAAATCTTTACGTGGGATCCAAACACGGGTAGCTACATCATCCGGGCGCAGAGGACAGCCCCCATCCAACAACTAACCAAATCTAACGTCGCTTATATATACAGGAAATGGTGTTGTGACTTAGGTGATATTCACGTGTATGAAAGTGTTAAAAGAAAGTTTAATTAAGAACATATAAATATCAAAGGACTTTATATATATGGGATGAATTTCACAATTAACATTGAAATGAATGAATTAGCAAACCCATAATGAAAAAGAAAAATGATTTCAAGACCTTTCGTGTGTTTTAGAAGTACACCCTCGTCATTCCCTGACGAGGTGTACTTCTGAATACACGAAAGGACTTGGAATCATTTTTCTTTTTCCTTGTGGGTTTGCATTATATATATATATATATATATTATATATATATATATATATATAACTGCAATGACCGCGCAGTATATAAATGAATAGAAACGACATAAGTGTTAAGGAACGTGTGTGTGTGTGGTTAGCATTGTTGTTTACGAATTTATCGTCTCTTTATCGAATTTATCGGAAGTACACAATGAACAATTCGGGCGGCTAAGCATATATATATATATATATATATATATATATATATATATAGTGTTGCTACTAATATTATGATAAATGTGCGTTTTGTACATACGTTATGTAGGGTCCGACAGGATGGTATGCCCCTGGGGCCCTGACCGGTGAGGCAGTAGCTTTGATGCGTGTCAGTAAGATAAGATTGGAGGGTCCATTCTTTAAATTTGTTCCGGGGCCCGAAAATTTGTGTAAATTTCTGTCAGCGAGCCTCAGTATAAGGTTAATAATGAAAACACTAATATTTTTTCAACAAAATTATCACAACATGGAAACCATACTTAAATGAGATAATAGGCCTAATTATTTCACACGAATTTTATAAACTGACCAAATATAACGTATTTAAAGTATGGCCCAATACTTAAATATACTTCCTAAAACATCATCATTGTTTTTTGTTCTTAAATAAATGGGAATAAACTATTATATTTCAAGCTGGTTTGATAAAATGTGTAATTTTTTTTAACATGAAAAGACGCAGTGTTTTATTTTTATTTTTTCAGAAAATTGTAATTAATATAAGAGGATGGTAGCCATTGGGTGTGGAACCGTCCAGGTTATTTAGCTATCCGTGGGTCGAATCCCACGTAAAGCTATAGGTCCTCTCCGTCATAATATGACCTTAGGCGTTGCGAAGGAGGTTAAACCAGGGCTGTGGAGTCGGAGTCGGAGTCAGGAGTCGGAGTCGTGGAGTCGGTCAATTTTGAGTGGAGTCGGAAGTGCATAGTTGGACGGAGTCGGAGTCGGAGTCGGTGCAAATCCTTCAATTATAACCATAGCAGCCTAGGCCTAGGCCTAGCTCAATTTTATGAAGAAAATAGATTTAACTTAATGTTTTAATATATAATATAATATATAAATAATATATAATATATAACATATAAATATATAAATATAAATAATATATAAATATAGTTGCTTATAATTAATAAGGATTATCTTAATTAATTAACATAATTAATAATAAGGAATTTAAAAATTTTGTACTAGCAACCCTAAATCTTTTTCAGATTTTTAGATTTCAATTTGATAATTTTGATAAGCATCACTGAAAGAAGATTAATGGAAGCGATCCTTTTTTTAAGAATAAATTCAGTTTAGGTTAGTACATTTTGTTACGGATGTTTATAATAATACAAAAACATCTTATTAATTTGCTAAACCAATAATAATCTTATTTTTGTTAAGTTTCAATCAGTTTGTATTTTGGGATTTATTGTAATTTTTGAATAAAGAGAAAAAAGCCATTAAGGCATAGTTACAGCCACTAAGTAACCTGATGAGTCATGTGGTGGTGACGAAATGCCTTGTTTATGAATCTCCATTGGCCTAATAAAGCTAATCGTAATCATTGGCCTTAACATTCCATCGGAGTCGGAATGTTAAATTTTTGGAGTCGGAGTCGGAGTTTGGAGTCGGCAAATTTTATCACCGACTCCACAGCCCTGGGTTAAACAACCCCATCATTAATTCCATACGAGGAGGGGACCTCCAGCTTTGTATATGGGATGGAACTACGGGTCGCTACATATATCTGGACGCATTGGACTCATACATTAATTATATTACCTGACTCAGTGTCGCTAATTAACTTCGCTGATCTAAAGGATTTGTTATAAAGTGCAATTTATCAAATATTTCATTTCTTGCGAGTATTTAACTATGTTAGATTTATTTCATGAATACAACTGCCTAAAATTCCATCAAAACTCATAACTTTAATAAAGTTCTGATTCAAGTGTCATTTATTATTTATTATCTGTTTCAGCCAATGAAAAGCCCCCATTTTCTTACATAGCTTTGATCACCATGGCCATTCAGAGCTCTCGGGACAAGAAAGCAACTCTCTCTGAAACTACAATTTCATCATGACCTACTTCCCTTTTTATAGGTAAAATAATAACCCTACATATAGTGTCTTATTAACAAAGTACTTGGTGCATATATTTGACGAGCTTAACATAAGTCCAATTCTGTAAATTTTCAAGTCTCTGATAAATTCCAGCATCCGTTGCTCGGTGGAAAGTATAAGAATTCTAGTAATCACTTGTGGTAATGATATAAGATAATACACTTTCTTGGACAAAAATTGCAAAGTATTTTTATTATTTGTATTTAAGTCATTACTCTTAAATATTTTCCAAAGGAAATAAATGATTTTTGTAAAGTGGAATTTACATCAAGAACAATTCAGAAAACTAAATAAATTTACCCAAACAATGAAAACGGAGTAAAATCTAACTTCTTGACACGCTGTCCAAGTTTTAGGGAGATTCGAATTCTATCCGGATTTAAACGAGGATTTTGAATGGAAATAAAAATTGTTTTTCCTGTCGGAACTAAAATCGGAACTATTTTTTTTATCGGAAATGGATTCTGATTTCAGTTTTAACTAAAAAAAAAAAAAAAAAAAAAAAAAATGGTTCTAAATCTAATTCTAAATCTTCCCCCCTCCGACGAAAAAAAATCAGATTCTAATTCTAGTAAAATATAGACTAATATAAACTAGTAAAAATAAGTAACAAAAGGTATTAAATAGTATGATAAAATATGCAGTCAACATCGTTATGGATTATCCTAAAATGAAAACAAAGCCAACTGTACAATAAGATAATTCATTTAGGAGAGCCAGAAACTAGGACAACGCTTAGGTCAACTAATGCTGCCCATTATTGTAACTCTGTATTATTGTTATTATCAGCACCATCGGGATTTGAATCTCCTACCTCAGTGGCTTATACGAAAACTGTTTGCTGGTTAGCTGTACAATAACTAGAATACTTCATAATTAATTTACAGACGTTATATTTTAGGGAAAAATTTCAATGATGAAGAATAAGAATTTATAAAGTGTTATAAATTTGTTCAGGTTTTGCAAATTATGCGCCATTATTTGTAAAATGTATGGAAAAAAGTTTCTCTAAATACACTATACAGGGTGTCCATAAAGTCATGTTACGGTTCTGAATGTAAATAAAAAAAGAAATACAGGATGTCCGAGAATTATCTGTACAATTTTTGGCTGTTATTAAAAGTCAACCATGAAGTGTAGAAATTCCAGTGTTGTCCCATTTTACAGAGAATCTCATTAAGTTTTTTCTGATACCAAGTTTTGACAAGTTTTTTTAGAAATTCCAGTGTGTCCGAAAATTATCTGTACAATTTCATCTTTTAATAAAATTCTTGATAACACACGTAAAATTCTTAAACAAGATTATTTAGAATCTGTATTTTCAAAAGTTTCTTTTATTAAAGTAACGTTGTTACAAACATTCGATATGTGCACCATCAGTGATTCGCAAAACATCCAATCGATAATCCAAATGTTGCCATGTACGCTGCAGTATATCTACATCAATTCGCTCAATAGCAGCTGTGATTCTTGCTTTTAAATCATCAATGTCTGCCACCCGCGTAAAAAACTTGTCAAAACTTGTTATCAGAAAAAACTTAATGAGTTTCTCTGTAAAATGGGACAAGACTGGAATTTCTACACTTCATGGTTGACTTTTAATAACAGCAAACAATTGTACAGATAATTCTCGGACACCCGGTATTGAATATACAAAAAAATTTAAGCTTGAATATTTAGATTAGAGTAGACTTCTCAATTTATTTTAGTCTATGGCAGCCTTGAAGGAATTACATCACTGATAAAACGCCACCAAATAAAAATGGGGACTATAAAGGAGAATGCATACTGTGTTAGCTAAGTATGAATTTGTAATAACAGTTCAGAGAAAATCTGGAAAAAGAGTATGAAAAGAATACGTCATCAAAAATGTCCCAAAACAGTTGGGTGGCGAAATTTAAGAAAAGTGTCTTAGTTCATATATGATTTACCGCGATCGGGAAGGCCTTGCTTAGTCCTGGAAGGCGTCGAACGTGTACCCGTGAATGTTTTAAATGTCTCAAAACATCTATAACCTACTTCGTACTTCCGCTGAATTGGAAATATCAAGGTCGACTGTTCATAATGTTCGGCGAGGTAAGATTTATCTGTGCTCAAGTACTTTTGGAGAAGGATTATGGCAGACGCATTGACACGCATTCTGAACTGTTAGATTTTTATAAAACTGGATCCAACATTTCTAGGTTGGTTAAGTCGTCCAGATAATCCCAGTGAAGTGAAAGAACACGAGCGAGACTTCTCTTAGATTACTGTCTGGTGCAGTGTTCTTACAAGAGAAAAATTATGACTTTTTTTTTAATGACTCGCTTGTCATCGGTACATCATATTTGAAAGTGCTTCAGAATTTCTTCATTCTAAGCGTAGCATGAAACCTTTTGGATAATTTGATCCTTCAACAGGCCCCAACCTCATCACGCTGTAAGTGTTCAAATCTTCCTTGACGAGACCTTTTCAGAAAAATGGATTGGATTCTGTAGTCCCACTGCATGGGCCCCCCGGTCACCCAATCTTACACCAGTAGATTTCTACCTCTGGGGAAGGATTAAAACTAATGTCCGCGCAACTAAACCTAAAGCTTTAAAAGATGTTAAACAAAGAATTAAACATGACGTAAACGCCATAACCTCCCAGGAAGTTAGGAACATGAAGATGTTTTTGCCAATTTCGAAGGATGACAACCCCGTTTAAATTAGGATGAAGGACATGTTGAAATTTGATATCTTGCATATGTTAATTTTTCGTTTACTATCTTTAATAAAGACTAGTACAGTTCCCGCCGCTTCGCTGACGGTTAGACAGGCTAAACTACAAAAAAAGAACCCAGCCGTGAAAATGTTGAGCTTCACATTGTGTCAACATTTCTGAATCTGGTATCTCCCAAAACCTCCTCACCCCCATTCATACAACTTGGGGGCTAACCCCCTCCCCCATTACCCCCACCCTCCCAATTACCCCACCCATCCCCCATTACCCCCACCCCCACCCTTCCCCATTGCTAAACTACAGAAAAGAACACAGTCATTAAAATCTTGAGCTTCACATTGTCGCCCGTAATACAATTTCTGAATTTTTTCTCACAATTTCTGAAAGTGTGACGGACAGACGGACAGACGGACAGCTCTCTTATTATAATATATATATATATATATATATATATATTATTCTTTACTATTTGCATTCAAAACCGTAACGGGTTTGGATTCCACGTTAAGCTGAAGGTCTGAGGTAGGGGCAACAAGCTTGGCCTTCGTCAGAATGAACGATTCGAGCGGAAGCAAACTGTAATTATACTAACTCTTTTTAAGAATAGGCCTACTATATTTTTTAATATTTTTCCCTGATTCACTTTTTTTTCTTGTAGATACAATCGACAAGGATGGCAAAACAGCATTCGACACAATTTAAGCCTAAATGACTGTTTTATTAAGGTATGATCAGTTGAATTCGCTTTTTTAAAAACTGATGATAAATAATTTTGAGTAATATGTACTTAGAATTTTATAAATTTATGTAGCTCGTGTTTGGAGTGGGAATCATTCGTGGAAAATCTTTTCGCAGATTCCAAGAGATAAGACTCAACCAGGAAAAGGAAGTTACTGGTCTTTGGATGCGACCTACGTCAATATGTTCGAAGGAGGAAATTATCGTCGACGGAAAAGAAGATTCAAAAACTCTTTTCCCGAAAATCTCCGCGCGAATGATTCTTTTGAATTAACTGCGGATACCAATAATCTCAACAAAGAATTGCGGCCAAAGCAAGAAACGTTTTTGAACAATGCTACCACACCGGCCAAAACGATGTTTGATAACGAAAGCCGTAGACAGATATTTAATATCAATTCTGAGAAGAATTTCGTCAAGCTAGGAAAGAATAACGAATTAAGTTGCATTAGAACAGAGTTAGCAGAAAAGCATTGGTCTTTTGTGACACCAGACACAACCACTGCGCATCCTTTGACGCTTTCTCACGAAACAAATCTTTTCCCTATCTGTATAAGATACAATAATGAATACCCAATGAAACCTACAACACTCGAACGCGACATTCCTTTGGCAAGCAAATGTAACTATATTGCTTCAGACGAATCAAATTTATTGAACAATTCAAACTACGAAAGAAGAAAATGTCCTCATAGTTCTTCTTTTGAACAGAAACCGGCTTTATCTGAAATGAAACTTGGAATTAGTAGCAGAAGCGACAAGTTTCTTATAAAAAATTTATTGCACCAAAGTGAACAACCAATTAGGAAAGAATAAATACAATTAATTGGTAAATAAAGAATAGAATTTAAACAAATTACAAAATTTTTATTTGTTAAAATATAAAAAGGAAGAATTCAGTTATGTGAAATGTAATGATAATTTATAATCAGTCAGGAGGGTCAGAAATTGGCACAGTGCTCAGGCCAATTAATACGGCTTATTGTTCTAACTCGTGTATTATTAGTATTAGCATTATCGGGAGTCGAATCCCTGACCTCAGATTCTTCGTTTACAGGGAGACGGTGTTACCCAATGAGCTACGGACGCTGGTTATCCGAAACGTAGCTTTTTTGTTTTGTCATAATGAAAGGTACCTGATCATCTTATACAGAGAAACAGAAAATTGTGTATACGATTATATGGAAATCAAAGTATTTAAGTTCTTGGCAAGTTAATGCAATGTATCATGAGTATATTTTCCCTTTGATATACTGGCATAATTTAGTTAGGATGGTTTTTTAAATGTATTTATGTTAATATTATGTACGAAAATTATCTTCTCGCGCGGACGCAATAAACTTTGTGGAAGTCGTTGAAGTTTGTATACACAACTAATCACTCGAAAGTTATTTTAACACGTTTTTTGCCTCTTAAGCTCGACAGAACAGGATAACATAGGATAACAAGATAACATAGTTTACTCGACCTACCAATATTCATAATATTGCACACTCCAGAATCCAAAAATTCAGTGCTAACAATTCTTAATGCTCTAAGAAACAGAATAAAAAATGGAAGATTTTATTGAAGGGTGATGATCAGAATAAAAAAAACATACGAATTACTTAAACTAGTTGGAATGAATGTTGTTTTGGAGCTATTGAAGAATAGGGACCCCAGCCTTCTTTAGTTAGGCTTATAAGGCTAACTAACGAAAATATCACGACCTAACCTAACCAGTCGTTAGGTTAACTGTACACCCTTGACGATTGGTTAGGTTAGGTCATGATATTTTCGTTAGTTAGCCTTATAAAGCTAACTAAAGAAGGATGGGGTCTCTATTCTTCAATAGCTCCGTTGTTTTTAATTAATTCTAAAAATACTATTAAATCTTACCTAATTAAAAACAACCCAGGTATTGCAGATGGGTGCGCCTACTCTATTGGATGTAAACGCCGTGATTTAGTATATGTAGGACAAACTGTAATTCTAATGCATTGTTTATCCATTCTATGAAGTAATCATAGCATTAATTGGAAAGGTTAAAAATTCTACTGAAACACAAAGAAATAACTGAAAGGAATATTCTAGAATGTACATTTGTATACTTTGTAAATAATTTTAATAGCAGTTTAGAACTTATAAATTGGACCATATCTTGTTACAATAACTTTTTCCCTTATCAGTACTCGTTAATCCTTTGCTAATTCCTCTTATCTCTTTTATCTATGTTTTATATATATATATATATCCCTTGCAGAGGGGCACGAACAAAATATACAAATGGTCAGAAGACAACAACATGACATTTAACACCGAGAAATTTTAGTGCTTGAGATATGGTAGAAAAGAGGAACTTAAACAGACTGCATACATATCCAGATAGATAGGAAATTCAGAGAAGCACGAAAGCGATCGCTCTGGGGTAATAATGACCCATGATGCCAAATTCGAAACACAAAATCAGATAGCGATAAATAAAGCAAAAAGAGTCGCGGGACAGGTAATAACAACGTTCAAAAGGAGGGACAGGATAGTAATGATTCCCCTGCTAAAAACATTGATTATACCAAAACTTGAATACTGCTCAGTTTAGACGTCCCCATATAAAAAGGAAGAAACTGATAAACTAGAAGAAACGCAGAGACATTTCACAGCCAAGATTGATGGCTGCAAAAAATCAACTACTGGGAAAGACTACGTAAAGTAAATCTGTACTCACTGGAAAGAAGAAGAGAGGTACACCATAATCTACATATGGAAAATTATCGAAAAACTGGTACCAAACCTAAAACTAAACCCAATTACCATTCAAACAACACTGGAAAATAGGAAAGGCAGACTGTATAGTGTTCCCAAATTAAAGGCCAGGCAAGGAACCTCCTAAACACTGAAGGAAAATAGCTTGGATGTCAGGGGGCCAAGACTGTTTAACCAGCTTTTAAAGGACCTCAGAAACGTTACAGGGGTCAAAGTTGAAGTTTTCAAGAGAAGACTAGAGGCCTGGCTCAAGACGGTACCAGATGAACCGGGTGTACCTGGCTATGTATGGTGGAGAGCGCAAGAAAACAACTCGCTCCTCCACCAAGCCAGACCTAGAGGCGGGGTCCACCAGCTTCAATATACTGTATAGTGTATATATATATATTATATTCCTTTTTTTTAATGCGCCTTGGTGGTGTAGTGGTTAGTGTCGTTGACTACGAATCCATCGGCCCTGGGATCGAGACCTGGTGACGGCAGGCGGCGCGCAGCAAATCCCATCTCAATAAAGAAATTAGTTGGTAGATAAATGGGTACTCTAGGTAGCTTAGTGGTTAAGATACTGGGCTGCTGGTGGGGCGTGGTTCAAATTTCACGTTAAACTGTAGGTCTACGGTGAAGTGACAAGCTTGACTTTCGTAAGAATGAACAATTCGGGCGGAAACAAAACCAAGGTTAACCAACGTTATACCCTTATGCATATTAATTGCATCACGTAGACAAATTATCAAACATACATAGTCTTAAGCCTAAATGTATTCTAGCATTGATGCTATAATCCAGGTGGTGTTTTGGCATACAGAGCATGGGTACCAGCAACTAATTAACAATAAGTTCGACTGTGCATGCGCACCTACAGCCAATCGACGAGAAGTTCCTCGAGACCAGCTGTACCAGCTTCAGTGCCCGTCCGAGCTTCATACTAGCAGAACATTAAGTATGAAGGTGGGTTATGGATGTGATTCCTCGTAAGCGTTCTAAAATACTGTAATTACCTTGGTTGACCACACTCCAAAATGCCAGAGGGAGATCGCGAAAATTTGTGGTGTTAATCAGAACACAGTGTCCAGAATCTTGAAGAAACGTGAATCATCTGGGAGCACATGATCCAAACGAAGAAGCAGATGTGGAAGAAAACGAAAAACATTTGCTCGTGATGATCGATTTCTTCCCCATCAAAGTAAAAAAGGATCCTGGGAAGACCAGCGATGCCTTAGGAAAAGATCTTTCTGCCGTTGGAGTAACAGTTAGCTTAAGCACTGTCCACCGCCGATTGATTGCCAGTGGAAGATCCGCGATAAGACCAATAAAAAAGCAGCTTCTAACGCTTCAAATGAAAAAGTTAGATTGAGTTAAAAAGTGCAAAAACATGATAAGAGTGGCGTAGGGTAATCTTTTCAGGTGAGCCATTTCTTTGAGAGTGTCATGTGGATCAATGTGTAAAATATGCTGAAAAGATGATATTCTGGAGCTCTTTCAGCTATTATGGCATCGGTTCACTACATCCTGTTGAAAAAATGATGAGATCTCCTCAATATATTGAAAGAAATTTGATTCCCAAGTTGACAAAGAGATTTCCGAATGGAGATGGTGTTTTCCAACGAGACTTAGCCCCATGTCACTCTTAAAAAGTTGTGACCAGGTTTTTCAGGTTTTTCAGAGAGAACAACATTCGAGTGTTAGATAGGCCGAGAAACTATCCTGATTTAAACCCAATTGAGAATCCTTGGGCTATTGTGAAATCAAGACTTAGAAAAAACGCTTGTACGACAATGACGAAGCTAATACAGACAGTAATTGCAGTGTGGTACAGAGATGAACAGATTGCAACAAACAGTGCTCATTTAGTAGATTCAATGCCAAACCGTGTTCAGCAAGAGATACAAAGTCGAGGTAGCCATATCATGTAGTACAAGAATTACACTTGCCATTGTTAAGATGTTAATAAAAATTAAATATATTCATATTATTATTTTTTTTATCACGTTTTTCTTGTTGATGCAATTCATATGCACAAGAATATATATATCAGGGATGGGTCAAATACGCATAAACAAATACAAATACACTCCTACAGGGAATATCAAATACAAATACAAATATTTCAGTTTATGAATTATCAAATACAAATATAAATACAAATACGAAGTCTCAAATACAAATACAGATACAAATACGCACCATTACTTCCATTGCCATATGATATTTCATTAGTGATGTTTGGCCCACTAATGATTTGTCACCTTTTTAAACTATGTCCTTTAAATTGTGTCCTTTATTTCCTTCCTTCATTCACTGACGAGGTGGTTTTTTTTTTGTGTGTGTGTGTGTGTGTGTGTATCATTTATTAATTTCGCGTGTTTAATTCTGAGTGATCATATATATATATATATATATATATATTTATTTATTTATTTTTCCCCGAGACATCCGAACCTCTACCCGATTCCCAACTTTTTTTGGCTGAAGGCACCCAAATACCATCTGTTCTTTCGCGGCACCCCGGAGGATTTTCGCCACCCCTGTTCAACATCTAGTTTTCCACACTCCCAACACAACTTACTTCAAAATAAGTTTGTACAGTTTCCATATGAACGGAATAAATGGCGAATGTTTTGTCTCATTTGAAATTCCCACGTGTTCAGTAAGTTTTCAACATTCCATTATTTATTTTCATATTCATAAAATTTTGCTGCACCCAGGTTGGGAAAAATTGCATTAGTCCACCAAAGAAGACTCAGAGACATACAGTATATAGTATACAACGCCAGCTCTGTGAATGTGATGTTTGCGGGTTTGAATCCTAGCTCGGACTCTTTGACTTCGGAGTGGGCTGTGATCCTATTGAATTCCGCGCTAAACTGCAATCCATTTGTCGGGGAAACGGAGGCTAAATTCCACGTAACCAATATCCTTAGAGACTCGATCTTCGTTTTGTTGCCGGGTCGTGGTTAGGGATCCATAGCAACCCTTATTTCCTTATGTGTCATAAAATTCAGACAAAAACCGCAGTAGTTTCAGAGGTTCAGCGCAGTTTAAAATAAAAATAATGGTCTCCTGTGTTCAATCCATTTATTATTTATCATACATACGGGAGGGGGAGGAACGCCATTTGAAAATTGATGTTTCTATTACTACAACCATATTCCTTTTAGGGCGTTAACACTAGTGTAAATCTGTAAAGTACATATGATTCATGTATAAAGCATGGATATAAAACAGTTCATTTTCTAGTTATCTGTTTAAAAGTCACCAAAATGAAATTGACGCTAGTTATCAATTAAACAAATGCAAAGATGTTAATAAGTTTAAATTTACAAATGAGATAGAATTGCTTAGCAGATTAAAAGTTAGCTTAATTTCTGATAAAACCGTGATATTATTATTATTGTATAAAAGTATTAACACATTAATTGAATCTATCGTTCACTTGCGATATCAATGTCCAAATTACGTTTCTGTTCACTACTAAGATTGCTGCAGCAATTTATTTAAGCCATTAGTTTTTACTAATTTTTGTTTGCATATTTACACCATACAACAGAGGACCTGATCGGGTCTTTTGTTGTATATCGTTACTCCTGTGGAGATTGTAACGCCTGCTACGTGGGCCAAACTGGCCCGCAAGTCAAACAGAGGATAGGTAAGCATAAGGGACCTTTCCCACCGGACAGGCCGCCCCTTATCTAACCCTTACCACTAAGCTATTCGGAGCCATATTAATCATTCTGACCACAGAATAAATGTTGATGGTTCCCTCTCATTTTCTGCTGAAAATGAGAGGGAAATCACAGAATCTTTGTATACAAAATGTTAACCTTTCTTTAAATGCACAAAATCTATGTTAAATGATACACACAACCATAATCCCTTCCTTTTGTCTCCTCAGTCATTTTTTTTCCTTACAAACTTATTTTATGTTATCTTACTTGAGAATAATTGTCTTAATACCTCGTTCAATTTATTTTTTTGTTCCTTTTTCTAACTGACTTTCTTTTGTTTTATTTTATTTTAGTTTTAAGGCTAATATAAAGCTTTGGGGATACCAGATTTCGGTGATGAGCCCATTTCAAACCATCGGACCAGTCAGGGTGAGTTTTACGTTCGGGTCAGGTTACACTAGGTTAGGTGGTCGTTTTAGATTGGCTAATACATCCCATTTGACCAACTTTCGGCCAATGAAGGCTCCATAATACTGGTATCTCCGAAACTTAATTCGCTCTATCGCGAGTTCACGGCCCGAGTCACAACCAAGTCGAGAAATTTCAGCTCTTGAGATAGGGAAAAAATTAAGAACTTAAACACACAGCATACTATACCCCAAATAAACAGGAAATCCAGGGAAGCACGAAAGGAAAAGATTTAGAGGTAATGCAAACAAACAAACAAAATATCTTTATTGTGGATTATTCACAATCCATAGCCACTTAACCTAACATACAAGTGCAATCTTACGTATTATACACTGAACTTAATACAAAAATAAGGTCAACATAGCCACTTAACCTAGCATACTGGCATACTGTTTGATTAATTGTCTGACAATTTTATATATATTGTTATTACACGAGATCATCATTAACTGAAAAAGATAATTTGTGTACGTAGGAAAATAATTGTAGCTTAATGTAAAAATCAGAGAAATTATGAAAATAAAAGAGTTTAATAAAAATGCTGATGAATTATGGGAAGCTGAGTTCGGATATGATTTTGTGGAAACTATATTTTAAATTATTAATTATACAACAAACAAAACATCTTTGTTGCGGATCATTCACAATCCATAACCACTTAGCCCACAGGGAATACTAGCTCTCACAAACATCAGCACATATTCATACCAACACTGTATTATTCCTGCCATATGGAAACAAGGTAAAATTATTACACTACTCAAACCAAACAAAAATCCAACAGAACCAGCTTCCTATAGACCCATTACTTTAATATGCACACCTTCCAAAGTAACAGAAAGACTAATCTTACAAATCACCAACCCAAACATACCACTATCGCCTACTCAACATGGATTCAGGCCTCACCACTCAACCACGACATTACTCACTAACCTCACGCAGCACATCATGGGTGGCATCAACTCCAGACAACCAGCTCAATGTACACTATTAGCAACAATAGACATTAGTAAAGCACTTGGTGCTATCCCACGCTTCCCTCTCATAAACAAAATACTCAACACAAACATGCACAATAACACCAAAAGGTGGCTGAGCAACTATCTTTCAGGAAGATACATGTCACATTTAATGGCAAGTCATCCAAAAACAAGCTTTTTCCGAACGGGGTCCCTCAAGGCTCTGTTCTCTCATCAACACTGTTCAACTTATACATGTATGACATTCCAACACCCATAGATAACAAGCTTTCCTTATCATCATATGCAGATGCCATCACTCTAACATCCACCCACAACAACATCGACACTGCTACAAATAACCTACAAACATACATAAACAGTATACATTGATAGGGTGTGTCAATTTTGCCAACTTTTTTCAAATCAGTTTTGGTAGTGAAAATATAGTGTCTTTTCATGTCAAAACTTGAAATTGGCCAACCAAAATGAAATAAAATAACCCTCACCTACATCAATTTTAGTTTAAAGTTTCAGAAATTGACTCTTTTACTAAATAATAGGACATAAATTGATTAACTATTCATCTGTCACAGAATTATCCCACTGATCGCATATGGAGTGTTTTCAAGGTCATATAGTTGTTGTACAATGTACAAGTCACAACATGAATAGAACTGTCCCTCGCTCTCAGTCCTCAGTTGCCTCTTAGATGTCATAGACGGTGATTTGCTGTTATTGCTCTTGTACCTACTTCATAGTTATTCTACTAGACGAATACTACAGTTTAACTGTAAGTATGGATTATTGATTATTACAATTATTTATTATTATCATATTCTTCTGTCTAATTATGTTGTAATCCCATGAAATATTTTTTTATTGAATTTTAGAACATCGAATGACTAAACTTTGAAACATCGTAAGTGATATAAAATACTTAAATGTTTTTCTTTCTTTTCAGATATTCCTAAGATGCCAAAATTTAAGACAAGAGGTCAGTCGTCATGCCACTTGAGCCTGTTAGTCTGTACAGGCAAGGAGCTTCCCGTATCAGAACTACCAACAGTGCGAGACATGCTGAGACTAGGGTTACTCCTTCGTGAACAAAATACAAAGGATAAAAGGAACTACACAGAGAAAGAGCTCATAAGGGACATGATTCCCCCTCTTCTGCATCAGTGGAAAAAAACTAATGTGTTATTCAAACCACCTGTACTCAATCAGTATAGAACTATTGAGCTAAAATTAACAAAGATGTGGCACAAAGCAGTTGAGACATCACTTGGTAAAGGAAAACTGGCAAGGAAAATAAATTTCTGCACACACTTGATACTCTTCTTGACATTTTTAACTGCCAGTGTCCCATAGAGTTGTGTTCTGAAGCCAATTGTTCTCCCTCATGCAGAAGAGAACCTCACCTTCACATTGATTGTCGCTGTCCTCGTGAGAAGAAGATCCCTGTTTTGGAGCTGGCTTTCATAAAGGCGCAGATAACAAAGGCAGGAGGCCAAGGAAGTATGCAGATTGGTTCGGCAGATTATTCAGAAACCAAAAAACAGATTGTTATTGCTAAGAAAAAAGAGAAAATCCGAGAGAGGGAAGAAAGGAAGAAAAAGAAGAGTGAAGAAGCCACCCAAAGAGATGAAGAGCTCTATCAAGAGGTTTCTCACTTCTTTGAAAGCTCTTCAGATGAACAGAAAGAAGCAACATCAGATGATAGCTCCAAAATGCCATCTGAACCTTCGCCGAAGAGAATGAAATACAACACTAAAGACATCTCAAACATTGCCCTTGCCAGTATTCGCGACCATACGGGCCACGAGAGACTGCAGAGATTGCCACTGCCGCTTGGATAGATGCAGGCCTCATCAGCCGAGAGGATACAATTCAGGGCCGGATTAACCATTAAGCAAAATAAGCCCGTGCTTAGGGCATCAAGGGAAGGGGGGCACCACAGAAATTTTCCATTGTCGGATTTACCATGGATTTATTATACTATTATAATACCAACAGAACAACTATGCAACAAGGCAGGCTGGATGCCTTATCTCTACTAAGTATAGAAGCAGATGTGTTACGTAAGATTAGTTTTGAGGATCTGATCAAAGACTTTGCAATTAAAAAAAGTAGGAGAAAACTTTTCAAATATAAATGAAGTGGAAGTATACAAAAATAAACATTATTTTCCATCTTACCGTAAGTTTTGTTTCATTTCAAAAAATAAAATTTTATTTTATGGTTTATTTTTGTTTATATTTTGAATTACATATATATGGGGCACCAAAATCTTTTAAGTGCTTAGGGCCTCTAAAGGTCTTAATCCGGCCCTGGGATACATCCTTAGTGATAGATCATAATAAGATAAGAAGAGCATAAGAAAAAATAATGAAGGAAATATCTGATCAGCATGAAAAAGATTTGAAGGAGGGTCTCTCTTGCCTTTTGTTTGATGGAAGAAGAGATGACACAAAAGTTCTCCTAGAGGTAGAGGGAATGGACAGAAAGTTTCCCGGTCTCATCAAAGAAGAACACTACTCTGTGTGTTCCGAACCTGGTGGCCGCTATTTGTTTCACTTTGTTCCTGAAGCAGAAGTAGAAGGCAAGAAACATGCAGAGGCAATTGCTGATCAAATAATATGTTGGCTTCAAGAAAGAAGACTTGACAGTTCACTGCAGGCCGTTGGTGGAGACTCAACTGCGGTGAACACTGGGTGGCAGGGCGGTGTTATGACGCATTTAGAGAAAAAACTTGGAAGAAGGCTTGTTTCGATTGTATGTGATTTGCACACAGGGGAACTACCTCTTCGTCGTCTCATCCAGGAACTTGATGGTCCTACAAAGAGCAACAAGTGATCAGGCCCCCTTGGCAACATGCTAGATGAAGCAACGGAATTAGAAATAAATACAACATTTCCAAAGGTCGAAGTAGGCCCTCCCCTTCCAGTGTTGTCTGAAGAAATTATCAAAGACCTCAGCACGGATCAATCTTACGCTTATCGTATTGTTCAAGCAATCAGATCAGGAGAGTTGCCTCAAAATCTGGCTCTCTTGGAGATTGGACCCGTAAGTCACAGTCGTTGGTTAACTACAGCGATTCGTTTCTGCACGATTTGGGTTTCCAAACATGCACTGAAGGGCAAAATGCTACAGAATTTGATGTTGATTGTTGAATTTATTATTCGGTTTTATCTTTCTCACTGGTTCAATGTAAAATTTAATCCAATGTGGATGGAGGGGCCCAACCACATCTTGTTTCAATTACAGCTACTGAGAACCCAAAGGAAAGTAGTGATGGACATCGTGTTACCTGTGGTGAGAAGGTCCGCTTGGTATACTAGGCCAGAGGCAGTTTTGCAAGCAATACCCTGCAGCCAATGTACCAAAGAGCGAACTGAGGCTGTGGAAATCATTCTAAAGCTTAGAGGAACATCACTAGATGATGACCAGCTGGGAGACTGCTCTGTTCAGACAAGGAAGGTACCTCCGATAAACGTCAATGCCACGAAATTGTCAGAATTAGTTAACTTGAGTTCGGAAGTTTTGGAGCCACCACTGACAACATGTATAACAAACAAAGATTTAACACAACTTAAAGAGGCCCCAATGCAAGTGCCAAAGTGGCCTTCTCACATTCAGAGTGTGGAGAGATGTGTGAAAATGGTCACAGAAGCAGCTAGTCAAGTTTACAGTCACGAGAGGCGAGAAGGCTACATCAAAGCGCAAGTAGTAAGCCGAATGCTGATGTCAAGGAACCGCAGCAAAAATGACATGACTGCATTGGTTACTTTCAAATAAAGACTCTGAATGATATCTTATTGCCACTTTAAATGTTGATAGGATGTTTGCGCACATTTGTTATTTTGTTACGAATTTATGGAAAAATGGAATTTTTGAATTAAAATTGATGTAGGTAGGAGTTACTTTTTATTGTTTTTGAAGCAAGGATATTATTTTGTATGCCAAATGATTACATTAAATTGCTACCAAATCACATGATTTTCAATTTAGTCATTTCACCCCCAAAATTGACACACCCTAGTATACAAGACTGGCTCACACACAATAGACGCAAAGTAGTGCCCACAAAATCAACCATCACTTTGCTAACAAGCAACACAAAAGAACACCAGATAACTCCACAGATTACACTAAACAACACCAACATAATTCAGGGCCGGATTAAGACCTTTAGAGGCCCTAAGCACTTAAAAGATTTTGGTGCCCCATATATATGTAATTCAAAATATAAACAAAAATAAACCATAAAATAAAATTTTATTTTTTGAAATGAAACAAAACTTACAGTAAGATGGAAAATAATGTTTATTTTTGTATACTTCCACTTAATTTATATTTGAAAAGTTTTCTCCTACTTTTTTTAATTGCAAAGTCTTTGATCAGATCCTCAAAACTAATCTTACGTAACACATCTGCTTCTATACTTAGTAGAGATAAGGCATCCAGCCTGCCTTGTTGCATAGTTGTTCTGTTGGTATTTTTAATATACTTCAACTGAGAAAATGAACGCTCAGCTGAGCAATTTGTGACCATTAATGTTAAAAATATACGAAAGGCAATTTCTACTATTTGGGAAGGCACACTCAATATTGTCTTCTACAATTATTTTTAAAAGTTCAGCATGACTGAATCTTGTTTTTACATTTTTTTTTGCACTGAACTTATGGCACACATGAGTGAAACTGCTGAAGCTCAGCAGAGAAATTAGTGTTCAAGTCCTCTGGGTAAGCATCAATCATCTTTTTACAACCCTGATCCTGTTGATGGTGAATACAATAACCACTCTCTCTTGTATTTCTCACCATTGGCTTTTGTCCCAACGAAAAGTTTTTGTGAACAGTATCTTGCTGGTTTGCCACTACTGAAATGCCGGTAAGACTTGTCAAATGGCCCATTGTGGTGTTGACAGTCACTGGGTCCACAAGCAATCCAATAAGCCACATCATCAGCAGAGAAATCAAGCCACAACCCTGGATCTTTTGCTACATTTACTTCATCTTCTGCAGACTGATTCATTTCACCACCATCACCATGGTCCACTAAACTTTCATTTTCAGCAATTATTTCAACCCCAGAATGTCTTGTAAAGCAACTTGAATCAACATTTGCAGTAGAGGTATCAAGAGAATTTACAGGCAAAGTGAGATCAGTAGTGAGACATGTGGTAGATGAACCTGCTTGTGACACCTCGGTGATTCCAACGTCATCATATTTTGATTTTGAAGTGATCAAAGTGGTATTTGTGTCCACTTCTGATGACGGAGATTGGGTTTGATTCAGAATCGGTATATCATGTTGACGTTGTGGTCGTGGAACTTGTGTGAAGAAATCAGTCAGCTTTGCAGTCTTGGACTCTAAATCCAAAGTCTTCTCTTGTTTCTCTTTTGATAGTTTTCGCTTTTGTGCACCACTTAACTGAACACGTTTCATCTTGGTTCTTGGGTCTGTAAAATACAGAAATAAAAAATATTTTATTTGTATATTATGTGGCAATCAACACAGTTACACATATCACAATCTTGGCTTTGTTCTTTTATTCTCAGAAAGACAAAATGGGAACCGTACACAACCAAAGTGGCAATTTAAATATAAGTGGCAATTAAATATAACTCAACCGAAATATCAACTCGAAATGTTGAATACGAATCAAATCGAAAGAAGGAACCAAAAGAAGGAACCGAAAGAAGGAACCGAAACCTATAAAATAAAAATACTTAACATTAGAATTAATAATACGCAATCTATAAAATATCAATATTAACATTTCACTATTAACGAGCCACATTTTATATTTACATTTATTTATTTATTTAAAACAATATTTAATTATAGGAAATATGAACATTTGCTTAGGGCCTAAATTGTCCTAACTACGTTTGATGTTATATATACATTACAAATTATTCACTCTGGTTATTACAATCTAAATTCTTTTATACTGTTATGACAATAGATATAAATATTATAAAATAAAGATACGTGTATGATAAAATATTGTTATATATACAAATAAAGTACACTTCATAGACTTACCCTAGAGAAGAAGAGAGAGCAACAGATAAACTTCTTCAACGCTAATTAACTTAGGTCAGTATATCTTATTATTATAATGGCCGTGATAAACATCACTTGATACAACAGCAATATAGAGAGTTTATAGTTTCTTTTATTTTAATATTAATTTATATACAATTCTATAAACCAAATCTTTCTGTAAAACAATACCAAATGATTATGTAAAATATATATTTAATATTAAATGCCAAATAACACGTTCAGAATAACTTCCTATAGCACACGAAAATATATTTAATCTATATGTATTTTTAATATGGCGCTCAAAGATTTGATATAAACAAATAATAACGCAAAGCGTAAAGTGTGTGATTACAACGAAATATATTTATTCTCTCAAAAGGGTTGTTGTTCACTCCAAATTCAAACAATGAAAAAAAAAAAATACTATATATGAATATATATAATTCAGTTTTCAACAGCTTATAGGCTATAAGCCGCGATTATAATAGTATAATAAATCCATGGTAAATCCGACAATGGAAAATTTCTGTGGTGCCCCCCTTCCCTTGATGCCCTAAGCACGGGCTTATTTTGCTTAATGGTTAATCCGGCCCTGCCAACATTCCACACACTCACAGGACCCAAATACTTGGGGTCACATACAACACATCATTATCTTTTGCAAACCACATTCAGGACATTAAAAACAAATGTACGTCAATACTTAACACGCTTAGGGTACTAACAGGCACAAACTTTGGACACCAGGAAGAAACAACATCACTCATATACAAACAATATATTCGCTCAGTTATGGACTATGCTAGCCCATGCTGGGCACCCATTATCTCAAACACACACATAAACACCTTACAGACAATACAAAACAACGCACTTCGTATCATTACAGGATGTACTCAAACAACACCAATAGAACACCTGCACACAAAAACAAAAATACTGAAAGTTAGGGAACATTTAGACGTGAGGGGAATACAATTCATGGCAGCAACGACAACTAACCCACAACACCCTTGCCACTACATGTACAATCATGCACCAACACCTCGCACCATTAATGTAACACCAGAGAGACATTATAACCAAATACTCCATTCCATACCACGCCCCATAGACATCACACAGTACAGAAAACACATACACACACACCTAACCCACAAAGCACTGACACGACTCGGTCCGAATGCGGTCCTAGGTGCGAAGCCGCCACCCATTGACAGGTCAGAGACCAGCCTGAGCAGATCGGATCGAGTTAACTTAGCACGATTCCGATGTGGACATCACCCCAACTTACAGACATATAAACACAGACTAGACAACTCCACATCGACACCTGTCACCTGTGCCAGGGCACACCACAAACAATTGAAACAATTATGACAGACTGTACCGGTCTAGCACAACATAGAACACAACACAACATCACTAGTGCGCTGAACCTCTGGTCCACTCCGGAGAGGGCGATCGGTTACTTGCGTGCCGCCGGCTTGCTCGATCAGTGTGGGCTCATCGGCTAACCAACAACAACAACAACAACTTAACCTAACATACAAGTATAATCTTACGTATTATACAGTGAACGTAATACAAAAATAAGGCTAACATAGCCACTTAACCTAACATACAAGTACAAAAATAAGGCCAGCATAGCCATTTAACCCAACATACAAATACAATCTTATTATAACACAACTTAATATGCATATACTCGTATAATCCTTGCTACATTACAAAAATAAGGTATTGTAAACCAGCAGTTGTCTGAACCAAGACTGCCATATACTGTAGGTGAGAGGTACACAGTATCTGAAGACAGGACATTGCACAATAACACATTAGAGCTGTTTTGAACCCTAGTAATGAAATTATTTATATATTCTTCCGGATTAACATTTGGCTGGTGGGTAGGTTACGCGTAGTAAACATAAAACTGGCACTGTACCATTTTGGTTCAGTACATAGCATAAGAAAAATATTATTATAAGCAACAGAGAGTTTATTCATAGCAGTTTTTATATAGTTCAACCACAGATGGGATGTATACAATGCTGTAGAGTAAGTTCTAAAATGATAAGTTTTAACTGATTCTGAACACATACCAAATTTCCTTACTAGCATGTTACCTTGTACATATAGCTTTTTACGTTGCCTCTCAATATCGAGTTCATCTCGCAGCTCGTAAGTAATTACATGACCTAAGTATTTACATGTGTCTTTGACAGGTATTATCTGACCATTCATTTCAAAAAACCTACATGATACATGTTTCAGTAGATTACATCTAAAAGTCAAAATACAACTCTTTGCCCCATTATAGGTGATGTCATTTTCTATACCATATTGTTCACATATCTCTAATAGTACTCTCAGCCCATGGGGAGAGGGTGACAGAAGAACAAGGTCATCAGCATACATTATTACATTAAGTGATTAATTTTTTTCTTTCCAATGACACAGCCAGTACGTGCAGTTTTCAGTTCATTGGTAAGGTCATCCATGTATATACAGAAAAGATAGGGTGATAATATATCCCCTTGCCTAACACCATTAGTTACCTTAAAACGTGGTGATACAGTGCTTTTCCATCTTACAAACAGGTCTGTTCTGTACACCAGAATACAAGTATCCCAAGTATATATTTAGGTACTCCTCGACACAAAAGTTTCTTGAAAAGTTTGTGATGGTTAACTCTATCAAATGCTTTTGATGCATCCAAAAAACAGGAATATACATTGCTATTTGACATCCTGTACTTTAGGACGGCTTCCTTTAGCATATAAATACACATGTCAGTATCATGTTTCACTCTAAAGCCAAACTGATTGTCAACTTATTCTATTATAAATGACATATTCTAACACCTTAGAAAGTATACTGGCAAGTGCTATTGACCTATAATTATTCTTATCACAATTCACAGATACTAGCACCCTTATTTTTAACAACTGGCAACAATACAACTGACAAACTGGACTGTGGTAAGTACCCATGTTTCATACAGCTTGTGAAACACATTGCAAGCATAGGTATTATACGAGGGCTACAACATTTTAAATGTTCTGCTTGTATACCATCAGTGGCGGAGCAAGAGTGTCACGGGCCCCGGGGCAAAACTTATTTACGGGCCCCCTAACACATTTACGGGCCCCCTAAAGCCACTTTTATGCTTGTACTCTGACATGCCTCGAGGTTTGAAAACTTCATTAATTTTAACAATAACTGAGTAACAATAAAGTTTAGTGCAAAAGTGGTATACTCATACATATACACAGTGATTCACTATAGTCACTATACACACTACGGAACTGGGTCTGAAGTTCTGAACGCTAAATTAAGTCACTCATTTGAGCCTAAATTTCTTACGCACGGACTAACACAAGGCTTTGAAACTGCTTTAGCCTTATAATAACATACTTACTAACACACAAGCAAAGATTGAAGCTGGATCACAGTATGATATATTTCATATGACGTCATAACAAAGTGCAGATTTCAAAATATGCCAAAAAAAAACACATTTTTACGTTTTGAAGCCGTTTTTTTGCAATTTTTTTTAAATAATTGTTTTTTCTTATAGTCTAGATCAGTGATGGCGAACCTTTTTATCCAAGTGTGCCAAAATTCGTGTTTTTTAAATAATGATATTGTTGGCGTGTCACTTGCATACATGCATTTTAAATTTAACTACAAAATCATAGATAGCTGACTTATTAATCGAAAGTACTAGGGCGAAGACGATTTATTGCAGTTTTTCATCAGAATACCAAACATTTTCAACATCCATCGCGTGTCACCTGAAACCCTGCGGCGTGTCACTGCTGACACGCGTGTCATAGGTTCGCCATCACTGGTCTAGATATACTTAATATATAGACAAATAGACGTTATTTTTGTTTTTTTTGACTATTTTTAAATAAGAAATTACATAATTTTAAGTTTTAACTTTTACCGAGATTAAAAGTCAGCGAATTATTAATTTTCCTTGCCAAGGTGTTATCAACGACCCAGGCCCCCCCAAAGGCCCGGGCCCCGGGGCACTGCCCCGCCTGCCCCTAGCTAGCTCCGCACCTGTATACCATCTAGGCCACAACTTTTGTTATCATTTAACTTATGCACAACCTGCCAGATTTCCGAGTCATTAATTAGTAGCTCCTCAGAGCGTTCTACATTTAGGCATATATTTAGTTTATCTCCCCCCAGAGACAATTAAATAGGGCTTCATAATGATTTTTCCACAGTTCTGCAATGTTTTTTGCATCATGTACACCCTCTATTACATTTGGCAAGGTAAGATTACTATTTTTAATTTTATTAACCTCCTTCCAGAATTCCCTACTGGAAGTATTGCTATTGCCTAATTTTCTGGCTGGAGATTCTCTTCGAAAATTCTTTTAATTTTTCCTTATAAATCTAAGAGCACCCTTGAATCTAGCACGAGTTCTATTTTTCAGTTGGAAGAGTTCCCCCTGCCTAGGTTTCCCCATAGCAACCCATTCCACGAATAAATTTTTTGCTACATCATACAAATCAGCACACAGTATTCTGCCCACCCTCGATTCACATTTACTTTTCCTCATTCTTTATTCTTAAAGCTACTTTCACTCGCAGCCTTAAATGGCATGTTCAAGCTCACCGTAATACTTATTTAAGATATCTATATGTTTTACATCATCACAGGAGGGATTCCTACAAGCCAAAGCTTCTGCAGGAATCCTCACAAGCCTTAGTAGTGCATCAGTCTGCATTGTATAGTAATCTACCTCAGAGTGACTAAGATTTGACCAATTAACCTTATAGTCCGGTTGCACGGGGTGGGAACCCTGCATTGTTTGTTATAAAGCAAATTTTGACATATTTTGAAAGCTTATACCACCCCATTCAAGAATCCATCGGGTGTACACCTGACCCCCGCTTGTCTTTTTCAATATGGCCGGCGAAACTGAAAAATCCCATATCCTGGTCAATACTTGATGGATTTTGATGATCTTGGTGTCATTTCTAGGGTTTTTTAGGATGATAAGCAGTGGCGGCTCGTGACTTTCAGTTATGGGGGTGCTGCCTCAGAAATTGCGAACAATTGTGTCGATTATATATATATATATATATATATATATATATATATATATATATATATATATATATATATATATATATATATATATATATATAGAGAGAGAGAAAGTCGAATAGATAAATAGATAACTACTCACTACTCAGTCATAAAAATAAATAAAATAGTATCATAAAATCAATTTAGGGTACTTACGCTTAACGGGTAATTTCGAATTTGCCAAAAATTTTATTTATAAACAAATTCCATTCTTCTGTTTTTATTCTGAGCGAAAAAATATTCTAAGAAATGAGAGCTATATATTGTAAATAATCAATTATTATATAATTAACTTCAATCTCACGACAAGAAATAAATGATAACGAATCATTGATAAATGCAATTCGGAAATTAAATTTCGAATTAGCAAACGATACAGCAACACAACTACCACGTCAAACAAACAAATCGGCACTGCTCTGTCCACAGTGCTTTGGATCCTCTTAAACCTGCGATTCTGACTCGCTCTTCGTACGTCTGCCACCGAGGTTTCAAGCGTTTCGAACAAAATCTGGAACTGTTAAGTACGCAGTTCCACGGAAAGGCTGAAGCTACTTTCGTGATTCATTCGTTCGGCATTGAAATAGTTTAAGGAAAAAAAAGGATATAATCTGATTTAAAAACTCAAAGTTCATTGAAAAAAAACAATCAGAGAGGCTATTTTAAATATTTAAATATAAAGATCATAAGATCATGGGGGTGCTGCAGTTCCATAGTGCCTACCTGCGAGCCGCTCCTGATGATAACTCGATCTGGATGGGTTGCAGATACTTTAAGAGTTGTTTTGACCCATATTCGTCAATACTCAAGGTCATTGTCATTGGAGGTCAAACGTCCCCCGAAATAAGGAATATCCCATATCCCGGGCAGTCGTGGAGATATTTTGGTGATCTTACTGTCGTTTTTATGGTTTTGGGCGAGACTAAGTAGTTCTTTAGGCACATGATAACAGTAGGATATAATTTTGCAACTCCGTGGGTCAAGTCAAGGTCATTTGAGGTTAAAGTTTGGCCTTGAAATATGATAATGCCACAGTTGACATCACTGTATTTGCTTTATTTCAGTGACAATTTCTACAATCTAGCTAACTGCTGAGCACTTAACATCTTTTCTGCAGATAAAACCAGATCATAATGCTTAAATGACATAACCCACATTATATGGATATGGATATTCGGATATAAACTACAATTTATGCTGAAGTGCAGGGCACATGCATTCTATGGAAGGTTGCAAAGCTACAAGATATGACCTCGTAAGCAAAACAAAGTTCACACCTAGCTGGGGGATTGGTATTGACAACTTTGATGCAGTTATTCACATTAGGTAACCATTTATTGGGGGCAAATATCAAAAGAATGGTTGTGTCAGGATCGTCAGGATTATCAGTCTGCTCTTCGTTTGCGTTTTGGGTCAATGGGTTGTTGCAATCCAAGCCGCTGCCACATGCACAGAACATTGTGCAAGGAATTCCGCGTCCCATGCAGCCGCAGCGACTTCCCCTGCATGCTGATTGTGATTCACACCCACATCTGATTAGCTTCAGAACGTCATCTGGTGCTAAGCACACTCCTTCACCAACTGTTTTTGGGATGAGAACTCTGTTTGTTTCGTCTCTGTCCCACCCATAATGCACAGGATCGAGTGGTGGTGGGTCACACTTTAGTGCATCGAGCCAGTTCGCCACAATGTAGTGGGCTCTGAGCACATTTTGATGGAAAGCTTCAGTTGTTGGTGGTAGAAAACAAAGTTTGGGTGCAGCAATTCCCGACTTCCTGTCTTCTGAGCCCATACTCGCTGACGACACTCAGTAAGAGATAAGGATTTCTCATCCCCATAGCATGCAACAATGAACGCTGTTGCCTCTTTCTCGATAAGGTCAAAGCATACATCAAGGAACCTCAGCTTGTCTAGCTACCGACCCTTCTTGGCTGTGGCAATGGCAGTGGCAGTGGCTTTGCCGATGCCATGTATTGCTGCAACTGTGTCACAACCACTCAAAGCGTGTAGTTTGAGGATTTGTGGGATGATGTCTTTGTGCTGGGTTACAGTTGCTCGGATGTCCACTGATTTTCTGCCACGCACTGGAGACTCCATAATCATGGGACAGCCTAGTTTCTTAAATTCATAGAAGTGAGTCAGCATGGCAAACACGTCTGTGTCATCACAAATGATGGAGATGCGGGCATCAGAATCTTTCTCAGCTTGTGCGATAGCGTGTTGTGTTATTATCACGTCAGCCTCTTCATGAGATGATGAGAGCTCCAATGTTGCTCGACTCCTGCCTCGCACAATGGAAGTCGGTATGGTCTGCCATCCTGCAAGCACTAGCTCATGGTCTTGTGTTACAGTTGCGAGATACTCACTGTCAGCAAGGATTTGCTCACAGAGCATCTTTGTAATTTGTTTTTTTATCACCAAGCTTATCGGTCATAAACCTAGATGCTGGAATGCGGTATTGCACTGGAACTTTGATGTCATATTTCTCGGGTAATATACTGTACACTCACTGACTTTCAAACAAAAGAGACAGTGTTTTTTAGGGTCATATACTGGGCCTTCACTGAGAACAGCACTACGTAGTCTTTTTGGCTCCACTGTAGGGGTATCACATTCTCTCTTTTTCATGAATGCTGATAAATTCCGCTTGGACACAAGTGGAAACACAGTACTTGTGACAACAAAGGATTTTTGCTCCATCTTCCAAGTGAGGCTCTAGTCTCGCTCGAACATCTGGCTGCCCTCTGTGTCACTGCTCTCTATGATTTTCTGAATCCTCCCACAATTTGAAAGACCTTTCTGACCTCCAGGACAGCTAACCAGGAAATCCTTGAAGAAACATTCGTCTGCAGCTTTTGTAGAACCTGAAAAATAAGAATTTTGTTTACCCATTCTTCAGAGTACAAATCGCATTGAAATAATTTATCCTCAGCAAATGAAAACTAAACAATGCTCACCTGGTATATTCTCCATATTCAGCAGTCAAAAAACAATTTTGGAATCAGCACAACCAAGACGTCATCAAACCACCAGGTGGGCAGCACCATCAGCAATAATCTCAACAACCTGAAAAAATAAGAGGAATAATTAGACATATTGGAATTCACCTTACCATGGGGAAAATAGTCCCTGATTTCATTTAAACCATATAGAACTACTCAGTCTCCCCCAAAACCATAAAAACGACAGTAAGATCACCAAAATATCTCCACGACTGCTCGGAATATGGGATATTCCTTATTCCGGGGGGCGTTTGACCTCCAATGACCTTGAGTATTGACGAATGTGGGTCAAAACGACTCCCAAAGTATCTGCAACCCCTCCAGATCGACTCATCATCCTAAAAAACCCTAGAAATGACACCAAAATCATCAAAATCCTTCAAGTATTGACCAGGATATGGGATTTTTCAGTTTCGCCGGCCATCTTGGAAAATGGCGGCTATATTGAAAAAGCCAAGTGGGGGTCAGGTGTACACCCGATGGATTCTTGAATGGAGTGGTATAAGCTTTCAAAATATGTAAAAATTTGCTTTATAACAAACAATGCATGGTTCCAGTAAAATCAGGGTCTGTGCTACCGGACTATTATAGTAATCAGCATTATCACAGTCATTGTCTAAGTCAGGTGCTACCATACAATCAAGCCCTACTACAAATGGGATATGATCAGATTCAAATACATCATAAAGTATGGACATGCTATTGATTATATTATAACCATCGTGGGAGACTATACAGTGGTCTAGCCACGAGTGAGTCTCCCAGCCCCAAGCATCACTAACATATGTAAATAAGTCATTAGGGAGTAGCAATTTACTGGCAAGTTTGTAGTCGCATGCCTCACGTTAATTGATAACGATTGTGCGACAATTGAGCGAGTGCACTTTGAGCGAGGGAAATTGAGCGATTAGGCAAACTGAACGAACACAAATTGAGCGAGTGAGAAAACTGAGCGACTTGACGTGACACAAATGACATTTAAATTTATTGACATAAATGTGTTCAGTACAAAGTCTTAACCTAACCAATCATCAAGGGTGTACAGTTGACCTAACCAGGTATTCAATTAACCTAACCTGGCATGCATATATATGATCATCTGAAGATCTAATATATATTTTAATTAAATATATCTGTTTTAAATAAATATTTTTTACAAGGTGAATGTTTATTATTTTTGGGTCAGTTTGCGCTCAGTTTGCACTCGTTCAATTTGTACTCGCTCAGTTAGCCTAATCGCTCAATGCGTCAAGTCGCTCAATTTCCTTCGCTCAAAGTGCACTCGCTAAATTGATGTAGGACCGTTGATGACCATTGATAAGAAGCTTAGCAAAATTTGAATCAGGTTCTTGTTGTTGGTTAGCTGATGAGCCCACCCTGATCGAGCAAGCTGGCAGCACGCAGGGAACCGATCGCCCTCTCCGGAGTGGACCAGAGGTTCAGCGCACGAGTGATGTTGTGTTGTGTTCTATGTTGTGCTAGACCGGTACAGTCTGTCATAATTGTTTCAATTGTTTGTGGTGTGTTCTGGCACAGGTGACAGGTGTCGTCTGTGGAGTTATCTAGTCTGTGTTTATATGTCTGTAAGTTGGGGTGTTGTCCACATCGGAATCGTGCTAAGTTAACTCGATCCGATCTGCTCAGGCTGGTCTCTGACCTGTCAATGGGTGGCGACTTCGCACCTAGGACCGCATTCGGACCGAGTCGTGTCAATGATTTGTGGGTTAGGTGTGTGTGTGTGTGTGTGTTTTCTGTACTGTCTGATGTCTGTGGGGCGTGGTATGGAATGGAGTATTTGGTTATAATGTCTCTCTGGTGTTACCTTAATGGTGTTGATGTATGATTGTACACTGCATTCAAACTTATTAAACAGATTACATTTTCTCCAATGTTTTCAAAAGTTTTTCCCCAATTTCAATGAAATTTGTAGCAAATAATCACTACGTATATATAGCAGCATTGATGGTATTCATTTCGATAAAATATTTTGATAATTAAAATAATTATTTATTTTATTGAAAAATATGTAAAATATTGTGTTCCGAATTATTAAGCAAGTATTCTATTTACGGATCTAAATGGTGAAAATGGGTAAGAAGAAGGATTTAACACTAACTGAGAAAAGAAAAATAGTCAAGTTACTCGCTGAAAATATAAAATCTATTGAAATTGCGAAGCAGTTTGGCAGAGCTTATCGAACTGTAAACAAGTTTGTAGCGGAGGGTACCAAACTGAGGCAGCGAAGTGATAAAGGAGCTATAAGAAAAGTGACAAGGCGGCAGATATCTGTAATTAAGCGCAAACTGCAAAGCATCCTTTGTCCTTAAGTAAAGAGGTTTTTGAGCAGGCTGGCATACATAACACTGTGTAACACTGATTCTGTTTATATAGAATTTTTTTTGTTTTTATATGCATTTGTGGGCGCTGAGTCCAAATCTGGCCTTGGTTTGTGTGTATCATCATTGGTTTCAGAGATAATCCATTTTTCATGTTTTACCAGTATAATGTTATTATGGGCGCAGCAATATCAGAATAATCAGGAATTGTTGAGAACAATCCGGATGTTCGTTGACAGTTTCTTGTTCTAGAAATTGCCCGAAACTTCCACTGTGCTATATAAAGAAGAGCGCAGAGTCTGAGAAGTTAGTAAGTGTGAGCACACAAAGAAAGCAGGTTGTTTGTCTGATGGTTACCAGCACTGAGGTACTGTGTTTCTGTGCTTCTCTGTGCTGACGATTCGAGTGTTATCGATCCTTTTTTATAGCGAACATTATTTCAGTGTTGTGAATACATCTTTTTTCTGGAATCTGTAATCTGTTGCAGATTTAATAACTCTTCTCTCTATATCTGCAGGTTATGATTAATGTAGTACAGTTTGGTAAAGAGAATGGCAACTAGAGCTTGTAAACACTCGCCGGATATATTCTGCTACGTTTGTGGGTATTACATAGGCCCAAGCAAGTATCGCACCAGATTGTGAAAGGCACCAAGTTCTGGATCGCGTATCGGCTCTATTTTGGTATGCCTATGGGTGACCAAGATAAGCCCTGGGCACCCCATGTGATCTGTGGAAGCTGCCGCTCCACACTTGAAGGGTGGCTGCGGGGAGTATGCAAGGCAATGCACTTTGCGGTACCCAGAATATGGAGAGAACCAAAGAGCCACCACGACGATTGCTACTACCGCATGGTAGATGTTTCTAAGTACAGGAAAGTTAAAGGAAGGCAGACTCTTCAGTATCCAAGCATAGCGTCGTCCATAGTTCCTGTACCACATGGCGAAGGTCTTCCAATACCACGTCCACCAGAACAGGTATCTATCCATTACTTTGCCTTCTGTATTTACAGATTGTGGGTCATTATGTGTCGATTTTTCTTAGTGCTGATGCTCTTCTACATATATAGCTATACCTATATTTTGTTTCTTTGTTTAACTCGAAGTTTAAAAGCTGTTCTACTCCACAATGGGAACAAATATCCAGCTATACCAGTTGCACATTCTGTTCAAATGAAAGAGGACTATGAAAATGTCAAACAACTGCTCACTCAAATCAGGTATGAACAATATAACTGGGACGTGTGTGGTGATTTCAAAATGATTGGTTTCCAGTTAGGTTTACAAAGAGGGTTTACTAAATATTCATGTTTTCTTTGCCTGTGGGATAGCAGGGCTTCAACTGAGCACTATAAAACAGTTCAGTGGCCTCCACGTGAAGGACTGCAACCAGGAAAGTACAATGTACTCAGGGAACCTCTTGTGAAGCCTGACATAGTTCTGCTACCACCTCTCCATATTAAGTTGGGTCTAATTAAGCAGTTTGTAACTGCGTTAGATTTTGGAGGGGAAGTTTTCCAACAGACTCGGGTCATGTTCCCAAAACTCTCTGAGGCCAAAGTCAAGGCGCTGTTTAATTCAAAGAACCTTGAAGCCAAGATGACTCCAATCGAAAAAGAGGCTTGGTGTGCTTTCCGTGATGTGGTTCGTGGGTTTTAGGCAACCATAAAGCACCAAACTATAAGAAGTTAGTGTCAAACTTGATTAAATGCTATGGCAAAATGGGGTGCCGTATGTCTTTAAAATTACACTATCTGCATTCACATCTAGACTTTTTTCGTGATAACCTGGGCGATGTGAGTGAAGAACATGGCGAAAGATTCCATCAAGATATTCAAACGATGGAGAAAAGGTACCAGGGCCATTGGGATGCTTCCATGATGGGAGGCTACGTATGGTCGCTGATCAGAAAGGATAAGAATGTTCATGTTCATACGCGGAAGTCGCGTTCTTCAGTGCATTTTTAAGGAACGCACACTGCATAACGAGGCTTGTTATTCTCTTATCGGTTCTCCTCATGATATATATTATATCCTTTGCACCATTTTGGGTTTGTCAAACAATTTTGGCTCAATAAACATTAATTTCCAATAGTGTTTTTATTTTCAGAAAATATTTATGTTAGCCTTCTTTATATACTTTGCCATACGAAAAGTGTGATAACCTATATTTTTGAAACGGTTGATGATAGAGCAAAACCAATATCATTTTTGGAATCAGCTCCCCGAAATCATTAAGAAACGACGGAAAAATCACAATAAACAGAAAAAATTTCAAATTTTGTTACTCAGTGTAATGTACCAAGAACATCTCGATGTGGAATCCTCCAAACAATTGGCAAGACGTGTAAACCTACGATTCAGTCACCATTAACACCCAGGTACAAGAAGCAGCGTGTTGAATGGGCGCGTCAGTACGTGAAAACAGATTTTAATACTGTATTGTTAACCGATGAATGAAGAGCAACCCTTGAGGGATCTGATGGTTGGTCAAGAAGATGGATTCCAAAGGGTCAATCTCTACCATGGAATGAGGTTTTCTTTTAGAAAGTTTGTGTAAGACAGCATTCATTTTTACACCATCAGGCACTCTGTATGGGACAGCTACTTCATTGCCTATCAATCCTGCCCAAAACATGACACTACCTCCACCTTGTTGGCATCTTAATCTCGATGGTAGAAATTGGCTCTCAGCAATCCATCTTCTTGACCAAACATCAAGTCCCTCAAGGGTTGCTTTTCATTCATCGGTGAACAATACAGTATTACAATCTGTTTTCACGTACTGACGCGCCCATTCAACACGCTGCTTCTTGTACCTGGGTGTTAATGGTGACTGAATCGTAGGCTTACATGTCTTGCCAATTGTTTGGAGGATTCCACATCGAGATGTTCTTGGTACATTATGTATGCCAGCCTGCTCAAAAACCTCTTTACTTGAGGACAATGCATGCTTTTCAATTTGCGCTTGATTACAGATATCTGCCGCCTTGTCACTTTTCTTATAGCTCCTTTATCACTTCGCTGCCTCAGTTTGGTACCCTCCGCTACAAACCTGTTTACAGTTCGATAAGCTCTGCCAAACTGCTTCGCAATTTCAATAGATTTTATATTTTCAGCGAGTAACTTGACTGTTTTTCTTTTCTCAGTTAGTGTTAAATCCTTCTTCTTACCCATTTTCACCATTTAGATCCGTAAATAGAATGCTTGCTTAATAATTCGGAACACAATATTTTACATATTTTTCAATAAATGAGTTAATTATTTTAATTATCAAAATATTCTATCAAAATGAATACCATCACTGCTGCTATATATAGTGATAATTTGCTACAAATTTCATTGAAATCGGGGGAAAACCTTTGAAAACATTGGAGAAAATGTAATCTGCTTTATAAGTTCGAACGCAGTGTAATGAACCAGGTTTATTGATATTGCTGTTAAAATCACCAACCACTATAACACATGAAGAGCCCAGCTCCTTTCGCAGTATACTTAGTTTTCTATCTAAAAATACCTTCTCATTTTCAGCACACTCATAAGGCATATAAACATTGAATATATACAGTATTTTGTTTTCAATAGTTAGTTTTATGGCTACAACCCACTTATATTCATAACTAATAATGACCGATGATGCAAAATTTGAAACACAGAATCAGGTAGCGATAAACAAAGCAAATACAGCTAAGGGACAGCTGCTGAGAACCTTTAAAAGAAGGGACAAGAAGGTAATGAGTCCCCTCCTGAAAACACTGGTCATACCAAAACTTGAATACTGCTCAGTAGGGCGGCTCGTTTTTACACTTTTTTCGATATTTGATTGGGGGTAGTGCGGAAAAGTTGCGATTTGGAGAGAAAATAAAGTGTGTAAAATTTTTTTGATCAACGTCAATACCTTCCGGTGGCGGCGAGTCCTTAAAAATCGAAAAATAGGCCTAAAAACACATAAAAATTTTATATAATTTTATATAATTTTTATATAATGTTCATTGTTCAATACTGCTATTAATTTATTCAAGCCTATAATAGTTTTCTCAGGGTTGTTTGCACAGAAATATACCGGAATTAACATTTGTATAACATCTTGTTAAAACTTGCTTTAAATCAATATTTTGGATATTTTAACGGCTAAGACGCCACCGGAAGTTATTAACAGATTGTGCTGAAATTTTTATTGTTTATTTTGTAAGTCTTTAAAACCATTTTCCAATCTACCCGTTAGGCCTATTTTTCGATTTTTAAGGACTCGCCGCCACCGGAAGATATTGACGTAGATCAACAAAATTTTACACACGGAAATTTTCTCTCCAAATCGCAACTTTTCCGCACTACCCCCAATCAAATATCGAAAAAAGTGTAAAAACGAGCCGCCCTACTGATGTCTTGACGTCCTCATATAAAAAAAGAAGAAATTAATAAACTAGAAAAAGTCCAGAGGGATTTCACAGCTAAGATTGATGGCTGCAAAGAACTCAATTTCTGGGAAAGACTACGTAAATTAAATCTGTATTCGCTGGAAAGAAGAGAGAGAGAGAGAGAGATACACCATAGTTTACATATGGAAAATGATCGAAAAACTGGTACCTAACCTCAAACTGAACCCAGTAAACATCCAAACAACACTGGAAAAAGGAAAGGTAGAATGTGTAGTGTTACCAAGCTAAAGGCCCGACAAGGGAAGCCAAGACTTTTTAACCAGCTACCAAAGGACCTTAGGAACGTCACAGGGGTCAAAGTTAAAGTCTTCAAAAGAAGACTAGATGCCTGGCTCAGGACGGTACCGGATGAGCCGAGTGTGCTTGGCTATGTGCGATGGTGATCGCAAGAAAGCAACTCTCTCCTCCATCAGGCCAGGCCTAGAGGTGGGGCCACCAGCTTGACTTCCGTGTGAAGAGAGACCGACGCAGGGAACTTTTACCAGGTTTATCAGGTATACAGTATATATACACAATGGGCTGCTGACCATCGAGAGCTCGTGAAATGGAGTTCTGGAGAGGACTTTGTAATTTCAGATTTTCTTGGCGGGTTGTGGTTCGGATTCCACCTTCAAGCTGTAGGCCTAAGGTAAGGCGAAAAGCTTGACTTTCGTCAGAATGAATAATTCTGCCCTGAAGCAAAACTAATTTTAACTAACTAAGGTATAATACATACAGTATTTCAATAGACAAGCACAAATTTGAATTCAAACATATTGGCTAGTGTAATGTTTGTACCTGTTGAGTCTGAAATAAAGTGTTCGTTGTTGTTGTTGCTAATTTCTAATTTGTAGTTGTGTGGGATTACAAAATGTGCTGACAGTTAATGTTGAAGTGAACTCTCAAATATGAACCTTTCAACTAGAAAATGTTTGCAAGGAACAGGTCTTGTGAAATTGGAAAAGTACATCATCAGTGAATGACACACGAGTAAATATGTAAACTTAAGAATGAAATTGTTGTAAATATTGTAATAACTGATGCTAAAATTTCGAGGGTTTACTTCTGCTTCACATGTATATGCCCTCATTTTCGTGTACATTAACCCTTCGACGAGTGACGGGACTTAAACTCACCGGAAATAATAATAATATAAATTGCATTACAATGCAACGTTTCTATAATACTTTCACATCTTTATAAAAGTATCGTTAGTTGTTGGAAAAGGAGCCCAAATGTGAGTAATTTTAGTGACGTTACTGAAGTATTTACTGTTGAATTACGATAAAACCTATACTTTTTGGTTTAAAGAAACATGTCCCCGTCGTTAAAATGTTAAGTTTATTGTCTGTTGTTGCTTTGGGATTTCTATTTTTACTTCCAAAATAAAATCCTAAAAAAATGAATGAATTATAATAAGTAATTCTTTATTTAGTTATCAAAATGCAGGCTATATTCGAAATTAATAAAGAAGAATATTACTCCAATCTTGAACAATAAGCAGTAGTTGCCTTCCAAACTCAATTCTGTATTTCCACGTGAAATATGTGTGTTCTGCTGAAAAACCGACTTATTTCGGAAAGAAAATATCGATTCGATGCAGCGTTTTGGGTTTTCCAGTCCGACAATGACATCGTATTATATGTACAGACAACTCGCGAATGGTCGCACTCCGAATAGTCGTACATCATTTTCTTTGCACTAATCCCCTCTATGGGTTGGGTACGATTCGATGTGGCCGACTCGATGCGACCCAACTCGATGTGGCCGACTCGATGTCAGGACAACTCGATGTGATATCCCTAAGGGATATTTTCGTTAGTTTTAACGAAAATATCACAACTTAACCTAACCAATCGTCAAGGGCGTATAGTTGACCTAACCGGGCATTCAGTTAACCTACATTAAATATATAAAGAAAATGAAATCGACTTGGCCTGGCATCGACTTGGCTTGACATCGAGTTGTCCTGACATCGAGTCGGCTACATCGAGTTGGGTCGCATCGAGTCGGCCACGTCGAATTGTCCCTGCCCCCCCCCCCCCCCTCTATATATTACACTGCCCAACACCAATTTTGCTGATTTAATTCTAACACCTGTTTTTAGGTAACTTTGGTGTGCTGATTTCAAAAATCACCTTAGTTTTTGCATATCACGTCAGGTTTTCGAGCAATCAAATACGGATATTTTGGAGATATCGCATTTTGGCAGGGTTATGCCCAATTTTTTTTCTTTTCAAAAAATAAGTTTTTACATACTTAGAATCAGCATGGAAAAGTAAACAATTGTGCAGGGAGTGAACTTTAATATACAATGGTAATATTGACACATAAAGTGATTAAAAGTGTTTAAATAAGCAAAAAATGAATCCATATTAAAGCAAGCACGGGACCAGTTTTCTTAACATTGTCTTTTTCTTGTTTTCTTACTTTTCAGTGCTGATAAATTTTCTCTTATAGGACTTCCTAGAATGAGAGGTGTCAAGACAATCTCTTGCAGGCTCCAGCAGTAGTAGTCAGCCATCATATGGGTATCCCATCTTCCTTGGTATCGTTCTTCCATCACTTTGATATCTTGGTGGAACCTTTCACCTTGCTCTTCACTAACATCACCAAAATTTTCTGGAAATTTATCCAGATGACTGTTGAGATAGTGAACTTTAATGCTCATGTTGCAACCCAACTGCTGAAAGTTTACAAGTAAATCCTTTACAAGATCTTTATAATTTTCAGACTTTTGTTTCCTAGGAAGTTCTTAACTACTGCCACAAAAGCATTCCAAGCTCTTGCCTCCGTTTCGGTCATTGAGTTACTGAACTGCGGATCTTTCATCAGTTTTCTTATCCACAGATAAAATGTTAACAGCAAAACAGCTGTTAACAGGTCTCAAAAATCATCAATTTTGATAAGCGCCCTTCATGGATCACCCAAAATAGGCATATTGCATTGCACGAAAACCTGATGTGATGGACAAAATCTAAGGTGATTTTTGAAATCAGCACATCAATATTATCCAGAAACAGGTCTTAGAATTAAATCAGCAGCAAAAAATTTTTTTTTCGTTGGGCAGTGTTATTATTGGTTTAGCAAATTAATAAGATGTTTTTGTATTATTATAAACATCCGTAACAAAATGTACTAACCTAAACTGAATTTTTAAATTTCCTTATTATTAATTATGTTAATTAATTAATTATAATCCTTATTAATTATAAGCAACTATATTTATATATTATTTATATTTATATATTTATATATTATATATATATTATATTATATATTAAAACATTAGGTTAAATCTATTTTATTCATAAAATTGAGCTAGGCTGCTATGGTTATAGTTGAAGGATTTGCACCGACTCCGACTCCATCCAACTATGCACTTCCAACTCCAACTCCGACTCCACTCAAAATTGACCGACTCCACGACTCCGACTCCTGACTCCGACTCCACAGCCCTGGTTATGAATGGCCAAAATTTATTTGCTATATACCTGAAACATCGATTTTCAATTAACCTAAACAGTTGTTGTAATGCCTTCCATTCTTAGGAAGTATTCTCTACTTTACTTCCTATATTTTAATTTCTGATTTACAACTTATCTATTCATTTCCTCTGAAATGAGCGTCCAGAGCGCAGTAAAATGAGTACAGTAAAGTGATTGTGTGGTACATCTCAGAAAAAGAAATGACTGTGTGATGTACTGCCGCATACCGGCCTACTTCGAGCAATAGTGTGTATATATGTATATATATGTGTGTGTGTGTGTGTGTGTTTAGTGATGGGACGATACCAAAATTTTTAACGATTCCGATTCCGATACCACTAAAAAGTCTCGATTCCGATACGATTCTCGATTCCGATTCCGATTCTCAATATTTTTAAATATAATTCTATACTTGTTTTTCTGGAAATTGTCATATTTTACTCTGGTAAGATTAACTATTTACATTTATGAGTATGGTAATATAAATTATAAATTATAATAGATTGGTTTAAAAATAAAAATCAACTGTAAGTTGTAACAATTCATTTTAATCTTCTTGATTACACATCATGGATATACATGTTTTAATGTATAGCTACAATACAATAAAAATAAAATTTGTTATCTTCTTTCATTTAAATTTTAAAGTTTACATTGCAAAACTGGTTCAATTAAAAGTTAAAGAATCGTTTTAAGAATCGGAAATCATGGTACAATTCTCTCGATTCCGATTCCAATTCCTGAAAAATGCTCGATTCTTCCGATTCTCGATTCCGATTCCGATTAATCGTCCCATCACTAGTGTGTATATATATATTGTGTAATGGGAAGATTTGTTACCCTTGTTCTTTAGTGACTAAGCGGAAATTTAACTTCAGAACTACATTTTATATCAGCACATAAAACATCCGTTCATTCACGTCCAATTATGAAGAGTTTGAAGCACTAGACCTATGGACACTCCAATAACCTAAGTCCTAACACTAAAAAACAAAAACTTTTCAATAGAATGTGATCAGTTCATATAACTTTCACACAATTCATTACTTCAAATTCCAAGGAAAATATTGTAATATCAGTTTGTGTAGGCAAATTTAACTGAAGAACTGAATAACAAAGTGCTAAAGCACTCTCAAAAAGAATACTAAATGGGGTTCACACATTAGTGTGAGGGCACGATGCGATTGTTTAAAATTCAGGAAGGTTTTATTAGTCTTTGAAAAAATTTATATTTTGCAGTGTAAATTTTATATGATATTTAATTTAGTTTTAAAAATGAGTCTCAATTGATTAAATAACTATAACAATTATAATTTATTTAAGAGAAATTATTTTAGAGGGCTAACTAATATTTTCTAAAAAATAAAATGCGTATATTCAATAATTTAATGCGTTTAAAAAATATCTACCGTCATTACAACATACTTAGCCTCATGGAAATAAAAGAAGGCCATTAATTTTCACCTCATATTCCATATTTACTCCCAATTTACAGACCTTATACTTAGTCATTAATAATACTTATTAAGGAAATAATTACTTGTGAAAGGTAGATAATAAGTAGTTGTTATGGTTGATTACAGGTATTGCCAATTTCGTTCAGTGTTAACATTTCTTACATTAGATAAAACATTGACAAAATAGTACATAAAACTGTAGTGAATATGTATGTTCAGAGGTATGTTTTGCGATATATTAGGTTATGTGCATCACACTTCATGGGGAACTTATCAAACTCCTTCATTATAATCATAAAAGGGTGCTGGTTAAGTGTGCGGTCTACCTAGCTTTTAGTTAGCCTTATAAGGCTAACTAATGAAACTATCACGACTTAACCTAACCAATCGTCAAGGGCGTACAGTTGACCTAACGATTGGTTAGGTTAAGTCGTGATATTTTCGTTAGTTAGCCTTATAAGGCTAACTAAAAGCTAGGTAGACCGCACACTTAACCAGCACCCATAAAAGTCTACATTGCAAAAATATAGTAGTTATCGTTTGAAATTACATTTATCCGTTTTTTATCGTATTTTTTTTTAGGAAAATATGCTTTCAGGTAATGCTACTGAAATACACAAAACCCACTTACACGGCAATGTTTTATTTTTGTCTCTCAATTTTAAACTTTGAAGAAGATATACAAAATATTATCTGTATATATTTTTGTTTTTTCTCTAAATGGTTTTTAGAGAATAACCATTTAATACGTTCAAATGCAGTTAAAAATGTATAAATATTATGATTAATTATATATAAAACCAACTTCATACTTGTGATTATACAATATATAAATATGATTAGTTATGATTACAAATATATATATATATATATATATCAGTGGCGGATGGTGACTGTGTGAACTGGGTGTGCGGAATATCATGTGGAGTAAAATTAATAACTGAAATTCATGTTAACTTAGTCTTAATAGTAATATGGTAAGCATACGCAATCCACCTTCTCAATATTATACTAAACACTTGGAGAATTTAGGTGAACTGTAAAAAATCTAACACCAATTTCCTACGGGCTCCTTTAAGCATCGAACTTATTTACACATAAACTCAAGTCTTCGTTTTGAAGAAAAATAGTGAGCAATAACGTCCTCATATAAAGAACTTCTTTGCTTCACATGTATAAGCAGTGTAATATGTTAAGCATACGAACATAAGAAATCCACACTCTTAAGAATAAACAAAGCACTGGAAGAAATAGGTGAACCTTAACTTCAAAAGTAAAAACAAAAAACGAACACCAATTTCCTACAGCATCCTTTCAACCGACTTTATTTATACATAAACTCAAGTCTTCTTTTCTGAGAAGAAAAGTGAGCAATAACGTCATCATAGAAGGAACTTCTTTGCTTCAAGTCTATTAGCAGCCCTTTTCCTATCGGAAGCAAACTAAGACCACATAGCCTTTCCTGCCCTTGTGTCTCCCGGTAGCATGTGTTTATTCGTTTTAGGGCCGAGAAAGAACGTTCTACTGAAGCAGTGGTGCTTGGAATTGTTGAGATCAATTCTGCTAGTTTATAGACTTCTTTGAATCCGCAGTTGAGTTGATTCACTGTCATTATGTTCATTAGTTCATGAACATGTTTATCCGAGAACTCTGAACTTGAAAAGAATACCATAAGTTCATTCTTGAGACGCACATACTCAAACAGTGTTCCATAAAAGTCTCTTACTTTGTTCAGGTGGTTATCTGGGAAGCTTACCTTGTATTTCATATTTTTCAGGCGCAAGAAGGTGAAAAAACTCCAATTTAGAGAGAGAAGAATATCTAGTGTGAATCTGATCAATGATGCTATTCATGATCTTGCAAAACAACTGGTGATAAGCATCTTGTCCGTCATTTTCTATCTCTCGTCTGCATCTTTTAGGCTGTGGATCATGGAGCTCATCTTTTTCAGACACAACCGAAAGCCATTTCAGTTGTTGTGTAACGTCACTTATTTTCTTACTACAGTACAGCACATCAAATGTTTCACTCTGTAATATATTGTACAAAACATCAGTATACCCAAACACTTGAAAAAATCTCAAGGAACAATATTGTTTGAAAATCTTCCAAGAATGACAAGAATCCCCGTGCTTTTACTACTGCATCCGTGTCCCAATCTGCAGAATTTTCGATTACATCCTTGAAGAAATCAGTAAGACTGCTTCTGTAACTTTTACAGTATTTACTAAACGAGATGTGAAGTTCCATCTCGTTGGAGCAACAGAGGGCAATCTTCTGGAAACAAATTCATTTAAAGCATGTACTCTTTTAGAAGACTTGGAAAAATAAGCAGCTACTCCACTCAGAATTTGGAAAAAGTGTTTGCACTGTTTGATACTGGACAGGCTTTGCTGTTAAACTAGATTCAGCACATGAGCATAGCAATGCGTAAAAATGGCAAGAGGATAAGCTTCAATGACTTTTTTCTGCAAGCCATTTACAAGTCCACTCATTACACATGCTCCGTCATAAGTCTGTCCAACTAACTTGCTTTCGATCTGATATTCCTCAACTATGTTCACTACATGCTTAAACAGGCCACCAGAGGTTCAGTCGCTACTAACAGCAGTAAATCCAGTGAATCTTTCATATACTTTACCTTCATGAACAAAACGCAAAACTGTTGAGAGCTGTGATTTTGACGTAACATCTGAGGTTTCATCAAGCATTATAGAAAGAAATCTTGCTGAATCAATTTCCTTTTTTATATTGTCTTTCATTACAGAGGTGAGGTGACGTGTGTGTGTGTATATATGTATATAGTCTAAAGTCACTAAAAGGGAAATATCACTAAATCTAAGCTGAATGGCAACTAGAGGACAATGATTATGTTTATGTTTATGTTTTATTCAAGTGATTACTTATTATGCTTATTCCTTTTTCAGAAGACCGTTGTCATTGTTTGACTTTATATAAATAAATAAACGATTACAAAGAGTTGGTTCTCATTTATGACAACGGTCTTAGGTACAAATGACTGATTAATTAAATAAATAATAAAATAAGTCTACATACGTGGTAAATTCAAGCAACTGTCAACCACCCCAACCTAATTAAGCAACTTCAACAAACGCTATCCACAATGCCTGCCGTAGAATGTCCTATCACAGGTTGTACCTATGTCACAGCAGACCTGGACCCAGCCATTGTAGCCGCACTTATAACAGCCCACTGCACGACCCATGTCCCAAGCCCGACAGTCTCTGCAAAGGTTGAGAAAGTAAGACGGCCAACCATTTCGGCTGCAGGTACCAGTGAAGACTGGGCATATTTTACGTCGCGTTGGACAGATTATGCGGAAGCTACAAAAATCACTGGTAGGGACAAAGTGGTACAACTACTTGAATGCTGCGACGATTCACTCCGCAAAGATTTGACAAGATCCGCAGGTGGAAGCCTAACAAACAAAACCGAAGATGAAGTCCTTGCTGCAATCAAGAAACTAGCTGTCCGAGAGGAGAACACCATGGTAGCCAGGGTTACCCTACACAATATGCGACAAGACCGCGACGAAACTGTGCGCAGTTTTGGAGCCCGTCTTCGTGGTCAGGCCGGAGTCTGCAAATTTCTTGTTGAATGCCCAAGCTGCAACAACAACGTAAATTACACTGACCCCATCCTTCGCGACGTCCTTACCCGCGGAATTGCTGACCCGGAAATACAACTGGAACTCCTCGGCAACAGTAACCAGGAGATGACCCTGGAAGACGTCTTTCAGTTTGTCGAGGCGAAGGAAGCAGGCAAGCGCTCAGCATCACGACTGCTGGACTCCCATGCCGTGGAGGCCGCAGGCAGCACATACAGGAGAAGTAAGCAAATAACCCCACAAGACAAAAATGCCCCCTGTTCATATTGTGGTAAAAAAGGACACGGCAGAAGAGCCCCAGTCCACATACGCAAGAAGGATTGCCCTGCGTACAACCACAAATGCAAAATTTGCAAGCGCGACAGCCATTGGGAATCCGTATGCAGGAGCAAAGACAAGGACAAGAGCCTTTCAGCCACTCCTAATAAAGCTGATGAGTGCGAAGGTGCGGTATTTGATCTTCTCTGCGCCACAAGCAACACTTCCGAGCCACATAAGAAAAGAGCAATCGCCCTCGACCATCACATTTACAATGAACTATCGGACATGTGGATCAAGGAGAACTCACAACCACAGCCACACATCAACTTGACAGTCAGGACTCTCCCCGAAGACTACGAGGCGCTTCGGGCAACCCTCAATGCCCACCCAAAAACCGTGGTACTGCCTGCCATGGCAGACACAGGCTGTCAGAGCTGCCTCACCGGTATCAAGGTTATCCACCGCCTCGGGCTTCTCCAGTCTGACCTCATCCCTGTGACCATGAAGATGCACGCCGCCAACAACAAGGGCATCAAAATCCTTGGCGCAGCCATACTTCGCCTCACTGGCAAGGATGAACAGGGCCAACAAGTAGAAACGAGACAAGTAACATATGTGACAGATTCTTCTGACAAGTTCTTCATCAGCAGAGAGGCATGCGTTTCACTCGGCATTATCTCGGGAAGATTCCCTACAGTGGGGGAAGTCCAACTGGATCCAGCACAATACTGTAACAACAGTGCCAGCACGCCACACAGTGACAGCGGACTTGTAACTAACTGTGACTGTCCAAGACGCCAACATCCTCCATCACCTCCAATCGAGCTACCGCTACCCGCTGTTGCGGCGAACCAGCAAAAGCTCAAGGAATACCTGCTGGACTATTACAAATCAAGCACCTTCAACACTTGTGACCACCAAGCGCTGCCCATGATGGACGGCCCCCCAATGAAATTGATGGTGGACCCCAATGCCAAACCAGTCGCACATCACACCCCCGTCCCAGTACCAATCCACTGGCAGGAGGATGTGAAGGCTGGCCTCGACCAAGATGTCAGACTGGGTGTCCTTGAACCAGTACCCGTTGGTGAGCCCGTAACCTGGTGTCACAGAATGGTGGTGTGCGCCAAAAAGAACGGAAAACCAAGGCGTACCGTTGACTTTCAACCCCTCAACGCTCACGCCACCCGCGAAACACACCACACTCAATCGCCATTCCACCAGGCCAGATCAGTACCGCAAGGCAAAAAGAAAACAGTGTTTGATGCATGGAATGGATATCACAGCGTACCAATCTGTGAAGAAGACCGCCACTTGACCACCTTCATAACGCCCTGGGGTCGCTACCGTTACAAAACCGCTCCCCAGGGTTACATTGCATCTGGTGACGGTTACACAAGAAGGTACGACGAAATTGTATCGAGCATCCCTAACAATACAAAGTGCATTGACGACGTCTTGCTCTGGTCAGACACAGTGGAGGAGAGCTTCTTCCAGGCCACCCAGTGGCTTGACACCTGCGGCAGACACGGAATCACACTGAACCCCGACAAGTTTGTGTTCTGTCAGGACAAGGTTGAATTTGCAGGCTTCGAGATCACATCTGACAGTGTCCGACCCTGTAAAAAATACCTCAAAGCAATCCTAGAGTTTCCATCTCCAAAGAACATCACCGACGTTCGATCATGGTTCGGGCTCATCAACCAGGTGTCGTATGCCTTCAGCATGGCCAAGAGGATGCAGCCGTTCCGCCTATTCTGAAGCCAGGAACACCTTTCAAGTGGGATGACGAATTGGAAACCATCTTCGAAGAATCAAAGGATGTCATCATCACAGAAATAGAGGAGGGCGTTAAAATTTTTGACAAAACCAAGCCCACATGCCCTCGCCACAGACTGGTCGAAAACAGGCATCGGCTACTGGCTACTTCAGAAACACTGCACCTGTACACGAGTCGAACCCTTCTGCTGCCATACTGGATGGCGTGTCACATTGTCGGCAGTAGATTCACTACCTCAGCTGAGTCCCGCTATGCACCAGTAGAAGGAGAAGCACTTGCTGTCGCCGATGCCCTTGACAAGGCGAGGTACTTCGTGCTGGGATGCGAAGACCTAATAATTGCAGTGGACCACAAACCTCTCCTCAAAGTGTTTGGTGACAGATCCCTAGAGGACATATCTAATACACGCCTCAGAAACTTGAAGGAAAAAACCCTCAGGTACCGCTTTTGGATGATCCACGTACCAGGCGCGAAACACAAAGCTGCTGACGGGGTGTCACGATACCCCACTGGCGACCCCATACCACTGACACTCCCCGATGACGTAGCAGCCATCCATCAACCATGCGAGGGAACGGCGTTCTTTCCCCCCCCCCCACCTTCCTAGCCGGCATACGGACATCACTGACAGATGGTAATGGCATGGAAGCCTGCGTCATTTCTGCAGCCGCATCAACACTCAACTCGCTGAGCCTGGCATCAGTGACATGGGATCGAGTACGCACCGCCACGACCAGCGATGAAGTCATGAATAGTTTAGCCAATGTCATAGAGTCCGGCATGCCTGAATCCCGCCATGCACTCCCTGCACAGCTGCGGGAATATCACCAGTTTCGCGACGACCTCCGCACTGTTGACGGCGTGGTAATGTACAGGAACCGCACGGTTATCCCGCCGGCCCTCAGGCAAGAAGTACTGGCTTCACTCCACTCAGCTCATCAACAATGTTCCCTCTAATTTTTTTTAGCCCGTGTGCGCAAGAAATTTTCGTTGTGCACACATTTAGATTCATGGTGAAAAATTGTGCAAACTTTTCTGAGCGCTATTATCTTCAAAATTAAATATATATATAAATATTAAATACTTAATAAATATTATTTCCATAAGGTGATAGCTTGATCGTTACGGTACTATTAATGGATATTAAAAAACTGTTTACAATATTATATATTCTTAAAAAAGAAAACATTTTATCCATTCTAAAAATATGAATAAAATAAAAATAGTAAAATAAAATTCAACAAAATAAAGAAATAAAATAAAATAACATTAATTGAAAATTACTATTTTAGTTATCATTTCTCAAAACAATTTTTAGCAATTTAAAATAGACTATCAAGATTAATACACGATTTTATCCATTCACAAAATAAGAATAAAATAAAAAATAATAAAATTCAATAAAATAAAATATAATCAAAATAACATTAAATGAAAGTGCCTTTCATTTAAGTATGATTATGATTTCTCCCTACCATCTTTAGCATTTGCCCATTCCAAATAAACTCTATGAAGATTAATACATCCGTCATCATTCAGGTAACTTTTAATTCGCATGAGCATGTCCAAATGATTTTCTTTCAAGCGGTTTCTTAATTTGTTCTTTATAGAATTCATTAAGCTGAAATTTTTGAAATTACTTCATTTACTGTCGTGACTCATGATACGCTTAAGCCTGTGCGCATTTTATTTTGCTGTGTGCGCAGGTTTCACAACGCGTGTGCGCGCGCACACGCGAACACCTTAGCGGGAACATTGCTCATCAAGGTACTTCATCCATGATCTCCAGAGCAGAAGACTCTATTTTCTGGCCTGGCATCACACCAGCCATCACAGCACTACGGGCTAGCTGCAACCACTGCAACCGCATGGCACCAACCCAGCCCAGCGCTCCACCCACTCCACCAACATCACCAGAATACCCCTTCCAGTGCGTCTGCGCGGACTACTTCCACTACAAAGGAGTAAACTACCTGGTCGTGGTGGACAGATACTCTAACTGGGCAATAGTAGAGAGGTCATCAGATGGTGCTGCTGGACTCATCGCCTGCCTCCGACGGACCTTCGTCACCTTCGGCATCCCCGACGAACTGGCTTCCGATGGGGGCCCTGAATTTACCGCAGCAGCCACACGGCAGTTCCTCAAAAACTGGGGCGTACACCACCGACCTCATCAGTGGCTTTCCCTCACAGCAACTGTCGGGCAGAAGTTGGTGTCAAGACAACGAAACGCCTAATAACCGACAACACTGGACCAAACGGCGACCTCAACACCGAAAACTTTCAACGGGCCATGCTTCAATACAGAAACACGCCGGATAGAGATACAAAACACTCCCCAGCAATGTGTGTATTCGGCCGCCCTATCCGGGACTTCATTCCAATCCTTCCCGGCCGATATAAACCACACGACACGTGGCGTGAAAACTTGGCCACCCGAGAAGAAGCTCTGAGGAATCGCCACATGAGGGGAGCGGAACGCTGGTCAGAGCACACCAAGAGACTCCCACCACTAGCAGTCGGAGACCTTATACGCATCCAGAACCAGGTCGGTCCACACGCCCGTAAATGGGACAAGACAGGTGTGGTCATCGAAGTCAGGCAGTTTGACCAGTACGTGGTTAGGGTCGATGGATCTGGGAGGGTAACTGTAAGGAACAGGAAATTCCTTAAAAAATATGAACCCTTCAGCACACCTGCTCCAAAGATGACCATAGACCAACATTTGAAGAACTTCCTAGCGGTGCCCACCAACAGCCCACCTGCTGCACCACCTACACCTGCCAGGTCAGCACCAGGACCAAAGACACCCGCTTCACCCCGTAGTCCGACACGGTCCAGCCCACACGTTGAACGCAGGCGCCCGACCCCTGAAGAGACCACACCCCCCACCCAAGAAGACATGTCAACGCCGCCCATCGACATACTACCACCTGCAACCCCTAGGCCAATGGGTACGGCACCCCAAACTGCAACTCCACTAAGGCGTTCGAACCGTACCAGACGCCCCCCTACCTGGCATGAAGACTACCATATGAATCAAGAAGAGTAACCAATCAAGTATGCTTTAAATTAAGGGCACTGACAAAATAAGGTTTAGTCTTTATCCGTAAACATACAAATTTTTTTTTTTTTTGCCATATTATCCTTAATAATCTTCTTTATAAAATTGCTGGCTCAAAGACTTGGGGAGAGATAGAGTACAGTACACTTTACACTTTACTTACTAAGAACTTTATATTGTGTTCCTAATACAGCTGTAACCTCATTACTGTACTATTACTTTTGTCAGGAATACCGTTGTACAACCCTTATTTTAATATACGATTCAATCTCTCGCTGAACTCTCTAATTGTATTGTAATATGTTTGATTGGATATAATGTACTGTATAATTCCATAAGTATTTATATTTTAGTTTCTACAGTATCGTATTCATCATGATGTAATAGCAAAGCCTTATGTTCTCATATTACTCTTAAATAAACTAGTATCCAAAGGCGGGCAGTTGCGCCGCAAAAAGTTGCGGCGCAACTTGCGGCGCAACATTTTTGGTTGCGCTTGCGCTTGCGGCGCAACTTTTTGAAAAGGGTTGCGCTTGCGCGTGCGGCGCAACTATTTCAGCAGAGTTGCGGTTGCGGTTGCGGCGCTACAAAAATCGTTGCGCGTGCCCACCACTGCAGATATACGTTAAATGCAAAGGTGGGCAGTTGCGCCGCAAAAAGTTGCGGCGCAACATTTTTGGTTGCGCTTGCGCTTGCGGCGCAACTTTTTGAAAAGGGTTGCGCTTGCGCGTGCGGCGCAACTATTTCAGCAGAGTTGCGGTTGCGGTTGCGGCGCTACAAAAATCGTTGCGCGTGCCCACCACTGCTAGTATCTATGTTTTCCTATTAAAGTACTATACTGTATTCACTTTATAAAACAATATAAGTCTTTGCACTACTGTACTGCAATTACCTCATATCACATCTAGTATCAAAGACTTGGGAGGAGATAGAGGACAATGATTATGTTTATGTTTATGTTTATGTTTTATTCAAGTGATTACTTATTATGCTTATTCCTTTTTCAGAAGACCGTTGTCATTGTTTGACTTTATAAATAAATAAACGATTACAAAGAGTTGGTTCTCATTTAGCAACACGAAGGGATAAACGGACCAACGCGGCTTTTCGTATTGTTTTGGGCTAGCCTAGAGATGCTCTTTCCTATCTGACCTAATCGTTGGTGCTAAGTGTTTATTTGGTGGTGTTTCTAAGGTGACAAATGGGTAGAAAGTGGTCAGTACTTAAGTATAGTTAGGGGTAATGTCTATAGCTTCTAAATTAGTAAAGTAAGAGAGAGTTAGGTAGGTTGTTTGTGGGCGCAGGAATCTATGGTAGGCCCCAAAAGGAATATCTAATTCAACGCACCGGTAAGTGCCTTTGTTTGTTGTTTAGGAACCTAATAACCTAACGGGGTGTCTAACCCCAAGTTATCACATTTGGCGACGAGGATTATGGGATTTAATTAGGCTCATTGGATTCAATTAGGCTCATGGGATTCAAATTGGCTCATTGGATTTAAATTGGCTCATTTGAATAAGTTTGGTTCATTGGATTAAATTTGGTTCATTGGATTAAATTGGGCTCATTGGATTTAATTTGACTCATTGGACTTAATTTGGCTTATTGGGTTCAAGTGGTTGCTTGGAAAATTGGATGTAGCCTAGTGGGTCGTCCGATTTGGTTTGTGTGGGTAAGCTACCGTACTATAGCTTAGGTCCCGCCGGCCTAACTCTAAAACTAATTCCTACTCAGCCCTAACTCTAAAACTAATTCCTACTCAGCCCTAACTCTAAAACTAATTCCTACTCAGCCCTAACTCTAAAACTAATTCTTACCCAGCCCTAACTCTAATACTAATTCCTTCTCAGCCCTAACTCTAATACAATTTACTCTTCAGCCCGAACTGGGGAGTAACTAGATCAAATTTAAACCAAATCTAACCTACTTCACGTTATTTGGCCTAATTCGGTTTTGCTCTAGCATGTCGGTGATTGGCCATATAAGCCCCTACGAAGACTCTGGGGAGAACTTCGAAGCTTATGCCACTAGGGTGAGGTTGTTTTTCGAGTCAAATTCCATTCCGGATGCTAAGAAAGTACCTACATTTTTAACTATAATAATAGGCCCTAAAACGTTTGGCTTAGTTATGGACCAAGTTGCTCCTAAAGCACCCGAAACTTGCACCTATAGTGAATTGGTACAGGCCCTAAACGATCACTACAAACCCCGAGTAGTTCTCATCTATGAACGTTTCAAATTTTATTCGAGTTTGTTGCAGGAGTAAAAAGCCATAGCCGTACGTGTAAATTTGAGGACAAATTAGACGAAATGCTAAGAGATAGGTTTGTAATGGGTATCAAAGAGGAGTCTACCCAGAGAGCCCTATTAGCTATACAGGACCTAACTTTTAGTCAGGCTGTAGAAATAGCTGCGGCTAGAGAAGCAGCTGCTAAAGATGTTAGAGCTTTTGGCAGTCACAGTAGTAAAGACCAACACGTAAATAGCTTTAAATCTTCTAGGCCTGGCAGACCTAATGAGCCTACTAGACAAACAAAATAAAAGGTATGCGGCAAATACGGATAAACCTACTAATTCAAACAGGAGGGAAAGCCTTCCAAGCCATGTACGGGGTGTGGAAAACACCATTGGAAGAAGGACTGCCCTTTTAAAGAAGCAGTTTGCCGAAACTGTAGTAAAATAGGCCACATAGCTAAAGTGTGTTTTTCAAAGAAAACAAAGGGTGAAAATTCTAATTTTAACATTTCTAGTGTAAATCCTCAAAGGGGAAATACTTCGAACATTGGAGTGGAGTACCTATTTTATGAGCAGCAAAGTGGTAATAATACAGGCCCATATATTCAGGCCTGGATTAACCATTAAGCAAAATAAGCACGTGCTTAGGGCACCAAGGGAAGGGGGCACCACAGAGTTTTAATAAAATAAAATTAATAAATAAAATTAAAAAACAGGTTATATTTAATATAGTTGTGGGGTCTGGCCTGGGGGATGGCCTGGAAGAAAACTGAATTTTTAATCTATTATTTCACATTCAGCACTTATTGAGTCTTAATGTCTTGTCAGTTAGAGGCGGCGGCGGCCCAGTGTTTCCCAACCGGGGGCCATATGGCTCCCTGGGGGCCATGGCACATTTGAAGGGGGCCACAGGAAAATGTTATTTTGTAAAATAGAGTTAAATCTGCATATTACCTACTGAAAATAATGCTTATGGGGGCCACAGGAAAAAATAAGGTTCCTAAGGGGGCCATAAGCCAAAACTGGTTGGGAACCACTGACTGTTAGACAATGGAAGGGTCGAGGGGGAACCATTGTTGGGCTGTGCTTAGGGCATCAGTTGGCCTTAATCCGGCCCTGCATATATTGTAGAGGTACGCCTAAATGGAATTACAGTTCCTCTAGAACTAGATACAGGTGCTGCCTGAACTGTCATGTCCAAAACAGTTTTTGACAAAACTTTCAAAAATACACCTAAACTACATGCATCTAAAACCATATTAAAAAAATATGGGGACATGCAAATACCTATTTGTGGGGAAGCATCCGTCACAGTTACACTCAACAAGAAAACTTTGTCTCATCCCTTAACTCTTTTAGTGGTGGATGAGCAAGGGCCTACTCTACTAGGCCGTGATTGGATTGATGCTTTGAAAATGCCGATTGACAAATTTTTGCCAAAGGGTCAGGCAGATGTGTAGACACTCTCATATCCGTCGGACATAGACTCATTGTTAAGGGAGTTTTCTTCTGTTTTTGGGCCTGAAGTAGGCAACCTAAAAGGCCATCGGATCTGTATAGAAGTAGACCCTAATGTAACTCCGAAACTTTGTAAGGCTCGTTCAATTGCGCATGCACTGCGGGAGAAGGTAGATTTAGAAATTGACAGTCTGCTCAAAGATAAAATTATCGAACCAGTCACACACGCTAAGTGGGCTGCCCCAGTAGTCCCTGTACTAAAACCGGACAAGTCCGTGCGGTTATGTGGGGATTATCTTTAACAGCAAATAGAGCAGTCCTTCTAGATTGTTACCCTATACCCAACCCTGATGAATTATTTAGCTCTCTTGCTGGGAGTAAATATTTCACAAAACTAGATATGTCCCAAGCCTATGCTCAACTGAGTTTAGATGAAAATTCTAAAGAACTAACTATCATAAATATGCACCGAGGCCTATACAAGTACAATAGGCTATGCTATGGAATGCATCGGCTCCGGGTATTTTTCAGAGGACAATGGACCAAGTTCTAGGTCACATTCCGGCGGTACTTTGTTTTCTAGATGATGTCCTCATTTCAGGTTCGTCTAAAAAAGAACCCCTAACTAGATTAACCACAGTTCTAAAAAGACTCCGGGGTGCCGGACTTAAGTTAAAGAGAGAAAAGTGTTCGTGGGTCACTAACGAGGTTTCATATTTAGGGTTCCGCATAGATGCCTCAGGCATTCATAAAACGGTGGATAAACTAGAAGCAATAAAAAATGCACCACCTCCACAAAACATCACACAGTTACAAGTTTATTAGGTCTCCTAAACTTTTATAGGAAATTTTTGCCTAATGTATCGACTTTCCTTGAACCCCTAAATAAGCTATTACGATCTGGGGAACAGTGGAGTTGGGAGAAAACCCAAGAAGAAGCATTTGAGGCTTCAAAGGACGTACTACTAAAGTCCATTCTCCTAGTGCATTATGATCCTGAACTTCCTCTCATAGTTTCAGCAGATAGCATTTCTTATGGAATTGGGGCAGTGTTATCTCCCCACATTCATGGTGTAGATAGGCCTATCTGTTTTGCTTCTAGAACACTAACTGAGACTGAAAGACGATATGCACAACTTGAACGTGAAGCCTTAGCCTTAGTATTTGCAGTAAAAAAAATAATTTCTATCTATGGGAATCATGAATTTAAACTAATTACTGACCATAAGCCTCTTTTAGGTTTATTTTCATCTAATACAAATATTCCAGTTATGGCCTCAGGTAGGATTCAACGATGGGCACTGATTCTACAAGCTATAAATTTGACTTAGTACATCGGTCAGGCAAACTTCTAGGTACGGCTGATGCGCTAAGTAGGTTGCCTCTAGAAAATCCAAATGAATGTGTACCTGTACCTACAGAATGGGTTCACTTGGTGGAGTTTTTGGAATCCACTCCAGTATCTGCGGTACAAATAGAGCAGTGGACAAAATCAGACCCTATTCTGTCTAGGGTCATCCATTACTGCTCAGTTGGTTGGCCTACTAAGGTTGAGAGTGAATTACAGCCTTTTTATCAACGTCAGTCTGGACTCTCGATCCAAAATGGCTCTCTTATGGGGCCACAGAGTGATAATTCCGAATGAAGGCAGGTCGAATTTAGTGAAGGAACTTCACGCTGAACACATGGGGGCAACAAAAATGAAAGAGCTGGCGAGAGCTTATTTCTGGTGGCCCGGTTTAGATGGAGAACTCGAATCATTGGTTCGTTCCTGTCAAAGCTGCCTAGAGAACAGAGATCTCCCAAGGAAAAGTTCACTTCATCCTTGGGAATGGCTAACTATACCTTGGCATAGGATCCATGTTGACTATGCAGGTCCTATAAATAGTACCTATTTCCTAGTCATGTGGACGCCTACTCTTAAGTGGGTGGAAATTTTTCCAACCATTTCCACAACTTCGGGTGTTATTATTCGCTTACTCCGTTCGTGTTTCGCTCGATGCGGTTTACCCGTAGTCCTGGTTTCCGACAATGGTACTTGTTTTACCAGTGAGGAATTTCGTTCTTTTGTCCACCTAAATGGCATTAGACATGTCCGGTCTAGTGTTTTTCACCTGTCTACTAACGGTCTCGCGGAAAACATGGTCCGTACTTTCAAGTCGGCCTCGCGCCATTTTCGTGGGGAGGAAATGCAAGTGGCGTTGGATAAATTTTTGTTTAAATATCGAATAAACCTTCACACAACGACGGGGGTGTCTCCCTCTAAACTTATGATTGGCCGGGGAATTCGTTCAGTTTTCGATTTGTTACGTCCAAACGAAACGTTACAACAACGAGTTTTACGCCATCAGGAAAAACAGAAGTTGTACCACGACACTAAAAAAGGGAGAGTTATAGAAGCGCAACCTAATGATCCAGTTATGATTCGCAACTATGGGGCTGGACCAAAATGGGTTCCTGCAACTGTGCAGGAGAGAACGGGCCCTGTTTCCTTCAAGTGCCAACTAGAAGATGGTCGTTTTATTAAACGCCATCAGGACCAGATATGGGAACGTGAATTGCAGAATGACCAGAGTCTTCCGGAAGAGAGAACCGATCCTCCGGAAAATGATTCAATTCGCCCGCTTATGCAGGTTGCACTTAATCCTACTACATCAATCCCACTCCGCAGGTCGTCTAGGGTCCCTCATTCCCCTGACAGACTAAACTTGTAGGGGAAGAGTGAGGTGACGTGTGTGTATATATATGTATATAGTCTAAAGTCACTAAAAGGGAAATATCGCTAAATCTAAGCTGAATGGCACCACGAAGGGATAAACGGACCAACGCGGCTGTTCGTAGTGTTTTGGGCTAGCCTAGAGATGCTCTTTCCTATTTGTCCTAATCATTGGTGCTAAGTGTTTATTTGGTGGTTTCTATGGTGACAAATGGGGTAGAAAGTTGTCAGTACTTAAGTATAGTTAGGGGTAATGTGTTATAGCTTCTAAATTAGTAAAGTAAGAGAGAGTTATGTGGGCTGTTTGTGGGTCGCAGGAATCTATGGTAGGCCCCAAAAGGAATATTTAATTCAATGCACCGGTAAGTGCCTTTGTTTGTTGTTTAGGAACCTAATAACCTAACGGGGTGTCTAACCCCAAGTTATCACAAGAGGCTATAGCTTTGATTATGTCATTTTGCACAGCAGAAGTTCCCTGAAACACAGTGGATGTATTTAAATGATTATCTACAAGAGAATCATACTCCCGAAACAATTCTAGAATTTCTATGTAATTTCCTCTGTTCACTGAAGTTGAAGCCTCGTCATGACCTCGCAGAGGAAGTTCTTGCTTATCAAGATAGCATATTGCATCAATAAGCCGTTTTAGAATTTCTCTGTTCTTCTTTACTTGTTCATTGTGTCTGCTTTCTTCATGTGCTTTTGCTTATCAATTAATGTGTCAATTCTTTGCTTGCCGAACATTTTATGGCTAAGAAAAGACTAAACATGGCCTTGCGATCTCTCATGCTTCTGCTGAGCAGCAGACAGATGATTGAGATCAGAATATCCCTCTTTACTCCAGACAGAGGCGTACCAATACTTTTTGCCGCTCGGGGCGAAAATGCCAACGCCGCCCCCTCCCTGCAACAATTTTCAATTTTAAAAACAATTCCTTTACAAAAATACACTTCTAAACAAAACTTTTATTGGAAGAAAAACTTAAATAAAGCAACTTCAATTTTAACAATACTACATAATGTACCGTACATAATACACTACATAATTTTAACAATAACTATATAATGTATAATGCCTAGTTAAATTTTTGGACTTTCATAACAGAAAATTCATGAATGATTTTTTCTATGTCCAGTGTCTCTGCAACTTCGCGTTCAATTGAAATAATCGCCAAATTGCTCAGTCTAGATTGACTTATAGTTGACCTGAGGTAAGTTTTTATAAGTTTCAGTTTCGAGAAACTTCGTTCGCAACTTGCCACGGACATGCATGTAGTTAGACAGATCCGGAGGGCAATTGTTATATGAGGCAAAGATTCCACTAGATCCCATTTAACGATCCACTGAAGTAGTTTTAACATATCCCAGTTCTTTGGATCATCGTCGACGCTTATGCTTTCGAAACTGAGCAAATGTCTGCGCAAACGCTTTATTTCTTCCAGTAGACTTCCTGGATTAATGTCATTGTAGATGGAAGAAAAATTATTGACCTTGGTATTAATTTCTTCATCTTTGGACTGATTCAAAAGGTACGAAGGAGGCAGAAATTCAAAGCGATCATTCATGTTTTTAAGACAAACTGTGCGTTTTTCAATTTCTGCTAATAAACGAGCCATGATTTCAAAAAATTCTCTGCGTACATCCTCTTGCACGGTCAATCCAGCATCACGAGCTTGCTCTCCAGGCATTCTTCTCCGTCTCCTGACTCTGCGGTCTATACTGATATCCATTTCATTACAGAACTCTTCGGCGGCATCTGCAGCGTTTGATACTACTGCCTCTCGTTCATTGTTAAAAACACGGATAAAGAGTTCATTTTTAATGCACACTGGTCCAAAGCAATTCCCTTTCTTTGAAAATATAGCTGAGCATCATTGATTTCTTTACGCACTGGATCCCAGAAAAATAAGTACACAATGAATATGTATGACATGATGGAGGTCAACAGAGCTTCAGCATCGCCCTTTGTGTCCAGATTTTCGGAGACCCCTTCACTCAGTTCTTCCAAGGCACTAACAACGTGAGTCAAGTTCTTCTTAAGACTAGAAACAGCATCATACTTAGCACTCCACCGCGTATCAGAGACTCGCTTGACAGTGATTTTGGAATGTTTTGTTAAGACATCCCAACGATGAGTAGAGGAAGAAAAGTAGACGAAAATTCGTTCAATTGTTCCAAAGAAAGTTACAGCATTAGGACTCAGTCCCGCGGCATGAACTCCAGCCAAGTTCAGCGAGTGGTTATTGCAAGGAATGAAAACAGCGTGTTTGCTAACATCAAGAATTCTGCGTTGAACTCCAAGATGAATACCTGCCATCGTAGCAGCATTGTCATACCCTTGACCATAACAATTCTGGATATCCAGCCCATCCTCACGGAGCTTAGTGACAATGAGATCAGTAACTGCCTCAGCAGTCTTCCCTCTAATTTAATAAAATCAACGAAGGATTCCTTCACCTCTACATTACCATCTTTAATCGACACATAGCGAATTACCTGAGACAGCTGATCAATATGCGATATATCTGGTGTACTATCGAAAATTATTGCAAAGTACTTTGCACTAGACACATTATCAATTATACATTTTCGAACATTATAGCCGATTAGTGTGATGACTCATTTTGAATGTTAGGTGACAAATACGTAGTGGATATCTTGTCAGTCATTCGTATTTTTGTAAGATGTTCCCTAATTACTGGGTCATATTTGCCCATTAGTTTTATTAACTCCAAAAAGTTTTCAGAATTGCCAGCTAGCCCAGCTTCTTCATTTAAGTTCTCTCGGTGCCCTCGGAATGCAAGATCTTGTTTTGCCAAGAACATGATGCAGTCATAAATTCGTCTCAGTATTTCTTTCCACTTAGCAGTAGCATGTTTTATTTGCAACTGATGTGCATTATCTATTGTAGCATTCAACTGAAGGCGCATAGACAACTCTTTCCATTGTTCAAAGCATCGGGTATGATATGGACTGTTTTCATGTTCAGGTACTCTTGGATTCAGTTTCCTCCAGGCAAAAAATCCTTCTTCTTTTCCAAATGCACTGGAGATGTTGTTGAAGAGACGACAGCAAAAGCAATGCAAGCTACATTTTGAAGGTGAGAAGATTAGCCATGACCTTTCAATTTTTTCGCCATTTTCCAAAGTTTTGAAATACCAAACTTTTGACATTGACCTATTGTTTGAATCAGCTGGAAAGGGTCCATTCATGTTTTTCAAATGTGATGGTCCACGTTTAATGAGTTCGATTCTCAAATTGTCCGTCATTGGAACGGGCCAGTTGCCAGAATCGTTAAACAGACTCTGTGGGGATGGGTGGGTGGGTGACTTTGTGATGTAGATGAGGGTTGATCCCTGATTATTTGGGGGTTCACTTGAAGTTGCCGCTTGAACATCTATCTCTAAAGATATATCACATTGCGGTTGATCTCCTTGCTTCCAGAAGGCACTGAAGGTGTGTCTGAGAATCCCATTAACTGATGAAATCGCTTAGCAGCACGCTTGCCTTCCTCCTCTTTTTTTTCGCGAAGATTCTTGTATGCAGCACCACTCAGTCTCTGTCGTTTGCTCATGTTTGCTAATTCAGTAGGGGATCTGCAAAATAAAACAACCATTAATTATTAACATCATCAAAGCTCAAAGAATGCAAAGCCTAACCTAAATAATATAGGGAAAGTCTGAAAAATAGGGCTGGCAACCTTTCCGATGTGAAAATTTAACGCAACTATTTGTGGAAATAGTGGCATTGAGGTGGCATATATAGCATTTAATGATGATTTTTCATCAAAACCATGGATATTTTGTACACAAATAACGCGCGACAATAATGAGATAATTTTTGGAGGGTTGCATTTTAAAACATAAAAACCCAAAATTTTGCATACTGCGCCCGCCTGACAGTAATTTGCCGCCCCTCGTGAAGTGCCGCTCGGGGCAGTCGCCCCTCTCGCCCCTCCCTTGATACGCCACTGACTCCAGATATTATTCTGTTTTGAGAACAATAAACATGGCCAACAGAAAAGTTTAGAACGCTCTTCACAAACAGTCAGCCACGCAACAGATTTATACTGAGAAACTGAAAAATGCCTTGTATATCTAGACTTTTTATCTTTGTGTTGACTAATCAAGTTTGGGAGTGCTGGACATGGCCTTCCTTCCTCTAACACTTTCAACTTGTCCTCATAACTAAGTGTTGAAAAAGGAGTGCTTAATATACTTTGTACAGTGTTTGGCATGGTTATGGAAGGGACAAAAAAGTAATATGTCAGTACTGGATAGAAAGCCTTTCACCCATGAGCTCTGACTGGAAACTGACAGTCACTTACTCACTCGCTGAGAAGCCGTCTGACGCGGGCCATGGCAACATAGGCCCCGCCCACTTTACCATATATGGAGGGTGTTCTGTCCACAGACCGCACACTCTTTGCCCTGATCCCTCGCTCTCTCCCTTTTCCATTTGATTTGGCATGGGGTAAATATAAATTTATATTCCCATAGTAGGGGAGAAGAATATATATATATATCGCCGCACCGCAATACTGAAATTTCGCACCTCAAACAAGCTCGAGGGACGCTTCTATCGCTCAGTACCAAAATTTTACCGAATGGTTGTGAAGAAAATCCGAACAACTGAATTGAAGTAGCTCATTTCTCATCTCGACTAGTGTAACAGTCGAGCGTGGAATTAAGGGTTAGGGCAACTTTTTCGTCTCGACTAAAGTTGAGAGAGGGAGACAAAGGGTTAATTAAATATTAATTTACAGAAAATCTATTGGGTGTACGGCGCACACCTAGCACACTCTGAATATACGCCCCTGATATATATATATATATATATATACAGGGTGGGCCGAAAGTCTGGATCCATAGGAAAATATTTATTTTAATACATAAATTACAACAAATGGTAAATACTTAAAATGAATATCAACTTTAACTCGTAAATGCGTATCCGTGATACTGTACAGTGGTTCGTACTCCAGTATAAACAACAAATTATAACAAATGCTCAAATTGGCGGCCTCTGACATCGAGACACTTAGGATGGAATTTATGATTTTTAATAATTCTTCGAATTGACGTTCTCGAGATGCGTGTTTCATTTGATAATCTTCTTGTTGACTTTACTGGACTATTCGTTAAAGTTTCACATACCATTGCAGAGGTATTTTCATCAGTTGCAGTTTTGGACGACCAGAACGCCGTCGATCATGTACACTTCCTGTTTCTTTGAAACGTTTAAACAACTTGCCAACAGTCGCATGTGTTACTGGATGCTTATCAGGATGATTTCTATTGAATTCGGTAGCAACTTCTCTGTGTGTAGCGCCCTGTCTTGCGTACATGAGCACAAGTTCTACCCGGTCTTCTGTTGTTAGATTCGAAGCCATTTCTGGGCTGAAATAAAAAAGTATTTGAGTATTTATACTGGAGTACGAACTACTGTACAGTATCACGGATACGCATTTACGAGTTAAAGTTGATATTCATTTTAAGTATTTACCATTTGTTGCAATTTATGTATTAAAATAAATATTTTCCTATGGATCCAGACTTTCGGCCCACCCTGTATATAAGAAGAGAGAGGTACACCATAATCTACATATGGAAAATGATCGAAAATCTGGTACCAAACCTAAAACTAAACCCAATTACCATTCAAACAATATTGGAAAACAGGAAAGGCAGGATGTGTATTGTGTAGTGTTTCCAAATTAAAGGCCCGACAAGGGACCTCTTCAACACTGAAGGAAAATAGTTTGGTTGTCAGAGGCCAAGACTTTTTAGTCAGCTTCCAAAGGACCTCAGAAACGTTACAGGGGTCAAAGTTGAAGTCTTCAAGAGAAGACTAGATGCCTGGCTCAGGACGGTACTAGATGAGCCAGGTATACCTGGCTATGTACGTTGGAGAGCGTAAGAAAGCAACTCGCTCCTCGACCAAGCCAGACCTAGAGGCGGGGCCACCAGCTTGACCTTCGTGTAAAGAGAGACCAACGCACGGAACAGCAACGAGGTTAACGAAGTATATACAAGCTAACACAAGGGGTACTACTATAGCGTGCGGTCTACAAAGATATCTTTAGTCTACAAAAGAATTTGCGCTGAAGTGACCTGACCTGACTTGAATTTGTGCTGACCTGACCTGAAATGACTTGACTTTATCTTTGGGGACGAATGTGAGGTCAAGGCGGACTATAAAAGGGGGAATCATGAAAACGAATATTAGTTCAATTACATTAAAACAAAAAATTTAAAAGACAAATAAAACAAACAATTCATTCTATGGGATATAATGCCCGGTTAGGTTAACTGAATGCCCGGTTAGATCAACTGTATGCCCTTGATAATTGTCAATTTGTTTTACAATGGATGTAAAATTTCTTATTTTTCTAATAATGGAATAAAATGGTAAAATATCACTGGCGTAGAGTAAAAAAATTAATTAAAACTTTAAATTTTTTTTTTTTTAATTTTGAGCGTTGTTTGTTATCGTAAACAATTTCGGAAGAAACTTCGCTTAAATACAAAATTTCTAAAAAGCAAAAAAAGAAAATTACTAATAAATGTTTTGTTCTTGAAATATTATCAGTCTAATATACAAAGTATAAGAATATACACCATGATTTCATTACTATAACCCCAAAAGAATAAAATAGCCAAAGAAAACCATAATATAAGGTTGTAACATATGTTCTGCTCGATTTTTTAGTTCATTCAGAACAAAAATTAAATGACTTATAAGGACAAATTTGCTAGAAATTTTAGTTTATTCACAACAAAAATTAAATGACATAATGACAAATTAATCATCAATATAATTCCCTTCTTTTTCTATAACCTCCTCCCACCTGTAGAAAAGGTTTTTTTTATGCCACGTTCGAAGAAATTCCTTGGTTTCGAGTTAAAAAAAGCGATCACTTCGTTTCGATAGCTTCCCTGGATTGCAACTTTTGTCCATCAAGGTGGTGTTGCAGACTTGAATAAATGGTAGTCTGAAGGTGCGATGTCCGGAGAATAAGGTGGATGAGGCATTTTTTCCCAACCAAATGCCTCCAATTGGGCAGTGGTGATTCGAGCAGTGTGAGGGCGCGCATTATCCTGGTGGAATAGAACACCTCTGCGATTAATTAATGCAGGGCGTTTTTCTTGTAATACCATCTTCAGTCGTTGGAGTTGTGGCATTAGACCTCATCTGTGATTGTTTGGTTACAGTGGCGGCTCGTGACTTTCAGTTATGGGGGTGCTGCCTCAGAAATTGCGAACAATTGTGTTGATTATATATATATATATATATATATATATATATATATGAGAGAGAGAGAAAGTCGAATAGATAAATAGATAACTACTCACTACTCAGTCATAAAAATAAGTAAAACAGTATCATAAAATCAATTATAGGGTACTTACGCTTAACGGGTAATTTCGAATTTGCCAAAAAATTTATTTATAAACAAATTCCATTCTTCTGTTTTTATTCTGAGCGAAAAAATATTCTAAGAAATGAAAGCTATATATTGTAAATAATCCAATTATTATATAATTAACTTCAATCTCACGACAAAAAATAAATGATAACGAATCATTGATAAATGCAATTCGGAAATTAAATTTCGAATTAGCAAACGATACAGCAACACAACTACCACGTCAAACAAACAAATCGGCACTGCTCTGTCCACAGTGCTTTGGATCCTCTTAAACCCGCGATTCTGACTCGCTCTTCGTACGTCCGCCACCGAGGTTTCAAGCGTTTTGAACAAAATCTGGAACTGTTAAGTATGCAGTTCCACGGGAAGGCTGAAGCTACTTTCGTGATTCATTCGTTCGGCATTGAAATAGTTTAAGGAAAAAAGGATATAATCTGATTTAAAAACTCAAAGTTCATTGAAAAAAACAATCAGTGAGGCTATTTTAAATATTTAAATATAAAGATCATAAGATCATGGGGGTGCTGCAGTTCCACAGTGCCTACCTGCGAGCCGCTCCTGTTTGGTTATCTGGCAGAAGCTCAAAGTGAATAATTCCTTGCATATCCCACCAAACGCAGAGCAAAATTTTCTTTGGATGGGGTCCAATTTAGGGCATATCATACTTTTCCGAGTCCGAATTTCACTCTGGCTAATATGTATTTTTATGTAAAATTTAATTCTAATAGGGGTTTCTTTTCTGCAACTTTTCCCAAAAATCGCGTTATCATGTTCAAAATTGCGGTTTTCTGTTCTATGTTGAAATATCGAATATTCAATTGAACACAACCTCATATTTTTAACCCTTTGTCGTAATTTGTTGCCATTTAGACACATTAACTTTGCTTAACTCTTACACAGGTTTAATACATACATACATACATAAGAAAAAAATCTACTCCATTTGAATCTTTGTAACCATTTGGACAGCAGAAGGCGAAGTTCAACATTCTCTCAATAGATGGCTCTGAGCAATTACGCCACTTATAATTGTGAAGTAGAAGTGAGTGGACGCCATTTTTATCGGTAAGGCCGGTCATCTTTCCAAAGACAAGGCTTACTTGGCCATAGATGGCATGAAAGTCTGGAGGGCCAAGGAGGAAGTAATGGCCTCATCAGTTGAAGCTCTCACGCAGAGGTCAGAGGAGGAAAAGATCTCTGGGATATTCTTTGATAACAGGATAGGAACACAAAGGTGTTGAAATATGACGAAGTGACAGGGGGATTTCATCCTGGCAAAGTGATCGAGCAGCATTACACTATCACGTGGGAGCCTCAAGGAAAGTACCTCTTCCATTTCACTCCCGAGGAACCTGAGGAAGGAGAAAAGCCTGCTCATAAAATCGCTCAGGGCCTGCATAAGTGGCTTCTGGATCACGGAGCTGACGAGAGCCTTGTAATGATTGGAGGAGACTCTACCAACACCAACACGGGGTGGTCTGGAGGCGCCATAGCCCTATTGGAGAAGATGGTGGGTCGCAAGTGCCACTGGATGATCTGTCAGCTCCATGTGAACGAGCTCCCCCTGAGGCACTTAATCATCAAGCTGGACGGCCCTGTAACTCCCCGGTCAGGCTTCAGTGGGCCTATTGGAAAACTTCTTGAGAAAGTGAATGAACTTGAGGTCAACTTCAACTTCAAACCAGTGGAAGGAACTGAAGATATCATAGAGCTGCCAGTAGAGATAGTCAAATCTCTCTCCACAGACCAGCACAACTGCTATCTTCTGATCAAAGCCATCAAGTCTGGAAGTCTCAGTCCACAGTTGGCTGGTCTCAAGTGCGGACCTCTGAACCAATCCAGGTGGCTCACTACTGCACAGGCCATCTTGCTGTTGTGGATGAGGGAGCACGGACTGAAGGGGGAGGTGTTGAGGAGGCTCGAGGTCCTCGTGAAGTTCTGCCTTAACTTCTACTTCAAAATGTACTACGACATCAAAGTGAAGCACCACCTCAAATTTGGTCCTGCACACGTTTTTTCAAGCCTGAAGCTGCTGAGGAACCAGACTACTGAGGTCAGTAACATCATCTCTGCTGCAGTGATAAGAGGAGCTTACCACGCACATCCTGAGAACATCCTGGCTTCATTCCTGTGCAGTGAGGATGAGCATCAGAGAGCTTTTGCTGTGAGCCAGATAGAGAAGATCAGAGAAGGAAGAGACTTTGGTGATACGACAGTGAGGCCCATAAAAATCCCAAAGTCAATCTGCAAGCCACTTCACCTGAGGATCTCATCAACTGGAAATCAGAGAATATTTACGAGCCTATTTTCACCTGCAAGATGACCTTGACTGAGCTCGAGGATCTCAGGAAAACTCCACTCAAAGTGAACGCTTTCTTGTTTATACTCAGTCCTGCGAGAGAGCTGTACAGGAAGTCTCAACTGCTTCCCAAGCTGTGTACGGTCACGAGAGGAGAGATGGGTGGGTGAGAGCCAGGATAGACCATCGAGAAATGCTCCCAGTGTTCAGATCGAAGCAGAACATACTTAAGAGCTTTTCAGGCTCGAGTGGCTGATGAAGAGGCTGAAGCCATCGTTAATGCTCATAAGAGCTGAAAGTCCTCATAAGAACATAATATAAGATCTTATGAGGCCACGCTTTTCAGGGATCCAGGAAGAACAGGCGTGTAAACCTACACGTGGAGGTGGCAACTCTCCCGCTACTCGATCAGCAGAGCTGGGCAGTATTTAAATACATTTGTATTTAAATACGTATTTAAATACATTTGTGTATTTAGAACTGTATTTATAAATACATCGTTTTTCATGTATTTAAATATAGTATTTAAATACTTTAATGAGTATTTAAATACAATGTATTTAAATACTCAAAATCTAAAAATGTAAATACTTTTACTGGTTTAATACACGTTCTGTACTAGCACAGTACGACGCGTCGACAGTGTAGTACAGCATGGTTCATGTTTCAACGTGTCAGTTCAATCAGTTGTGTGCCACTCTTAGTCGAAAGCGGTTGATTTCTTTATCGTGTGCGTGTCATGGCTTCAACAAGCAAATCCGGTGAATCAAACAGTGATATATCTGCAGATAACAATTTAAAATGTATTTACAAATGTATTTAAATACAATTGATGTATTTTGTATTTAGTATCTAAATACATTCATAAAATGTATTTAGTATTTAGTATTTAAATACATTTTTCCCATGTATTTAGTATTTAGTATTTAAATACATTCAATGTATTTATTGCCCAGCTCTGTCGATCAGAGTAGAGCTGGTGAGCCGCACCTATTCTTTGAAGAAAAACTTAAAATTCTTAAGTTTTACGTGAAATCTAAACATTTTTTCAGCACCCAGAGGAGTTGAAACACGCAAGAAAGCAAGGATGAGGTCAGAAAAGCAGCTTTTAGACTAAATCATATGCAGAACAGCTGCGCGCTTTGGTTTGGGTGCCCTGAGGCTGCGTTAGGCAGCCTTCAAATCAGAAAATCGCGATTTTGACCATGAAAATGAGATTTTTCGGAAAAGTTGCAAATAATAAAACCATCTTAGAATTAATTTTTACATAGGAATACATATTAGCCACTTTGTTTTCCCAAAATTTCAACCCAGAACCCAGAACCTGCAGAGCCTGCAGTTGACAAGAATGCAGTGATATGCAAATATCGACTCGATGTGTGCGGAACCCATTTTCCAACTTTCACTACTTTTCCTAACAGCTTCAAATGACGATGAATGGTCATATGGCTAACGCAGAGTTGCACGCCAAGTTCTCTTACAGTTACCGTTGGGTTTTCCTCCACTGTTGCTTTCAGCAACTCTTATCTAACTCATTGGTCGTCCTCTTCGTTGGTAATCTTTCAGACTGAAGTCTCCATTTCTGAGCTTCTCAAACCATTTCCTACACATCCATTCGCTCACAACATCATTTCCATGAACTCTTTGAATGTTTCTTGCGGATTCACTAGCGTTAGATCCTTTATGGAACTCATACAGCATCACATGTCGAATATGCTCTTTCGTGGGCTCCATGTTTTTTCAATTACTATAATATCGTAGGGGTGGCGTTGTAACTGTATGAAAAACACCAGAGAAAATATTCATTAGCCTATTCCTACACTAGCCTAAGCCTATACTAGCCTAAATCATTGTGTATCATTCTGTATCGTGATAAAACATGTGGGAACCTGTCGCTGCGTGTATTTTCCAACATTTCTAAAACTATTTCACATTATCTTGAGGTTATTCTATTATCTATCGTTCGTTTTTTAATCGAGCAGAATTTATGTTACGACCTGATATTATTAGTTAGTAATTTTTTATGTTTTAGAAATATTACGTTTCTCGGCGAACTTTTTCCCCAAACTGTACGAGCAGGGGCGCAACTGCCCTGGGATTGCCAAAAGCCCCTCGTAAAAATTATGGATTTCATGAATACAATCTTATGGCATGCGTAGGGCGCCAAATGCTTATTCCACCCGGGTCGCCATTTTGGCTAAGTCCGGCTCTGAGTGTACGAGTGTATGTTAACATTTTAATTGTTACATACGTTATCCTAAAACCCATTTTTCATTCATTATAGGGTGAGCACGACGTTGAAACTTGGAACCGAAGACACATCAGTTGCAAACACAAGAATACAGAAACATTAAATATCCATAGCGACAACACACAGCCATGTTGTACTCTAACGTTAATGCTGAACCAGTCGCTTATCTCGCTAACAAACGTTTACACAGGCGGTACTACCCAGTGCATTTAACAATTTCACTGCACCAGGTCAGATTAAGATGTCAATGGGCCCTTTGCTAAACATAATTTTGGGTCCCCTTAATATTATAAAATATCGAATTGAATTTTCTGTTTTCAATAATAATTTAAAAATAGACCCTTTTGAACCATCTACGCCCTTTTAAGTATTAAAAAACAATATTTTTCAGTATAACTGTGTATATCAGAGACAATAAATGGTGCAGGAAGCGGGATAAAATTTGTCATTGCAAATAAATATGTACAGCAAAGAAATAATATTTTCAGTATTGACCCAGTTTTGATAATTTTGTTGAATAAGAACAGAAAAAGAAGCAATTAAAAATTTGAATTTTTTTTTCGAGTTTTTTCTGAAGCAAATTTGTTTATGATGTCATTGAACTGGAAACTTCAGACTTTGTGATCGTACGCTCATTTGACAGAAAAGCGAGTGCATTCGGTCGATCTTGGCTCGTAGTTGAGCGTAGCCAATTTTTTAACAAGATAAGCTTCGGAAAAGAATGTTCGCGTTCGCAATCTGTCAAAGGCAAAGTAAGAAAAAATCGGAGAACAGTTGTACCATGTAGAAAGGTTACAAATGCTTTCTCTTTCGTGTGATTTGATGCACTGCTGCAGTTTCTGTGGTGTAATGTCTATGTCGATATTTGTCAAAAAGTGCGAAAATTGCAAAAATTTGGCCACACAATCAAGTTCCAGAACATCTAAATATTTCTTGGTTAGTTTGTCAACATCACTCTTCAGTTTATCAGTGTCTGTTGCGTCTAACGATTACAGTAAGGCAAAGTCCTTTGAAATCTATTGATATGCATTGCAGTCTTGCGCTGATGCAGAGGTGTGAGCACTTGGTCCAATTATCATATGGAAAGTGTAAACTCTACATTTTTCAGGACTCAGATATACCTTGTCAGAAGTCGTGTTATCGTTTGCGTTGTCTTTTCCGATTTTGATTTTTTGAATGTCTTGAATACATCAGATATAAGAATTTTTGTCTCGGATTCTATTTCATCAAAGTTATCTTTCATTTGGTTGATGAAATTATCCAATGAAGAACGATGATGTCTATTTAAGGAGAAAGGTTAAAAGATGAAAGAAAATTTAAATACAAGTGAAAATTTTAAAGCAAGACAAGGAAGGGAGTTTGAAAGAAAGGAAAAAATTTAAAGATAAGTGAAAATTTTAAAGCAAAGAGGAGAGAATCCAAGTGAAAATTCTACAATATCTTTATGCGCTAACAAATGCTCCTAACTGGGGGTTTAAGGCAAGATAAGCATCTAGTCTCTTTTTAAAGGATTGACCGAATTACTTTGAACTACTGTACACTGGCTGGCAATCCATTCCACAAACTAACTATACGACTAAAGAAAAAATGGTTAGTTTCATTAGAATTAAAGTGTTTACCATTACCGCGAGTTCTATCTCCATTTTTGAAGGTGAAATATTTTTGGTGTCGACGTTATCAAAACTTTTAATCATTTTAAACACCTAGATTAGATCTTCACTGTTCCTTTTCTTGATTACTAGTACATCGATAGTGACTCCAACTTACAAAAGCTTTCCAAATGTACAATAATTAGAATGGTATCTTCAATTTTCAAAAAATTTGCATACTGGCTACAAAAATTTAATAAACTTTCAAGATAGAGAATAGAACAACCTTTAAATTTAAGGCATTTTTCTACAAAAAATATTATAGTTCACTTTGACCTTCCGGTCAATGAACACAAATTAACACATGTTAAATTAACCTTTACATAACAAGGTGATGTCGAATGTCACCCTCCCTCATGGCCTGAGAGATAAGTAAACAGTATGGTATAGAAAATGATGTTATAATAGGACAAAAAGGCGTGTTCTGACTTTTAGGTGTAAGTTACTTAAAACATGAAAAATGTGGTTTTTGAAATGACTGGGCAGGCAATACCTCTCAAAGACACGTGTAAATACTTAGGCCATGTAGCTATTCAGGAGGGCCATTTCGTGGTCAGTGTTGTAACGCCGTTTCCCGTCGATCAGCAACGTTAAGTGACATTGGGTTTGGGTAGTAGCTGGATGGAAGACCGTCCTCTGCGTTCAGATTATGTAGCACCGTGGTTAGGGCTATGAATAAACTTGCTGTTGCTTATAATACTATTTTCCTGATGTTATGTAGGAAACCAAAATGGTGCAGTTCCAGTTTCATGTTTACTACACGTACTACCTATCAGCCAAATGTTAATCCGGAAGAGTATACAGGATTGTGAATGATCCGCATTGAAGATGTTTCGTTGTTGCTGTTGTATCATAAACTACAATATGACTGTTTCTTCCCTCTTGTCATTTAGTTAACCACGAAAAGTCATGTTTGTTTGTTTGTTTATGGAAACAAATTTCGATGGGACCAAGAAAGAAGACACTGAAATAGAAGAAGAGGTAGAAAGAATAAGAAAAGAAAGATAAACGAGAACGTGAGTAATGGACAGATGTCCAAGCTTAACTAGGAGTACATAAACCTTAAAAGGAAGCTCTTTCTGCAAGTTTGCGAAAACTTATAACGATGATGATTTTTTTTTTCTGTTTAAGGTGCTACAATCCTGCTAAATTATTGACACTATTTTTTTTTTTGTCTCCCCAAAAAGAGGTTGCAAAATTTTATTAATAAGTTTTTAATGATTTTTTTTTAAGGTACTGCAAGTCCAGGGCTGCCACTGACTTAATGAAATAAAACCCAGATCGTACACTAAAAACACCTAGATGATCCTCAAAAAAACCCAGATCACCAATACTGGAGCACCAATACCATTTTTTTTAAAATTTAGTACCAAATGAAGCAATTTATTGCCAAATTGTATTTAGGTATATATATTCATTCAAATTTCAATGCAATTTACTATGACAAAATATAAATCAAGCGAAATTGCACGCACGCGCAATGCAGGCTAATGCCCGCCCATGACTAATGCTGCCAAATAATAAACTGCAACATGTTTGTAACATGTTCGTTCGATTTGTCTACAATTATTCAGAGTAGGCTCCAAAGTCAGTTAAACAGTAAATTTATAACTGCGATTTGTTTTAAACATCAGTATCGTTTTAACAAATTTGTATCAGTATGTATAAATACTCGGCACTGAATAATTAGTAAAATTGATCGAAACGTTTAAGCCAGGGGTGCTCACACCCGTGCCCGCCATGGATTTGAATGTGCCCGCTGGTTTATTTTGGAATAGCCGGCCTAAATGAAATCTTAACTGGCAATATAAAAATTACTAGAAATGAATTTTTACATGCGAGCAGAGCGCTCACATACATGTTTAAAACATGTCTGAAACCATTGCTTTGCTCCGCCAATTTCTGTGTCGCTTAAAGCGACGATTCTATTTCAACGGATATAATGAATCGAGTTGGCTGATTGGGTGTTTCGTGAAAATACAACCAATCAGAAGGCATTTTAGAAACGACTCGCTAGGCTTTCTGTGTCTTTTCGAATTTTTATTGATTTTATAAAGATGAGTGGGCGGATCGATATTTAGTTCCGCGTTTGACCTGTCCGCGTGACCTTGTGTGTGGATGCGAACATGAAATGTGTCTATTTTTTAGTAGTTTATTACGTAATTTGACGTTTTCACATTTAGTATTAAAAGTTTAGCATCATGTCGACCGTTCACCACCCGTTCGTGTCATCTTGTGTGTGGATGCGAATTGAAATTTGTCTATTTTTAAGTCGTTTTTTACGTAATTTGACGTTTTCACATTTAGTATTAAAAGTTTAGCATTATTTCGACCGGCAGCGTGTCCGATTTTGAAGTTTCAAGTGGTAAAAGTTCAGCCTCTGATATTAGTGGCTAGATCGCAAAATATTTTTTTAAAAATTACATTATTTAATTTTATTTTTATTGACAGGGCTTCATAATGGCGACACGAACCAGTGATAAGACTATAAGGACGTATAATTTTCAAAGTGAATGGGAAGATATTTACTTTTTCTCAAACATAAATTCTAAATGTATATGCTTAATATGCCAATCTACTCTAGCTGTTGCCAAAAAAATATAATGTTGAAAGGCATTTTAAAGCTAATCATAATCATTATAAAACAAGATACCCAGTTAATGGTGAACTACGCAGGGCAAAATAAAAGAGAATTGAAATCCCAACTTACCAGCCAACAATTGTTTTTACAAAGAAAATTGAGAAATCAAAGGCAGCTACCATTGCATCTTTCCGAGTGTGTCACAGTTTAACGAAGCACATGAAACCTTTTGATGATGGTGCATTTGTAAAAGAAGCATTTTGGATGCAGCAGACTCGTTGTTTGATCAGTTTAAAAACAAATCTGAAATAATCTCCGCTATTAAAGACATGCAACTTTCCAGACCCACTGTTACACGACGAACAGAAGAGATGGGTAAAGATTTAAAAATGCAGTTAAAGAGAGACATAGATGAGTGTATTTCCTTTTCGCTTCAATTCGATGAATCAACAGATGCTACTGATACTGCGCAATTATGTATTTTCATAAGAATGGTATTTAAAAACATGACTGCTAAGGAGGAGTTGCTCAATATCATACCATTGAAGGGGAAGACTCGGGGACAAGACATCTTCAAAGTATTTAAAGAGTTTACTATTGAGAATAAAATCCCCATTGAAAAACTTGTAGCCATTACCACGGATGGAGCTCCGTCAATGATTGGTTGCAATTTAGGGTTCGTTAGTCTTTGTAAGAATGACAGAGATTTTCCAAACTTCCTTAATTTTCATTGCATAATTCACCAAGAGGCACTCTGTAGTAAAAGCTTGAACATGGAAGACGTTATGGATATTGCATATAAAATTGTAAATTCTATCCGTGCTAAAAGTTTACAAAGACGTCTCTTTAAGAATCAATTAGAAGAAAGCAATTCTGAACATACAGATCTTTTTTGCACACTAATGTAAGATGGCTCAGCAGGGGCTTATTTTTACAACGATTTAGGGTTTACTGACTGAAATCAAAGAGTTTCTGGCTGTAAGAGGTGATAATTATAATCAGTTGGAAAATAAAGTTTGGTTACTTGATTTAGCTTTCTTAACTGATATTACTGCTAAATTGAGAGACCTCAATGTTGAACTCCAAGGCAAAGATAAAAACATTGCTCAAATGATTAGTGCTATAAATGCTTTCCAGCATTCTCTAAAACTCTATTTGTCACAACTGCAACGTTCGGAACTGAAACACTTCCCTAATATGTTGACAGAGCTACTTAACCAAGAAAATAATTTGAGAATTTTAACAAAGACCGTTATGCAAAAGAGATAGGGAATCTCATTCAACAATTTGAGCAACGTTTCATAGACTTTGAAAAATTAAAACCTATTGTGGAATTTATGTGGTTTCCATTTGAAGAAAAAGTTGATATTGAGGAAATCGCAACAAAAATATCAGCATTATTTAAATTGGATATAGCTAACCTAGAACGAGAAGTTTTATTCCTTCAAAATGATCTGGAAATTAAACAAGGGCCTTCAGTACCAATTTTTGGAGCTTATTTGCTGAAGAAAAATATCCTCTGCTGAGAAAATGTGCTATGTACTTGACCTCAATTTTTGCCTCCACATACCTTTGTGAATCAGCATTTTCCAAGATGAAGATGCTTAAATCAAAGTACCGGACTGTTTGACAGATGAGCACCTTGATGACTGTTTAAGACTAACAGTTACCAATTACACGCCAAATTTCAAAGCCCTTGCTGAATTAAAGCAGTGTAAGCCATCAACTAGCAATTAAATGTGAGTATTATCTTCTATCACTTGTATTTATTTTTAGTTCATAAATTAGGGGAAAATTTTGGTGTTTGTGCCCGCCAAAGATAATAGTTAGCAAATTTTGCCCTAAGGTCTCCGAAGTCTGAGCACCCCTGGTTTAAGCAATGATTTGTTGTAACATGTTTCTAACATGTTTATGGAATGCAATGTTTAATGGAACTCAATTTTTCTCACATTTTTATTTATGCATTACCAAATTTAGCTCATTTCATTACCAGAATACCAAATAAATTTTTAAATACAAAATTGATTTTTCATTACTAAATTTGCTCAGATTTCGTTATTAATAATACCAGATGGTAATCCTGGAGTCGAGAATTTTTGCGTTTTGTGCAAATGACATCCTCCTTACAAACATGCAGCTTTACTGTCATAGCATTTCAAAAAACGCTGCGTTTATATTACTAAACAAAGCGTTGCTGCATTATATTTTATTTTGAGTGGTAAAAATTCGGTACATTTTATTTGTCTGCCTTACTTTAAGCCTAAAAAACCGAGATTTCATGAAATTTTTAAAATTAAAACCAAGAAACCAGGAAAGTTGAAAAAACCTAGCAATGGCAGCCCTGGCTGCAACCCTGGTGGATTATTCAAACCATTTTTTTTGTCTCCCCCAAAGATTATAAAATCTCAATAACTATAAATGTATAATATTGTTTTTCTGTTTAAAGTGCTTCAACCCTGCTGAATTAATTATTAAACATCATTTCTTTTTATTGTCTCCCGAAAGTTGATTTCCAAAATCATACAATGAACAGTATGGTTTTTTTTTTTTCTGTTGAAGGTGCTTCTATCATACTAGATCATTGACATCATTTTTTCTTTCTCCGAAAAGAGATTGTAAAATTATGTAAACAATGTTTCAATAATGTTTGTTTTTTCTGTTTAAGGGGCTTCACCCCTGCTGGATTATTGACACCACTTCAATAGTGTTTTTTTTTTTTTCTGTTTAAGGTCTTCAACCCTTGAATTATTGACACCATTTTTTTTTTGACTCCCCGAAAGGAAGCTACAAAATTAAAGTTTATGAGTATTTTAATAACGTCAAGACAATATACATTATACTTAATTTAAACCTAAATATTTTATGAATAAAGTTTTGGACTAATTAGAAATATTATATCTAAATTAAATTCTTAAATTGTAATATGATAAAAAATAAAAAGTAAAACAGTATAAACAGCTTTATTTTATTAAAATGGGTAACTATATTAAATTTATATTTAGTAGGTATCGTGTTCATATTATAAAAAATATTTTAGTCAGTAAAACGTCATTACGATCTTGCTGAAGTCACAGTCAATATACATCTTATTTGTCCCAAAACAAGTACAGTCGTTTTGGAGTGAACTGGAGCCAACATATTCTTTTTATCAATTTTCACTCTAAAACTGAGGTAGACCCCTCTTTTCTAAATTCAAACAACCAAACAGTTTTCAGATTTGACTCAGATTTGTCTTCCATTCATATAGTATACACAAAAACATTCCAAGAGAAAATCGAATGAAAACAATAATGTAATATGAAATAAGCTTAAGCCAATCAGTGGCGGATCCAAGGGCGCTGAGGAGGCTCCAGCGCCCACATTGAGAGAAGGTTTCGCATTTTCAGTGATGTTTCCTGTCTTAGTCGACCACATTCTCTCTGAATAGATAACAAACAAATAAACAAATACTTTATTTCAGACTCAACAGGTACAAACAGTATACAAGAGGTCCATAGAAGATTAAGAGATAGTTGTCTGGAGCACTGACTAAGTAGGCCAGTGAATCACTGTGTATAATGAACATACAATTGCCTACGCCAATGCTTCCAGATTTGAGATTTATAAAATATATCGGAGACCAGTCCACTAACCATGGCTTCTATTATCTTATTGACTGACTCACCAAGCCTAGTGATAAATCTAAATACAAAATTGCGAATGACACTGGCACAGTTAGGCACCTTATTGACTACAGACAGCATACTGGCAGTAGAAGGAGCACCATTTACAAATCTTGGATTCCTTAATAAACTCCTAAAATTATTATTATTATATGCAACAAATAATTTCCTCAAATTATACATCCTGTAGTTCCACCACAAATGAGCTGTATACATTCGAGTACGAAAAGTTTTGAACAAAATCAACTTAACATCTAATGAACACATGAAATTTTCTAACCAAAGTATTTCTCTGAGCATATAATTGTCTACATTGCCTTAGAATATCACGGTCATCTGAAAGACTATCAGTTAGTATGTGGTCAAGATACTTAGTCTGGGTTACTTCTGACAGCATCATACCATTGAATTGAAATTCAGGAAATTTTATATACTTGTAAGCCTTGGTCCTCATAATCATAATATGACTTTTATCAGGATTATTTTTTATGTCGTTATCCTTCCCATACCTTTCACACACCTTCAAGAGTGTGCTGAGCCCTTTTGCAGATGGAGAAATAAGAACTAGAACATCTGCATATATCAGATGATTAACAATCATTGTACCAATATAACAGCCTATTTTACAGGTGTTCAGCACAACAGACAGATTATATTATCCATATAAACACTGAAAAAGTAGGGGGATAATATCCCTCCCTGCCTGACACCAGTGGTCACAGAGAATGGCTCTGAATTAACCCCACCCCATCTTACAATCACTGTCTGGTGATTACACCAGAAGTAGAAGTGAAGTAGAAGTGAGTGGACGCCATTTTTTTCGGTAAGGCCGGTCATCTTTCCAAAGACAAGGCTTACTTGGCCATAGACGGCATGAAAGTCTGGAGGGCCAAGGAGGAAGTAATGGCCTCATCAGTTGAAGCTCTCACGCAGAGGTCAGAGGAGGAGAAGATCTCTGGGATATTCTTTGATGGCAAGCAGGATAGGAACACAAAGGTGTTGAAATATGACGAAGTGACAGGGAGATTTCATCCTGGCAAAGTGATCGAGGAGCATTACACTATCACGTGGGAGCCTCAAGGAAAGTACCTCTTCCATTTCACTCCCGAGGAACCTGAGGAAGGAGAAAAGCCTGCTCATAAGATCGCTCAGGGCCTGCGTAAGTGGCTTCTGGATCACGGAGCTGACGAGAGCCTTGTAATGATTGAAGGAGACTCTACCAACATCAACGCGGGGTGGTCTGGAGGCGCCATAACCCTATTGGAGAACATCCTGGCTTCATTCCTGTGCAGTGAGGATGAGCATCAGAGAGCTTTGCTGTGAGCCAGATAGAGAAGATCAGAGAAGGAAGAGACTTTGATGATACGACAGTGAGGCCCCATAAAAATCCCAAAGTCAATCTGCAAGCCACTTCACCTGATGATCTCATCAACTGGAAATCAGAGAGTATTTACGAGCCTATTTTCACCTGCAAGATGACCTTGACTGAGCTCGAGGATCTCAGGAAAACTCCACTCAAAGTGGACGCTTTCTCTGTTTATACTCAGTCCTGCGAGAGAGCTGTACAGGAAGTCTCAACTGCTTCCCAAGCTGTGTACGGTCACGAGAGGAGAGATGGGTGGGTGAGAGCCAGGACAGACCATCGAGAAATGCTCCCAGTGTTCAGATCGAAGCAGGACATACTTAAGAGCTCTTCAGGTTCGAGTGGCTGATGAAGAGGCTGAAGCCATCGTTAATGCTCATAAGAGCTGAGTCCTCATAAGATCATAATATAAGATCTTATGAGGCCACGCTTTTCAGGGATCCAGGAAGAACAGGCGTGTAAACCTACACGTCGAGGTGGCAAGTCTCCCACTACTCGATCAGAGTAGAGCTGGTGAGCCGCACCTATTCTTTGAAGAAAAACTTAAAATTCTTAAGTTTTACGTGAAATCAGCACCCAGAGGTGTTGAAACACGCAAGAAAGCAAGGATGAGGTCAGAAAAGCAGCGTTTAGACTAAATCATATGCAGAACAGCTGCGCGCTTTGGTTTGGGTGCCCTGAGGCTGCGTTAGACAGCCTTCAAATCAGAAAATCGCGATTTTCACCATGAAAATGAGATTTTTCGGAAAAGTTGCAAATAATAAAACCATCTTAGAATTAAGTTTTACATAGGAATACATATTAGCCACTTTGTTTTTCCAAACTTTCAATCCTGAACCCAGAGTATGATATGCCCTAGGGGTCCATTCCTTGGCTGAGGTTCAGGCTTTGTTTCACGGCTAAGCCACTGATGTCGACGCTTAATATTGTTATAGAGGACCCATTTTTCACCCCCAGTGACGATCCGATTCAAAAACGGTGCCTGCAGTTGCCAAGAATGCAGTGATGTGCAAATATCGATTCGATGTGTGCGGAACCCATTTTCCAACCTTCACTACTTTTCCTAACAGCTTCAAATGACGATGAATGGTCATATGGCTAACGCCAAGTTGCACGCCAAGTTCTCTTACAGTTACCGTTGGGTTTTCCTCCACTGTTGCTTTCAGCAATTCTTTATCTAACTCATTTGGTCGTCCTCTTCGTTGATAATCTTTCAGACTGAAGTCTCCATTTCTGAGCTTCTCAAACTATCTCCCACACATCCATTCGCTCACAACATCATTTCCATGAACTCTTTGAATGTTTCTTGCGGATTCACTAGCGTTAGATCCTTTATGGAACTCATACAGCATCACATGTCGAATATGCTCTTTCGTGGGCTCCATGTTTTTTCAATTACTGTAATATCGTAGGGGTGGCGTTGTAACTGTATGAAAAACACCAGAGAAAATATTCATTAGCCTAATCCTACACTAGCCTAAGTCATTGTGTATCATTCTGTATCGTGATAAAACATGTGCGAACCTGTCGCTGCGTGTATTTTCCAACATTTCTAAAACTATTTCACATTATCTTGAGGTGTATTCTATTATCTATCGTCCGTTTTTTAATCGAGCAGAATTTATGTTACAACCTGATATTATTAGTTAGTAATTTTTTATGTTTTAGAAATATTACGTTTCTTGGCGAACTTTTTCCCCAAACTGTACGAGCAGGGGCGCAACTGCCCTGGGGGTGCCAAAAGCCCCTCGTAAAAATTATGGATGTCATGAATACAATCTTTATGGTATGCGTAGGACGCCAAATGCTTATTCCACCCGGGTCGCCATTTTGGCTAAGTCCGGCTCTGAGTGTACGAGTGTATGTTAACATTTTAATTGTTACATACGTTATCCTAAAACCCATTTCTCATTCATTATAGGGTGAGCACGACGTTGAAACTTGGAACCGAAGACACATCAGTTGCAAACACAAGAATACAGAAACATTAAATATCCATAGCGACAACACACAGCCATGTTGTACTCTAACGTTAATGCTGAACCAGTCGCTCATCTCGCCAACAAACGTTTACACAGGCGGTACTACCCAGTGCATTTAACAATTTCACTGACACCAGGTCAGATTAAGATGTCAATGGGCCCTTTGCTAAACATAATTTTGGGTCCCCTTAATATTATAAAATATCGAATTGAATTTTCTGTTTTCAATAATAATTTTAAAAAAGACCCTTTTGAACCATCTACGCCCTTTTAAGTATTAAAAAACTATATTTTTCAGTATAACTGTGTTATCAGAGACAATAAATGGTGCAGGAAGCGGGATAAAATCTGTCATTGCAAATAAATATGTACAGCAAAGAAATAATATTTTCAGTATTGACCCAGTTTTGATAATTTTGTGGAATAAGAACAGAAAAAGAAGCGATTAAAAATTTGAATTTTTGTTTTCGGTTTTTTCTGAAGCAAATTTGTCTATGATGTCATTGAACTGGAAACTTCAGACTTTGTGATCGTACGCTCATTTGACAGAAAAGCGAGTGCATTCGGTCGATCTTGGCTCGTAGTTGATCGTAGCCAATTTTTTAACAAGATAAGCTTTGGAAAAGAATGTTCGCGTTCGCAATCTGTCAAAGGCAAAGTAAGAAAAAATCGGAGAACAGTTGTACCATGTAGAAAGGTTACAAATGCTTTCTCTTTCGTGTGATTTGATGCACTGCTGCAGTTTCTGTGGTGTAATGTCTATGTCGATATTTGTCAAAAAGTGCGAAAATTGCAAAAATTTGGCCACACAATCAAGTTCCAGAACATCTAAATATTTCTTGATTAGTTTGTCAACATCACTCTTCAGTTTATCAGTGTCTTTTGCTTCTAACGATTACAGTAAGGCAAAGTCCTTTGAAATCTATTGATATGCATTGCAGTCTTGCGCTGATGCAGAGGTGTGAGCACTTGGTCCAGTTATCATATGGAAAGTGTAAACTCTAAATTTTTCAGGACTCAGATATACCTTGTCAAAAGTCGTGTTATCGTTTGCGTTGTCTTTTCCGATTTTGATTTTTTGAATGTCTTGAATACATCAGATATAAGAATTTTTGTCTCGGATTCTATTTCAACAAAGTTATCTTTCATTTGGTTGATGAAATTATCCAATGAAGAAAACACTGCAACTGCATTTTGAATGCCTATACTCGTGCTTTGAATTGAGTTTAAAGTTGCGTGTTGCTTTGTTGAAATCTCTGCAAAAATTTTGTTCCACAGAATGCACATGATTGCAGTTTCCAGACGACACTGTTTGCAAAATATTCATTTACAGTAATATTTAGAATTTTCTTTAGTTTAGAGTAAAACTTAGCATGATATTTATCTATAGTAACATTTAGAAGTAATACTTATCCACAGTAATATTTATAAATAATATTTATCGAGAATAATATACAGAGAAATACAAAGGACACCAGACAGCAACAGGCCGGCTGATCCTTACGATGATGTCTATTTAAGGAGAAAGGTTAAAAGATGAAAGAAAATTTAAATACAAGTGAAAATTTTAAAGCAAGACAAGGAAGGGAGTGTGAAAGAAAGGAAAAAATTTAAAGATAAGTGAAAATTTTAAAGCAAAGAGGAGAGAATCCAAGTGAAAATTCTACAATATCTTTATGCGCTAACAAATGCTCCTAACTGGAGGTTTAAGGCAAGATAAGCATCTAGTCTCTTTTTTAAAGGACTTGACCAAATTACTTTGAACTACTGTACACTGGCTGGCAATCCATTCCGCAAACTAACTATACGACTGGAGAAAAAAATGGTTAGTTTCATTAGCATTAAACTGTTTACCATTACCGCGAGTTCTATCTCCATTTTTGAAGGTGAAATATTTTTTGGTGTCGACGTTATCAAAACCTTTAATCATTTTAAACACCTAGATTAGATCTTCACTGTTCCTCTTCTTGATTACTAGTACATCGATACTAGGGGTTAAAACCGGTATTGAAATACCGGTATTAATACCGGTATTGAAGAAGTACAAATAATACCGATACCGATATTATAGGTTTTCGGTATTGACAAAAATTGCTACTGTAAAATTTAGGCAATTTAGTCCTCCGAAGACTGAAGTGGAAGCAGATTCATTACTGAGTGAATACATGCAAGAAATGGACAAACTAGGAAAAGTGCCATCTAAAAAAAATTCCATTGATTTTGATGTTACTAATGAATTTAAAAGCTTGGAAGTTACTTTACAGAGAAGTGAGAATTTAGAGAAGCTGTACAAGGCACTGCTTTCAATTAAACCTACAAGTGCAGAATCAGAAAGAGCCTTTTCTGCTGCAGGCCTATTTCTGACGAAACTGAGATCAAGTCTATCTGAACAATCCCTAGATGCTCTTTGTTTCCTCAAAGCATACTTTCAAAATCAAACTAAGAAATAAATATTTAGATACTAATAATTTCTATCTACCCCAGTAGTTGTATAATAATATGCTAAAAAAAAATTCAAATAATATTTTTATTACAATTTAGTAATTTACTGTATAAACTTTTTCGAATAGAATGCCATCTGTTTGGAGTTGGGTCATTAATTTATAGTAAATATGGTGAGTACTGCAAGTCCCTCAGACTTGTGGGAGGGTTGGTAGGGTGGCACCATAATAAATCAAAATAAATTATTTTTTTCATAATACCGGTATCAATACCGGGATTAGCATAATTGCCTCCAAATACCGGTATTGAAAGTTTTCGGTATTATGGAAGCACTAAATTCGATACCGACCATCGAAGGTGACTCCAACTTACAAAAACTTTCCGCATATACAATAATTACAATGGTATCTTCAATTTTCAAAAAATTTGCACTCTGCCTACAAAATTAAATAAACTTTCAAGATAGAGAATAGAACAACTCTCAAATTTAAGGCATTTTTCTATAAAAAATATTATAGTTCACTTTGACCTTCCTGTCAATGAACACAAATTATCACGTTAAATTAACCTTTACATAACAAGGTGATGTCGAATGTCACCCTCCCCTCATGGACTGAGAGATAAGTAAACAGTATGGTATAGAAAATGATGTTATAATAGGACAAAAAGCCGTGTTCTGACTTTTAGGTGTAAGTTACTTAAAACATGAAAAATGTGGTTTTTTGAAATGACTGGGCAGGCAATACCTCTCAAAGACACGTGCAAATACTTAGGCCATGTAGCTATTCAGGAGGGCCATTTCGTGGTCAGTGCTGTAACGCCGTTTCCCGTCGATCAGCAACGTTAAGTGACATTGGGTTTGGGTAGTAGCTGGATGGAAGACCGTCCTCTGCGTTCAGATTATGTAGCACCGTGGTTAGGGCTATGAATAAACTTGCTGTTGCTTATAATACTATTTTCCTGATGTTATGTAGGAAACCAAAATGGTGCAGTTCCAGTTTCATGTTTACTACACGTACTACCTATCAGCCAAATGTTAATCCGGAAGAGTATACAGGATTGTGAATGATCCGCATTGAAGATGTTTCGTTGTTGCTGTTGTATCATAAACTACAGTATGACTGTTTCTTCCCTCTTGTCATTCAGTTAACCACGAAAAGTCATGTATGTTTGTTTGTTTATGGAAGCAAATTTCGATGGGACCAAGAAAGAAGACACTGAGAAGAGAAACTGAAATAGAAGAAGAGGTAGAAAGAATAAGAAGAGAAAGATAAACGAGAACGTGAGTAATTGTCCAAGCTTAACGAGGAGTACATAAACCTTAAAAGGAAGCTCTTTCTGTAAGTTTGCGAAAACTTATAACGATGATGATTTTTTTTTTCTCTTTAAGGTGCTGCAATCCTGCTGAATTATTGACACCATTTTTTTTTTCTCCCCAAAAAGAGGTTGCAAAATTTTATTAATAATTTCTTAATGATTTTTTTTAAGATACTGCAAGTTTGTAACCCTGATGGATTATTCAGTATTCACGCCATTTTTTTCTGTCTCCCCCGAAAAAGATTATAAAATCTCAATAACTACAAGTTTATAATATTGTTTTTCCTGTTTAAGATGCTTTAACTCTACTAGACTACAAACATTATTTTTTTATTATTATTATTCCCCTAAAAAATAACTACAAAACTATACAATACGTTTATTCTTATAAGTTGGTCGATGTGACCAAGAAAGAAGACAGTGAAGAAGAGTATGTTGTTTTTTTTCTGTTTAAGGTGCTTTCAACCCTGCTGGATTATTGACACATTTTTTTTTTTTGTAGAGAAAGGTGGTGAAAGAAGTAGTAGAAAGAATTAACTGGAACAGACGAAGAAATGGGAAAGAAATAGAGAAAGAGTGGAACAGAAACGAGAGCGTGAGTTTATGAATAAAGTTTTTGACTAATTTAGAAATATTATATCTAAATTAAATTCTTAAATTGTAATATGATAAAAAACTAAAAAGTAAAAAATATAAACAGCTTTATTTTATTAAAATGGGTAACTACGGTATATTAAATTTATATTTAGTAGGTATTTTGTTCATATTATAAAAAATATTTTAGTCAGTAAAATGTCATTACGATCTTCCTGAAGTCACAGTGAATATACATCTTATTTGTCCCAAAACAAATACAGTCGGTTTGGAGTGAACTGGAGACAACATATTCCTTTTATCAATTTTCACTCTAAAACTGAGGTAGACCCCTCTTTTCGGACCTTTTCCAGTTTGTGTACCGTTTTTCATATAATTTACTTTTGAGAATATTTTTGTTAAAACTAACGAAAATATCACGACTTAACCTAACCAATTATCAAGAGCGTACAGTTGATCTATTAGTAAATAGTAAATACTATTCCAGAAACAAACAATGTTATAATTAATAATAGATCAACTGTATGCCCTTGATAATTGGTTAGGTTAAGTCGTGATATTTTCGTTAGTTTTAACAAAAATATTCTCAAAAATAAATTATATGAAAAACGGTACACAAACTGGAAAAGGTCCCTCTTTTCTAAATTCAAACAACCGAACAGTTTTCAGATTTGACTCAGATTTGTCTTCCATTCATATATACACTGTGATAGCGTGGGGTAGACACCCCAGTTAGGTTACTTAGGTTCTAGCAAACAATCAAAAGCACTTACCGGTGCGTTGAATTAGATATTCCTTTGGGAGCCTACCATTAGATTCCTGTGTCCCACAAACAGCCTACCTAACTCTCTCTTACATTACCAATTTAGAAGCTATAGACATTACCCCTAACTATACTTAAGTACGGACAACTTCCTACCCCATTTGTCACCTTAGAAACACCACCTAATTACACTCAGCACCAACGATTAGGTCAGATAGGAAAAAACATCTCTAGGCTAGCCAAAACAATACGAACAGCCGCGTTGGTTCGTTTATGCCTCCATGTTGCCATTCAGCTTAGATTTAGTGATATTTCCCCTTTAGTGACTTTTAGACTATATACATATATATACACACACGTCACCTCACTCCTCCCCTACAAGTTTAGTCTGTCAGGGGGATGAGGGACCCTAGACGACCTGCGGAGTAGGGTTGATGTAGTAGGATTAGGTGCAGCTGCATAGGCAGGCGAGTTGAACCATTTTCCGGAGGATCAGTTCTCTCTTCCGGAAGACTCTGGTCCTTCTGCAATTCACGTTCCCATATCTGGTCCTGATGGCGTTTTATAGAACGACCATCTTCTAGTTGGCACTTGAAGGAAACAGGGCCCGTTCTCTCCTGCACAGTTGCAGGAACCCATTTTGGTCCAGCCCCATAGTTGCGAATCATAACTGGAGCATTAGGTTGCGCTTCTATAACTCTCCCTCTTTTAGTGTCGTGGTACAACTTCTGTTTTTCCTGTTAGCGTAAAACTCGTTGTAACGTTTCGTTTGGACGTAACAAATCGAAAACTGAACGAATTCCCCGGCCAATCATAAATTTAGAGGGAGACACCCCCGTCGTGGTGTGAGGTGTTATTCGATATTTAAACAAAAATTTATCCAACGCCACTTGCATTTCCTCCCCACGAGAATGACGCAAGGCCGACTTGAAAGTACGGACCATGTTTTCCGCGAGACCGTTAGTAGACGGGTGGAAAACACTAGACCGGATGTCTAATGCATTTAGGTGGACAAAAGAACGAAATTCCTCACTGGTAAAACAAGTACTATTGTCGGAAACCAAGACTACGGGTAAACCCCATCGAGCGAAAACCGAACGGAGTAAGCGAATAGTAACACCCGAAGTCGTGGAAGTGGTTGGAAAAATTTCCACCCACTTAGAGTAGGCGTCCACAATGACTAGGAAATAAGTATTATTTATAGGACCCGCATAGTCAACCTGGATCCTATGCCACGGTATAGTAGGCCATTCCCAAGGATGAAGTGGACTTTTTCTTGGGAGATCTCTGTTCTCTAGGCAGCTTTGACAGGAACGAACCAATGATTCGAGTTCTCCATCTAAACCAGGCCACCAGAAATAAGCTCTCGCCCCATAAGAGACAGCCATTTTGAATCGAGAGGCCAGACTGACGTTGATGAAAAGGCTGTAATTCATTCTCAACCTTAGTAGGCCAACCAACTGAACAGAAATGGATGACCCTAGGCAGAATAGGGTCTGATTTTGTCCACTGCTCTATTTGTACCGCAGATACTGGAGTGGATTCCAAAAACTCCACCAAGTGAACCCATTCTGTAGGTATAGGTACACAATCATTTGGATTTTCTAAGGGCAACCTACTTAGCGCATCAGCCGTACCTAGAAGTTTACCTGACCGATGTACTAAGTCACATTTATAGGCTTGTAGAATCAGTGCCCATCGTTGAATCCTACCTGAGGCCATAACTGGAATATTTTTATTAGGTGAAAATAAACCTAAAAGAGGCTTATGGTCAGTAATTAGTTTAAATTCATGACCCCATAGATAGAAATGAATTTTTTTTACTGCAAATACTAAGGCTAATGCTTCACGTTCCACTTGTGCATATCGTCTTTCAGTCTCAGTTAGTGTTCTAGAAGCAAAACAGATATGCCTATCTACACCATCAATGTGGTGAGATAACACTGCCCCAATTTCATAAGAACATGCTGTCTGCTGAAATTACGAGAGGAAGTTTAGGATCATAATGCACTAGGAGAGTGGACTTTAGTAGTACGTCCTTGGAAGCCTCAAATGCTTCCTTTTGAGTTTTCTCCCATCTCCACTGTTCCCCAGATCGTAATAGCTTATTTAGGGGTTCAAGGAAAGTCGATTCATTAGGCAAAAATTTCCTATAAAAGTTTAGGAGACCTAAATAAGCTTGTAACTGTGTGATGGTTTTGTGGAGGTGGTGCATTTTTTATTGCTTCTAGTGGCATAAGCTTCTAGTGGCATAAGCTTCGAAGTCCTCCCCAGAGTCTTCGTATAGGCTTATATGGCCAATCACCGACATGCTAGAGCAAAACCAAATTAGGTCAAATAACGTGAAGTAGGTTAGATTTGGTTTAAATTTGATCTAGTTACTCCCCAGTTAGGGCTGAATAGTGAATTGTATTAGAGTTAGGGCTGAGTAGGAATTAGTATTAGAGTTAGGGCTGAGTAGCAATTAGTTTTAGAGTTAGGGCTGAGTAGGAATTAGTTTTAGAGTTAGGCCGGAGGGACCTACGCTATAGTACGGTAGCTTACCCACACAAACAAACCAAATCAGACGACCCACTAGGCTACATCCAATTTTCCAAACAACCACTTGAACCCAATAAGCCAAATTAAATCCAATGAGCCAAATTTAATCCAATGAACAAAATTTAATCCAATTAACAAAATTTAATCAAATGAGCCAAATTTAATCAAATGAACCAAATTAAATCCAATAAGCTTAATCGAATCCCATGAGCTTAATTGAATCCCATCCTCGTCGCCAAATGTGATAGCGTGGGGTAGACACCCCAGTTAGGTTACTTAGGTTCTAGCAAACAATAAAAAGCACTTACCGGTGCGTTGAATTAGATATTCCTTTGGGAGCCTACCATTTAGGGTTACCATATTTGAACTTTCAAAAAAGAGGACACTCCGGAGAGTGGGGATGTATCTGTATCAGTATCTACCAACTCACGTTGTATTAATGTGTTATATATATTGTGTACTACATGTCGTCTATAATGAGTATCTACAAATAAGAACAAGTATTATGGCTTAAAAAATCAATGTTATAAATATTCAAATTTCCCGGACATGTCCGGGAAAAACCGGACGTATGATAACCCTACTACCATTAGATTCCTGTGTCCCACAAACAGCCTACCTAACTCTCTCTTACATTACCAATTTAGAAGCTATAGACATTACCCCTAACTATACTTAAGTACGGACAACTTCCTACCCCATTTGTCACCTTAGAAACACCACCTAATTACACTCAGCACCAACGATTAGGTCAGATAGGAAAAAACATCTCGAGGCTAGCCCAAAACAATACGAACAGCCGCGTTGGTTCGTTTATGCCTCCCTGTTGCCATTCAACTTAGATTTAGTGATATTTCCCCTTTAGTGACTTTTAGACTATATACATATATATACACACACGTCACCTCATACACAAAAACATTCCAAGAGAAAATCGAATGAAAACAATAATGTAATATGAAATAAGCTTAAGCCAATCAGTAGCGGATCCACGGGGCGCTGAGGAGGCTCCAGCGCCCACATTGAGAGAAGGTTTCGCATTTTCAGTGATGTTTCCTGTCTTAGTCGACCACATTCTCTCTGAATAGATAACAAACAAATACTTTATTTCAGACTCAACAGGTACAAACATTATACAAGAGGTCCGTAGAAGATTAAAAGATAGTTGTCTGGAGCACTGACTAAATAGGCCAGTGAATCACTGTGTATAATGAACATACAATTGCCTACGCCAATGCTTCCAGATTTGAGATTTGTAAAATATTTCGGAGATCAGTCCACTAACCATGGCTTCTATTATCTTATTGACTGACTCACCAAGCCTAGTGATAAATCTAAATACAAAATTGCGAATGACTGGCACAGTTAGGCACCTTATTGACTACAAACAGCATACTGGCAGTAGAAGGAGCACCATTTACAAATCTTGGAGTCCTTAATAAACTCCTAAAATTATTATTATTATATGCAACAAATAATTTCCTCAAATTATACATCCTGTAGTTCCACTACAAATGAGTTGTATACATTGGAGTACAAAAAGTTTTGAACAAAATCAACTTAACATCCAATGAACACATATGAAATTTTCTAACCAAAGTATTTCCCTGAGCATATAATTGTCTACATTGCCTTAGAATATCACGGTTATCTGAAAGACTATCAGTTAGTATGTGGTCAAGATACTTAGTCTGGGTTACTTCTGACAGCATCATACCATTGAATTGAAATTCAGGAAATTTTATATACTTGTAGGCCTTGGTCCTCATAATCATAATATGACTTTTATCAGGATTATTTTTTATGTCGTTATCCTTCCCATACCTTTCACACACCTCCAAGAGTGTGCTGAGCCTTTTTACAGATGGAGAAATAAGAACCAGAACATCTGCATATATCAGATGATTAACAATCATTGTACCAATATAGCAGCCTATTTTACAGGTGTTCAGCACGACAGACAGATTATATTATCCATATAAACACTGAAAAAGTAGGGGGATAATATCCAGTGGTGGGCACCGTTAACCAAAAAGTTAACTTCGTTAACCGCTAATCCGTTAACCAAAAAGTTAACTTCGTTAACCGTTAATCCGTTAATTCGTTAAACATGTAACGGAAGTTACCGATAAACCGTTAACGTTAACTTTTATTATAAAAAAATGAAAAACACAATATATATATAAAATTTAATTTTCCCTCTTCTCGTTCTCCATTTTGTCCATGAGATGCATGTTGCCCTTCATGAAAATTAGCATATCAAAGTTTTCATCAGACAGGGATGATCTCTTGGCCCTCAGGATGTCCTTGACCATAGAGAACAAACGCTCCACTGCAGCACTGGAGGGGATAGCTGTGTTGAACTTGATGAACAAGTCCACCAACACATTTTTAAATATTCACTAGCACAAACATGTTGCGCAAGAGACAGACTGCAAATGAAACGAATGTAGTTATTTGTTGTAATTGTTACATATATATTATTGAAAGTGCCTTAAAATGCTCGTGATATTTCTTGAAAGAAGTTGAAACATTCAACTCAAATGGCAAATCTTTCCGCCTGATTTTACAGTCGACCATGTTTTGCTCAAACCAATGCCATAAATAACTACCATATTTGGTAAGGCACAAATTGTGGCGACGGAAACAAATATATCGCCTGATTTTGCATTGCGGAAATGGAAATTCGTTCATCACTATTAACAGTGGCGGATTAATTGCGCACCTGCTCAGCACTGAAAATAATATAAACTTTTAAACGTTTATTTATGAATTTTTTGGGTTAACGGACTTGAGTTAACGGAAGTTAAATGTAACGGAAGTTAATTAGTCCGATAATGATTTTCAAAGTTAACTTAAAAGTTAAATCGTTAACGAAAAAGTTAACTTCGTTAATTAACGATTAACGGATTAACGGTTTGTGCCCAGCTTTGATAATATCCCTCCCTGCCTGACACCATTGGTCATAGAGAATGGCTCTGAATTAACCCCACCCCATCTTACAATCAATGTCTGGTGATTATACCAGAATATTAATGTACGGACCAAGTAACCAGGTACATTACGATTTAAAAATTTCATGAATAATTTGTCATGATTAACACGATCAAATGTTTTAGAGGCATCCAGGAAACACAAAAATATATTTGCATCTAGAGTTTGGTATTTACAGACCATTTCCTTCAAGGCATACACACACATATCAGTACTGTGTTTCTTTTTAAAACCAAATTGGTTATCACTAGTATACAGGTAACATTCAAGTCTATTAATGACTATATATTCAAACACCTTAGACATAATACTGGCCAAGGCCAAGCGTGCAGGAGGTAAATATGACGTTTAGTGCATATCATTTTAGGGTGGGTATATGATGTGCGTGAGACTGTGGCTGCGTGTGAGTGCTCGTGCCTGTGCTGTGACGAGCATTCGTCCAAACCAATGCGATTGGTCTTGTTTTTCAGAATGTTTTGGTTTCTAACGGATAACAGTCGGTTTAGGTGTCTACCGTTCTGTGTTGTCCTGGTAATTAAATGTGACTGAGTAAATCGGGGTTGTCTCGTCTGATTTGTTCATAGGTTACACAACTTACAAGGCTTAAAAATGTAATTTTCTACATTAGTGCATGAAATGAGTTATCATGCGCTCTTAGTGATTCTTCGGGATCTCCCAGCCACGGTTCGATATGAGATATGAAATTTTGGGCTATATTTGACAAATTGACGAAAATATGAACTTGAAAGTTGCCGAGATTTGCGTGTCCGCTTATGCGGCCATCTTGAATCTGTCGCGGTCGTGTCCAGTCGATTAATGTAATTTCATGTCATGGAGGTGATGCTGGAAAAAGTTGCTGGCACTTTTGCCAACAAAAAATCGGCGGACCCTCGTGAAGTGAAGAGAATTTGTTTGGCGGTCTTATGAGATGGGACGATCCGTTGGCACATTTTCTGGAATGCATTCTTTATCAGAATGATAAAATTCACAGTAATTCTCTTTACACTAATTTTACAGCTTTCACAGATTTACAGTAATGGCAGCAAGCAGCAGTTGTAAATGCAATTTTAGTTATCTTATTAATTAATTATTAACAAACAAGTCTTCTTTTTTTCTGGGTTTGGTTGGACAGTAATCTAAAAATTTGCCATTCATTATTCTTATTATCAATAAGTGTTTTTTGGATTCGGGTGAACATTAAGAGAATTATAGATTAGCTGTTCTTCTTATAAATTAGTAATCATTGAACGTTAAACTTATTACCGAGTGTTTTTGTGGGTTGGACTGCATATTTTTTAGGTTGGGTTCAAAACTGCATCCCAACCCAACCAGAACCCCACAAACAAAAATCCTAGATCCGCCACTGAAGTCATTTCCTTTTATGGGATTTAATTACATGTTTTTGCCATCATTTTGATTTGTTTACAAACAGTACAAAAAAAATTTAGTCGAAATGGATAGTTTGAAGTAGATTTTACTTTGCCAAACAGACATTTACAACTGGCTTTTTTTAAGGTAAATGTTATGATAGAGGTTTTTTAACCACCTTCGCAACATCGAAGGTCATATGACTGAAGGGACCTACTGAGATAATCTGAGTCTCTACCGATGTCCGAACAACGAGTCGCTATATAATCTGAACGCAGAGGACGTTCTCCCATCCTACTACACTCTATACAAACAAACAAACAAACACTTTATTTCAGACTCAACAGGTACAAACATTATACAAGAGGTCTATAGAAAATTAAGAGACAGTTGTCTGGAGCACTGACTGAGTAGGCCAGTGAATCACTGTGCATAATGAACATACAATTGCCTACGCCAATGCTTCCAGATTTGAGATTTATAAAATATATCGGAGACCAGTCCTTGGAGTTCTTAATAAACTCCTAAAATTATTATTATATGCAACATATAATTTTCTCAAATTATACATCCTGTAGTTCCACCACAAATGAGCTGTATACATTGGAGTACAAAAAGTTTTGAACAAAATCAACTTAACATCTAAATGTACACATATGAAATTTTCTAACCAAAGTACAAGTATTTCCCTGAGCATATAATTGTCTACATTGCCTCAGAATATCACAGTCATCTGAAAGACTATCAGTTAGTATGTGGCCAAGATACTTAGTCTGGGTTACTTCTGACAGCAGAAATTGAAATTCAGGAAATTTTATATACTTGTAGGCCTTGGTCCTCATAATCATAACATGACTTTTATCAGGATTATATTTTATGTCGTTATCCTTCCCATACCTTTCACACACCTTCAAAAGTGTGCTGAGCCCTTTTACAGATGGAGAAATAAGAACTAGATCATCTGCATATATCAGATGATTAACAATCATTGTACACACAGTGATTCACTGGCCTACTTAGTCAGTGCTCCAACAACTATCTCTTAATCTTCTATGAACCTCTTGTATAATGTTTGTACCTGTTGAGTCTGAAATAAAGTGTTTGTTTATTTGTTTGTACCAATATAGCAGCCTATTTTACAGGTGTTCAGCACAACAGATAAATTATCCATATAAAAATTTAATAAGTAGTGGGATAACATCCCTCCCTGCCTGAAACTATTGGTCACAGAGAATGGCTCTAAATTAACCCCACCCCATCTTATAATTACTGTCTGGTGACACCAGAATATTAATATACGGACCAAGTAACCAGGTGCATTATGATTTACAAGTTTCATGAATAATTTGTCATGAACAGACGTGTTTTATCGAGTGTCCAGTGTTATCAATTGAATAAGTGGTTTTCGTTGAAGTGTTTAAAAAAAAAATAGTGTTCGGTGCATTTTTAACTAAATTACTTCGTGTTACTAATCATTCATTAACGAATATATTTAATTTATTGACGTTATTCAGTACTATATTATTTGATCAAACCAAGGCTACTGCACGTGGCTTGCCTTGCTTGTTTTTCAAATCTATCAGAAAACGAGGAGTCATAAGGTTTATTTTCCCTTCCTTCGAGAGGTCAGGTAGAGTGTGGTCACACACCGTGGGAAAAAATGGAAAATGTCGGTCGAATCGCGGACAGATAAGTATTATAAATACTCTCTTTTACAGATCTTTCGTCGGTAGCTTAATTCTATATTCATTTAGTATAAATTTGTGTTACAAGAACCTGTTTCTGCGTTTCAAAAACGCGGTAGACCTACGTTGTAATTTATTAATTTCCAAGCGCTCGTTTTTTTTTTGTTTTTTTAACTAATTAAAAGCATGGCACCTCCGTCAAATACTTGCAGTCGCTGTGAAGGGAAATTTGCCGCTGACGCGTTTACAATGGCTAATAATAATGAACAGTTAGTTTGCAGGTGGTGCTCAAGCATGGAAGTCCTGAGGAACGAGTTAGAACGTGAGAGGGAGGCCAGGGTGAGGCTTGAAGAAAGCGTGATGCTCCTGACGGCAAAATTAGAATCCCTTGAGACTCCAGCTACGACCCCTCCTGCCTCAGTTTCTACTACTAATAAGTATAAATAGTACTAATAGCCCTCTCTCTTCCCCTAGTTCCCAACCCTTCGTTCGAGTGCGTAATGGAGCCCCATTGAGAAAACCTAAGACATGTCTACCAGTAATAACAAACAATAAGTTTTCTGTTTTAGGTTTCGATGATGCTGATGAACCGGAAATACGACTCGTTGGCGATTCCATTGTTCGAGGGCAGCTCGAGGAATTCTGTGGGAGAAACCCTCGTCGTAGGTGCCGTTACTGCTACCCTGGTGCAAGGGTGGAGGATATAACTAATAGTGTTGACCATTTTACAGACGGTACCTCCGAGGACACAACGTATGTTATTCATGTCGGTACTAATAACGTTTTAAATTCTAGATCGGAAGAACTGCTGGCAGGTACAAGGACTTACTAGAGCGATTAAAGGAAAAAACTAATAAGATTGTTTTAACAGGTATACTTCCTCGAATTATCCAACGTAACGATTTCTACAGCAAGGCGACCTATATTAACAACAACCTAAAGTCTCTTTGCCAACAGGAAGGAGTGCATTTTGCGAATTTTTGGAACAGTTTCTACGGCAGGAGGGACTTGTTCCTCGGAGATGGACTTCATCTTAATGACGTTGGAGCTGCGCGTTTAGGAAGACTATTTCATAGTACTGTCTCTTCTTTTCAGGCTGCCGTAACTCGAACGGTCCCAGCGTAAATTCCACAAATTTCCCCTGCGCTCGCGAAGGTGTCGTAATTACAAACAATTTGAAGGTTCTATCCTTAAATGCTCGTAGCCTACGAAATAAAATAAACGAATTTTTTTCTTTAATTGCTTGTAAAGACTATGATGTAATTGCGATAAATGAATCGTGGCTTAGCACTGAAACACGAGACTTTGTAGGGGAGTATCAAATTAAAGGTTATAGACTTTTGTTAAAAACAGAATAGTAGGCGAGGAGGCGGTGTTATGTTGTATATCAAAGATAATATTGCGAACGTTAAAAAAAAGCACACAATTCCAGAACCGATAGATTCAACTATAGCAGAACTTAAATTGAACTTCTTGTTGCGGTTATATATAGGCCCCCTAATCAAACAGTGATACGGAGGAAGCGTTTATCATGAACTAAAGAGAATAAATAATCGGTAGTGAGCAGGCTTTAGTTATGGGTGACTTTAATTGCGCCAACGTGAATTACGATACAATGCAGGAGACGCGGAAGGTAATCGTTTAGTTAATTTTCTCGAGGATAGCTTTCTTATTCAAAAGGTTGGGGAACCTACGAGGTTGGACAGTATTTTGGATTTAGTAATAACTACGGATGATAGGCTAATTACTGATCTTCAAGTAATAGAACCGTTAAGCAATAGTGATCACAATACAGTATGGTAGAGTTTGTCCTCTCAGTAAATCACTCGAAACCAATTAACTCGACTAAAATTCGTAACTTCCAGCGCGCAGACTTTTGTAAATTTCGAAATAAATTGTCACACGTCAATTGGGAAAACGTAATGGGGAACTCCAACGCAAAACTAATGTGGGAATCGTTCGAAACAGTATTTAGGACGATAAATGAGGAATGTGTACCGTACAAAATTAAGCGTGCGAAAGTAAACAACAAGCCCTTGTGGTTTACTTCTAGAGTAGGAGACATTATAAAGAGTAGAGACAGGGCTTATAGGCTACATAAGTGCGATAAAGACAATTTGTGGTTACGAAACAATTACATATCTCTAAGGCGTGAAGCGAAAAGTGTAATAAAAAAGTCCAAGCGCGAATTTGAAATCTCCATAGCTCGTGATGGTAAAGAAAACCCCAAGCGATTCTTTCAATATGTCAACAAGAGAAATCCAGTAAAAAGTGTCTTGGGGCCGTTGAAAAATGTTAACGGAGATCTAGTTTCTGAAAACAAAGAAATGGCTACCTTGCTAAACGAATGTTTTACGTCAGTTTTTACTATAGAAGATGTGACGAATATCCCTACGGTCATAGACATAATACCTTTTGATAATGGTAATATTTTGGATAATATTGTGGTTAGTGAAGGGGAAGTAATGCGCTATATTGATAAAATGAAAACGCGTAAATCACCGGGCCGGATTCCATATATCCCATACAACTAAAAGAATTAAAAGATAGCATTGTTGTGCCGCTAACAAAGATTTTTAATGCGTCTATTTCTGAGGGGTGCAGTACCAGATAATTTCAAGTTAGCAAACGTAACACCTAACTTTAAGAAAGGCGATAAAGGTGCGGCGGGAAATTATAGGCCAATCAGTTTAACGTCTGTTGTAGGTAAGCTACTGGAATCAATAATTAGGGATCGTATAGTCGAACACTTAGAATTGCACAACTTAGTTAGAAATACGCAGCACGGTTTTAGGCAAAATAAATCTTGCTTAACTAATCTTTTAGGATATTTTCAAAGCATGGTTGACGTTTACGATAGTCATCGGGCGGTTGATGTAGTGTATTTAGATTTTCAAAAAGCGTTTGACACCGTACCGCACAAAAGACTCATTGAGAAAACTAAGACGCATGGAATCAGGGGTGTAGTAATAAATTGGATAGAAGAGTGGTTGCGAGGTAGGAAACAGAGGGTGGTCGTTGATGGAGCGGAGTCGTGTTGGGCTAATGTAGCGAGTGGCGTTCCTCAGGGTTCTGCATTGGGCCTCTTGCTTTTTCTTATATATATTAACGATTTAGATGTCGGCCTAGTCAGTACAGTTTCAAAGTTTGCGGATGACACGAAGCTGGGTGGTAGGGCGATTAATGACGAAGATAGACGTAAAATCCAGGAAGATCTGAATAAAATCGTTGATTGGTCAGTCACATGGCAAATATGAAAAAACTATACGCGCTCACAACATGGTATATGTGGTACCTTTATTTCACAACTAAATATAAATTATTAATTAATTGAATTAAATATTTATACAAAATTGCCTCGGGATTGGCGACATAGCCAATTGGGAATGAAATAATTGCCATACGTACAAAGAACCGGTATGTATGCATCGAGCCTCACATAGCAACAAGAAAACCCAATTTATTGTTTAGTCTTCAAGAGAGAAGTAGACCAAACAAAACTTTTCCAGATCAGCAAATAATGAAAATACAACGCGAATATAGGAACGGCTCTCGGAGCTGTTTATGTACAGCGAACGCTTTAAACAGGGAGGATGTGCTTTTGTCTTCCCTAAAGTTCTGAGTGAATTCCTTATAATAAACTTAATAACTATAAAAAGGATAGGCCTATACCTTCAAGTGTTTATATAGTGACTGCCTATATTAATTACATCAAGTTAACTCATCGCGTAGCTCCATCGTGGCGGCCCTACACCGAAAAAGATCGTGACGCCCTACATCGAAGCAAACTAAGGCCCAGCAAAAAATAAGGTGGGACAATTTGTTTTCGTTCACATATAGGCATCTAAAATCCGACGCTAAAATTACCGTAAACAATTAAATATAAAGAGGTCCTTTAAAGACCTACATATACATAACTCTCTAACGAAAAAACATAGGGCTTTTGTCGGTAACTCTCCAGTCAAATCTGCTGGAAATTTCCAACGGATGAGGGTATCAGGCAATCAACTCATAGCCCTATATATAGTTTTTTCATAAGGTGGCCCGTGTGTGGGGAACTGACCCTCTAAAATTTACACTGACACACACAGTGGCTAGGCTTAGCTCATTAGGCCTAACCCCAATTTCAACCATAACCCCACTATAGTTTTTTCATATGGTGGCCTATGCAACTGGGAACCGATCCCTTACCTTTACACTAACCGAAAACAAAGGCTTGTTCATTTAACAGGCATAACTCATTTTAGGTCCTATAAAAATAGGCCCACAACATTAAGCCTATTTAATAGGTCTTACTCTTCAAACTCAAAACAAAGCCTTGTTGATTTAACAGGCTTAACTCATTTAAGGTCTTATAAAATAATAGGCCCAAACATAAGCCTACTTGTAGGCCCACAACATAGGCCTATTTAGTAGGCCCATATAACTTTACCTTACATAATAGGCCTACCTCTTAAAGTAGGCCTTACTCTTTACACTCAAGGCCTATCCTAACTAAAAACATTGTAAAATTTTAATTCAACCTGTGGCGCAGGTTATATAAAAAACTTATTACAGTAATTTAACTCGCTCAACATCATAAAATTAAACTCGGAACTTTAACACTAACAACAATTATGAAAGACTTGGACAAAAGGGTAAAAAACCCAGACCAAGAAAACAAAAACACAGACCTTGGGGCTATGGCACCAACTCAAAACCACTAAACATTAATGAGGAAAAAATCAGCACGTAAAAGTGTCATCACCAAACTGTACAATGATTACAAACAGAAAGAACCTACGAGATATGATCGTGAAGCAACATTAAATTCTATTACTCATTACAAACAAGAAATTCTCACACTAGATGAAGACATAATTACAGAAATTGATGACACAATTGAACTAACAGATGATGAGTATTCTACTATTCTACTTGACAATGAAAATTACATTACAAAAATTAACAACTATATTTCTGAAATTCAAAATCAACTTGATGAGTACAAAAAACAAGACACAAATGAAAGCTTCTTTGAAGCTACCAGAAATGCTTCATTTAGCTCTCCCAATGTGGCTGAGGGCAATGAACTAAAATCAAAATTGCCTACACTTGCAGTACCCACTTTTGAGGGTGACAGAGCCAAATTTCAATATTTTATTGAAAAATTTTATAGCCTTATAGGCAATAAAAACTATATTACAGATGTTGATAAATTTAGTTATTTAGTGAACTATCTGAAAGGCCCTGCCTTAAGATTAGTGGAATCACTACCAGCCATAGGTAGTACTTCTTATTCTGTAGCAATAGAATTACTTAACAGAAATTATATGAATAAGGATGAAATTATACATGATTTGGCTCTTAAAGTAATGAACATGCGAACCCCGAAAGACAACTATGGTGACCTCTTTGACTTTTACTGTGAGTTTGAATGTCTCATGGGACAACTTAAAAACAATAATTTAAACATTGCAGAAACAGCTTGGATCATTCAAGCTGTTGTTTTTGAAAAGCTCCCTTCTAAAGTCAAAGAGATATTTCATCAGAGGACAACTGACATATACCCTAGCCTTAATAAGCTAAGAGAGATTTCCCAACTGTACTTGCACTTTACAAATCAAGTTACACACTCCCAAAATTTAACACAGCACAAGAAAAAACCAACAATGCAGAAAACCAAAAACCTAACAAAAGATTTCAACACTTACTAGTTACATCAAAACACAACCGCAAAACTCAATTTGCAGAAAATAAAGTGACAGAAAAAGACTCAAAGACCCTACTCTGCAAAACTTTAATGTAACTACTTTTGAGTATAATCCCACACCATGCAAATTTTGTTTTAGCAGTGAACATAATTCTACAAATTGTCCCAAATACACATACTTTACAGCAAGGTCAAAATGCTGTGAACAACTAAACTTATGCAAAAAATGCACTGGATCAGGGCACCATAAGTCAAACTGCAAATCAAATTTGAAATACAATTGTAAGTTTTGCAACAGTTTTGACCATGTTACCCCCATGTGTAATACACACACAGACATTGGAAAACTTACAAACATTATGAACAAACACCCAAATCGAACCAAAACAAACAGAAACAAACTCAAAATGCTATGAATGGGCATATCAGTTCATTTAGCATTAACCACAATTCAAAAATTCTTTTACCAACCACAACCTTGGAAATCCAAAACAAAAGGGGACAAATAGTACAGGTTAGGTGTCTTTTAGATACCTGCTCACAACAAACATTTGTAACCAAACAACTGATAGAAAAATTGGGACTTCAGAGCCAACAAGGAGATGAAGATCTCTCTATTTCATCATTTATCAATAAAAACCCAGTACAAGCCAGTTTTAAAACTGCAAATGTAACTTTAACTCTTGATGGAACATTTGAAACCCTTAAAGTTTGTGGACAAAGTAGAACAAGAAAAAATACAAATAGCTGGGTTAAAACAAACTTTGCTACAACTTCAAAACAAATTCACGATAGCTGATAAAACCCTTAATGTAGATGTAGTTGATGATGTACATATGCTCATGGGGGCTGACTATCTTCATCTGGTCCATAGAGGCATCATTAAAATTGGAGATGGAATAGCCATACAAACTCCCACAGGTATTGCACCTTTGGGTGACATAACTAAATACCATCTTACTACTGACACAGAAAACACAGAACATGACCAAAATTCACATAAAACAAAATCACCACATTCACAAATTTCTGACTATGTGACAAACTCGAACTACAAAAACACTGTCATAATCCCACATCATTTGAATGAAAATGATTCCACATTGGATGAAGGGTTACAGCAGTTGTGACTATTAGAATCAGTTGGCATAAAGGACAGTACGATTACGCATGAAGACCAATTGATGACAGAACAATTTAAGGATACATTACAAGTGTAATTTAATTTACAACACAGAGACAATCAATACTATGTGGAGCTGCCTTGGAAAACGCCTTGTCCAGAAATAATGGACAATGTGAAAGTAGCTAAGGCACATCTGTATAAAAATTACAGAAAACTTAAAAATGACAATCTTTTAGAACAATACAACAACATATTCAAAGAACAAATAGAAAGTGGCTTCATTGAAGAAGTTACTGATGAACCCTTTAAAAAACGAGGTTGTCATTATTTAACACACAGGAGAGTTTACAGAGAAGACTCATCCACAACTAAACTAAGAGTAGTATATAACTGTAGGGCTTTTGTCGGTAACTCTCCACTCAAATCTGCTGGAAATTTCCAACGGATGAGGGTATCAGGCAATCAACCCATAGCCCTATATAGTTTTTTCATAGCAAATGAGATTTAACGTCGATAAGTGCAAAATTTTGCATATAGGTTCGCGTAACAGTAATTTTGCGTATAGTATGTCAGGGAAAGATTTAACAAGCGTAGAGCAGGAAAAAGATTTAGGAGTTATATAGTCACTGGTGATTTAAAAGTAGCGAAACAAAGTACAACAACGGTCAATAAGGCGAACAAAGTGTTAGGTTTTATAGCTCGGAATTTTGAGTACAAATCGCGCGATATTATAGTTCCTCTTTATAAATCATTAGTTAGACCCCATTTGGAGTACGTGGTCCAATTTTGGAATCCGCATATGCGCAAAGATATAGACAAAATCGAAAGAGTTCAAAGACGAGCAACTAAGATGATTCCGTCTCTTAGGTCAAAGTCGTACGAGGATAGGCTTAAGGAGTTAAAATTGACTAAACTCGAGACTAGGAGGCTAAGGGGGGATCTAATCCAGGTTTTCAAAATTATGAATGGGTTCGATAACGTAGATAGAGATAGCTTTTTCGAAATATCTCAATATAATAGGACTAGAATTAACGGGTGTAAGTTGACAAGTAGAAGGTTCGAGACAACAGTTGCCAAAAACTTTTTTACGCATAGAATAGTAAATAGCTGGAATAGTTTGCCGGTAGAAGTAATTAGTAGCACGTCTATAAACATGTTTAAAAATCGATTAGACGCATATGTTGATAGATTGGGTATAGTTTAAGGTAGTAAAATTAAGGCTTTGTGGTGATAGATCCCACAGCTCAACACAAGTGTTGTGGGATATAGGGAGGCAGCATCCTGGGTTAGGGGATACTCTCTGTCCTTACACACCCCCAGTGGTGTAGTGCTAAATAAAGAAGTGAGGGAACGCATTTTGAAAGTGTTACTCAGATGCGGGGGGGGACAATGGCGAGCGCGGCGAGCCCATACAGCTGGGGGTCCGGGGGCACTGTAAGCCCCCCGGGAAATCTTTTGAAATCTGACCAATTTCAGGGATTTTGAGGTCATATGCACTGGATATTAGAATATATTCCAAGGTTGAAGATGCAGTATTTCCAGTGTCATTAGATATATGACATCCAGTACGATCAATAAAAATAGCTAACAACTGGAATGATTAACTAAAAAAAGTTAACAACTGGTACGCCGTGGTGACTGTTTCACCAGATCTTTATAGGCTAGCATTGCGTCAGTCGAAGCTAAAAGAAATGAAACAGTTACTGATTCTTTCTCATATTTCTTCTAGGGGTGGGAATTAAAATTTCATGACGTTAGAGATTTGTAAGTTCGGATTTATTTTGAAATAGTGAGGGAACGCCGTTCCGTCTACCAAAAAAAGTAAGGGAACGCCGTTCCCACGCGTTCCCGCAGCACTACACCACTGCACACCCCATTTAAAGAGATTCCTCTGCCGAGCGGTGCCTCCCATAGTACTGTGAGGTATTGAAAAACTCATGATCTTCACTTGCCCCACAAACACCTTTAAATGGGAGACCCAAAATGGGTGCACACACATTTCTACATTACTATACAGTCTTTACAGCCACACCTACACTTTTCCTCCTAAGTATATATATTGTAATGTATATGGTTGTAAATTGTGACTTGGTCCGCAATTGATATGGACCGTGACTTATTTTTGGTTGGCAAGGTACTGGTATTGATGGATACCGTAATGAAATTGACTGGATTCCTTGGATATGATATATTTGTATGTCGGTTATAAATAGATATAGAGTGTAACATATTTGTGGAAAGTAGTCTATTATGACTTGATCATCTGGATCCAGAGATTCTATCTTTAGTTTTAAATTGATAATTATTTAGTTTTGTAAAAATTGGTCGTTGCCAATGTACAGGCAGTTTTTACATAGTGGAGCCACCTCGATGGGCCGAAGTGGCCCCTCGTGTGCCCACTGTAAAAATTTCTTATGTTCTTGTGGTTCGGAACCCACGTAAAATTGTAGGTCCCCTCCGCCGCCACGGAGGACATGCACAATACACAATTACGAACACAGTTCGGTAGACCAGCCATGAGTGGATCCTAGGGTCTTTGTTGGTCTGAAACATTATAACATTATAACAAATGCTTTAGAGGCATCCAGGAAACAAAAATACATTAGCATCTAGAGTTTGGTATTTACAGACCATTTTCTTCAAAGCATACACACATATCAGTACCATGTTTCTTTTTTAAACCAAATTGGTTATCATTAGTACAGTATACAGGTAACATTCAAGTCTATTAATGAGTATATATTCAAACACCTTAGATACACACACACACACACACACATATATATATATATATATATATATATGCATATATAACTGCAATGACCGCGCAGTATATAAATGAATAGAAACGACATAAGTGTTAAGGAACGTTTCTGCACACGAGGAGGAGAGATAACAAATAATGAAAAATGAGGCGAACCGCCCAGGAATCGAACCCAGGGCCTTCCAATTGCCGGTTGGATGCTCTACCATTATGCTACGGACCTCACTCAATCACAAATCGAAATTCTCCCACATAGGGCAGAAACCAATGCCCTGAGAGGGCATTGCAGTTATATGCGCATATTCACGATTTGCGAGGGTGCCCTCTCAGGGCATTGGTTTCTGCCCTATGTGGGAGAATTTCGATTTGTGATTGAGTGAGGTCCGTAGCATAATGGTAGAGCATCCAACCGGCAATTGGAAGGCCCTGGGTTCGATTCCTGGGCGGTTCGCCTCATTTTTCATTATTTGTTATCTCTCCTCCTCGTGTGCAGAAACGTTCCTTAACACTTATGTCGTTTCTATTCATTATATACTGCGCGGTCATTGCAGTTATATGCGCATATTCACGATTTGCGAGGGTGCCCTCTCAGGGCATTGGTTTCTGCCCTATGTGGGAGAATTTCGATTTGTGATTGAGTGAGGTCCGTAGCATAATGGTAGAGCATCCAACCGGCAATTGGAAGGCCCTGGGTTCGATTCCTGGGCGGTTCGCCTCATTTTTCATTATTTGTTATCTCTCCTCCTCGTGTGCAGAAACGTTCCTTAACACTTATGTCGTTTCTATTCATATATATATATATATATATTATGAAAAGGCCAATGAATTCAACGTTTAGAGGCTTTATTCAACTAATTCAAACATAATGCATAATCGAGATTACATCTGAAACAGAACAGAAATAATAATTAAACACAATGAAAACATAATAGCAGTTAGCAAAAGTAAGTAAAGTTAAATTTACAACAATATATATGCACAGTCTGTGTGTAACATAAAAGTTTTGCAGGGGACCATTCTGAGTTGTAGCATGTAAATGTATGTTTGTGGTTAAACATTTGCAAAATATTTAAAATAGTTTGTCTAAACTACTGAAGTGGTTATGAAAACCAAAGAAAACGTGAAGTTTAGGGATGACTAAGTTAATTATACGTCTTTGTCGTCACGCCTCAAATTACAACGGCTATCAGGCTTTCTTCATGTATTACAACAATTCTTGTAGCTTTCCTTTTTGTTCACCTTTTTTATTCACCCTTAGGGAATGTTTCCTGTTGTCAATTCTATACTATACTGCTAAATCGAGTTGTCCTGGGCCTCTGCCTAATTCACTTTTCATAAACGTTTGCAACATTCGTGACCTTTCCTCAAATTTCCAATTTGTTAAACACCACCTCTCCTCCTCTAAACCTCACTAAAACTCAGGTGTCTGGGACGACTGGCAGCAACCCCTTTTCTGTACCCTCCTACTTTCTCTATTCTCAATTTCACTCCAATGGTGGATGTTGCGTATATGTACGCAACGACCTAACTTGCTCTAATTCCCTAACTTGAATCTTTCGAATTCTACACCCTTTGGCTACGGCTTGCAGGCCAATCTCATACTACTGTAAATACATCTACGCTGTCTACTTTTCTCCTAATTCTACTGACTATCCAAAACTCTTTGACTACCTTCCAAAATGGAATACATTCTATCCCACTCTCATTTCGCTGAAATCTCCATTTTATGAGAATTCAATGTTTACCACCACCTTTGGTTTTCCACTGACATTCCCGGTGAACTAACTTACAACTTCTCTGTCCTGAATGACTTTAAGCAGATTGTACAGCACCCTACTCTTATCCTCGATCGCAATGAAGATAGGCCCAACATTCTGGATTTATTTCTCACTACTCATCCTTCTTACTCTGTCAAGCTTTTTCCTCCGCTGGGTTCCTCCGACAACAATTTTATATCTGTTTCCTGTCCTATCGCTCCAGTTCGGCTTTTGGATCCTCCCAAGAGGAGACGGCTTTAGCATTTTGGCGCCCCTGATTGGTAAGCCTTAGGCAGTACTACTCTTATTTCCCATGGAATGGTTACTGTTTCCGTAGCTGGGACCCTTCGAGTGCGCTGAGCACGTCATGGAGGTAATTCTCTCGGGCATGGAGGCGCACATTCCATATTCTTTACTTACTGCTAATGTAAAAAAATAATAACAAAAAATTTCCTAATGCTATTCGCAACAGAGAGGGAGCTTTCAGAAGGTACCGTCGCCATCCAACTCCCGACTCCCACTCAGCATATATTTCTGTCCGGAAACATGCAAAATCTGTTCTACTCGCCAAAAATGTGAAAACCTATCCAATTCTAATTCTCGCTCTTTCTGATATCTAGTTTTTCTAAAGTTTGTGAATCTATCCTTAATAGGAAGATTCTTAAACACCTCTCTTCTCACAATCTTCTATCAGATCGTCAGTATGTGTTTCGCAAGGGACGCTCTACTGGCGATCTTAGTGCACATCTCTCCGACTCTTCGTCATCCTCTTTTCGGGACTTCGTGAAACCTTTCCTATTGCATTAAGGCGCGTCTTGACTTGAGCATTTTAGTCCGAACAAACCGAACGAGCAGACAGCGCAGAGCAGAATTCGGCTAGTAAGTACGTGTCTCCGAGCCGAGCAAAAGCGCGCCAAACGTTTTCCGTCGCTTGTCGGTAAATAGTGCGTTCTCAAAAGGATTCAGTTGCTCGTTGGTGCGCAGTCAGGACTGTTGTTCGCGCTGTTCCAGCTATTCGGTGTGTTTTATTTTTATCATGGAGTGGGACAGAGAGAAATGTTTAACCTTACATTCTCTTCGATTTCCTCTTCTTTTTGGCTAAGGAATAAATACTGAAAAAAGTACCTGCTGCCACTGTCAAATCTATATTTACACTGAGCAAAACGGTGGGAATAAGATAAGCACCGGCGAACACGCAGAATACAGCGAGCTTGCGCTCGAACAGCTCGTTCAGCTCGTTCGTGCGCTGTCTGCTCGTTCGGTTCGTTCGGACTAAAATGTTCAAGTTAAAAAGCGCCTTTAGACACAAAAACTTTTGATAGAGTTTGGCACAAATCTTTAATTTCCAAACTGCCCTCCTTCTGTTTCTATCTTTCTGCCTGTGCCTTCATCTCTAATTTCCTTTCTGGACGATCTACAACTGCAGTTATAAATGGCCACTGTTCTTTTCCTAAAGTTATTAATAGTGGTGTTCCTTAGGGATCTGTCCTGTCACCCACTTTTCCTTTTATTTATCAATGATCTATTAAATCGTACTTCCTGTCCTATCCACTCCTTTGCCGATGATTCCACTCTTCACTTCACTCACTTCACAAAGCGTCCCTCTCAACAGTCACTCCATGCTTCACGTAGGACGGCTATGGTGCATCTGACCTCTGATCTTTCTATTATCTCTGACTAGGGCAGAGGAAACCTTGTGGCTTTCAATGCCTCAAAAACTCAGTTCCTTCATCTGTCTACTCGTCACAGTCTTCCACACGACTATCATCTTACCTTCAACGATACGCAACTCAATTCTTCCTCTTCTCTTGGTGTTTCCTTTTCTCGTAATCTTTCCTGCAAAGATCACATATACACTCTTTCCAAAACAGCTTCTAAGAGGTTAGGTGTGCTGTACCGGCTCCGCGGTTTCTTTATCCCCACTCACTTGCTGTCGCTGTACAGGGGTCTTGTTCACCCCTGTTTGGAGTACGCTTCATATGTGCAGGGTGGTTCAACCCACAGAGCCCGGTAAAGATTCGTTTTAACTACCCACTCATTTTTGACACGAACACATATTTTTCTGGTGTATTTTGGTGTGTTTTCTTCAAATCTGACCTTCATTTCCTTGGGAAAATCCCCACTTTTTAGAAAATGACGATCTGACATATCTTCCAAAAACGACGATTTTTACCGGAAAATGAAGGTCAGATTTGAAGAAAACAAAAATACACCAGAAAAATATGTTTTCGTGTCAAAAACGAAGGAGCAGTTAAAACGAATCTTTACCGCATGAAATACACCAGAAAAACCTATTTTCGTCAGTAATACTCACGGCAAAAGTAACCTAACCTAATCAATCGTCAAAAGAGTACAGTTAAAACTAAGAAAATAGCACAATTTAACCTAACCAATTGTCAAAGGCATACAGTTGACATAACCGGGCATTCAATTAACCTAACCGGGTGTAATAACTTGGGGTTAGTGACCCCGCTAAATTACTAGGTTTCTAAACAACAACAAAGGCACTTACCGGAGCGTTGAATTAGATATTCTTTAGGGCTTAACAATCTACCATAGATTTCCTGCGTCTCACAAAGCAGTCTACCTAAACTCTCTAACTTTACTAATTTAGAAGCTATAGACATTACCCCTAACTATTATTATATTAGACAACTTTCTACCCCATTTGTCACCTTAGAAACATCACCAAATTAAACTTAGCACCAACGATTTAGTCAGATATGAATAACCATGCTCTAGTCCAGCCAAAACAAACGAACAGCCCACGTTGCTCTGTTTATCCCTTCGTGTTGCCATTCAGCTTTCTTTTAGTGATTTTTCCCTTTAGTGACTTTAGACTATATACATATATATACACACACGTCACCTCACTCCTCCCCTACAAGTTTAGTCTGTCAGGGGGTGAGAGACCCTAGACGACCTGCGGAGCGGGGTTGATGTAGTAGGAATAGGTGCAACTGCATAGGCGGGCGAATTGAACCATTTTCCAGAGGATCGGTTCTCTCTTCCGGAAGACTCCGGTCATTCTGCAATTCACGTTCCCATATCTGGTCCTGATGGCGTTTAATAGAACGACCATCTTCTAGTTGGCACTTGAAGGAAACAGGGCCCGTTCTCTCCTGCACAGTTGCAGGAACCCATTTTGGTCCAGCCCCATAGTTGCGAATCATAACTGGATCATTAGGTTGCGCTTCTATAACTCTCCCTTTTTTAGTGTCGTGGTACAACTTCTGTTTTTCCTGATGGCGTAAAACTCGTGTTGTAACGTTTCGTTTGGACGTAACAAATCGAAAACTGAACGAATTCCCGGCCAATCATAAGTTTAGAAGGAGACACCCCGTCGTTGTGTGAGGTGTTAGTCGATATTTAAACAAAAATTTATCCAACACCACTTGCATTTCCTCCCCACGAGAATGACGCAAGGCCGACTTGAAAGTACGGACCATGTTTTCCGCGAGACCGTTAGTAGACGGGTGAAAAACACTAGACCGGACATGTCTAATGCCATTTAGGTGGACAAAAGAACGAAATTCCTCACTGGTAAAACAAGTACCATTGTCGGAAACCAGGACTACGGGTAAACCCCATCGAGCGAAACACGAACGGAGTAAGCGAATAGTAACACCCGAAGTCGTGGAAGTGGTTGGAAAAATTTCCACCCACTTAGAGTAGGCGTCCACAATGACTAGGAAATAGTATTATTTATAGGACCTGCATAGTCAACATGGATCCTATGCCAAGGTATAGTGGGCCATTCCTACGGATGAAGTGGACTTTTCCTTGGGAGATCTCTGTTCTCTAGGCAGCTTTGACAGGAACGAACCAATGATTCGAGTTCTCCATCTAAACCAGGCCACCAGAAATAAGCTCTCGCCAGCTCTTTCATTTTTGTTGCGCCCGTGCGTTCAGCGTGAAGTTCCTTCACTAAATTCGACCTGCCTTCATTCGGAATTATCACTCTGTGGCCCCATAAGAGACAGCCATTTTGGATCGAGAGTCCAGACTGACGTTGATAAAAAGGCTGTAATTCGCTCTCAACCTTAGTAGGCCAACCAACTGATTTTGTCCACTGCTCTATTTGTACTGCAGATACTGGAGTGGATTCCAAAAACTCCACCAAGTGAACCCATTCTGTAGGTATAGGTACACATTCATTTGGATTTTCTAGAGGCAACCTACTTAGCGCATCAGCCGTACCTAGAAGTTTGCCTGACCGATGTACTAAGTCAAATTTATAGGCTTGTAGAATCAGTGCCCATCGTTGAATCCTACCTGAGGCCATAACTGGAATATTTTTATTAGGTGAAAATAAACCTAAAAGAGGCTTATGGTCAGTAATTAGTTTAAATTCATGACCCCATAGATAGAAATGAATTTTTTTACTGCAAATACTAAGGCTAAGGCTTCACGTTCAAGTTGTGCATATCGTCTTTCAGTCTCAGTTAGTGTTCTAGAAGCAAAACAGATAGGCCTATCTACACCATCAATGTGGTGAGATAACACTGCCCCAATTCCATAAGAACTGCTATCTGCTGAAACTATGAGAGGAAGTTTAGGATCATAATGCACTAGGAGAGTGGACTTTAGTAGTACGTCCTTGGAAGCCTCAAATGCTTCCTTTTGGGTTTTCTCCCATCTCCACTGTTCCCCAGATCGTAATAGCTTATTTAGGGGTTCAAGGAAAGTCGATGCATTAGGCAAAAATTTCCTATAAAAGTTTAGGAGACCTAAATAAGCTTGTAACTGTGTGATGTTTTGTGGAGGTGGTGCATTTTTTATTGCTTCTAGTTTATCCACCGTTGGATGAATGCCTGAGGCATCTATGCGGAACCCTAAATATGAAACCTCGTTAGTGACCCACGAACACTTTTCTTTCTTTAGCTTAAGTCCGGCATCCCGGAGTCTTTTTAGAACTGTGGTTAATCTAGTTAGGTGTTCTTTTTTAGACGAACCTGAAATGAGGACATCATCTAGAAAACAAAGTACCCCGGAATGTGACCTAGAACTTGGTCCATTGTCCTCTGAAAAATACCCGGAGCCGATGCTATTCCATAGCATAGCCTATTGTACTTATATAGGCCTCGGTGCGTATTTATGATAGTTAGTTCTTTAGAATTTTCATCTAAACTTAGTTGAGCATAGGCTTGGGACATATCTAGTTTTGTGAAATATTTACCCCCAGCAAGAGAGCTAAATAATTCATCAGGCTTGGGTATAGGGTAGCAATCTAGAAGGACTGCTCTATTTGCTGTTAAACGGTAATCCCCACATAACCGCACGGACTTGTCAGGTTTTAGTACAGGAACTACTGGGGCAGCCCACTTAGCGTGTGTGACTGGTTCGATAATTTTATCTTTGAGCAGCCTGTCAATTTCTAAATCTACCTTCTCCCGCAGTGCATGCGCAATTGAACGAGCCTTACAAAATTTCGGAGTTACATTAGGATCTACTTCTATACAGACCTGATGGCCTTTTAGGTTGCCTACTTCAGGCCCAAAAACAGAAGAAAACTCCCTTAACAATGAGTCTATGTCAGACGGATATGAGAGTGTATGCACATCTGCCTGACCCTTTGGCAAAATTTTGTCAATCGGCATTTTCAAAGCATCAATCCAATCACGGCCTAGTAGAGTAGGCCCTTGCTCATCCACCACTAAAAGAGTTAAGGGATGAGACAAAGTTTTCTTGTTGAGTGTAACTGTGATGGATGCTTCTCCACAAATAGGTATTTGTATGTCCCCATATTTTTTAGTATTGTTTTAGATGCATGTAGTTTAGGTGTTTTTGAAAGTTTTGTCAAAAACTGTTTTGGACATGACAGTTCGGGCAGCACCTGTATCTAGTTCTAGAGGAACTGTAATTCCATTTAGGCCTACCTCTACAATATATGGGCCTGTATTATCACCACTTTGCTGCTCATAAAATAGGTACTCCACTCCAATGTTCGAAGTATTTCCCTTTTGAGGATTTACACTAGAAATGTTATAATTAGAATTTTCACCCCTTGTTTTCTTTGAAAAACAAACTTTAGCTATGTGGCCTATTTTACTACAGTTTCGGCAAACTGCTTCTTTAAAAGGGCAGTCCTTCTTCCAATGGTTTTTCCACACCCAGTACATGGCTTGGAAGGCTTTTCCTCCTGTTTAGCGTTTGAATTAGTAGGTTTAGTCGTATTTGCCGCATACCTTTTATTTGTCTGTCTAGTAGGCTCATTAGGTCTGCCAGGCCTAGAAGATTTAAAGCTATTTACGTGTTGGGCTTTACTACTGTGACTGCCAAAAGCTCTAACATCTTTAGCAGCTGCTTCTCTAGCCGCAGCTATTTCTACAGCCTGACTAAAAGTTAGGTCCTGTATAGCTAATAGGGCTCTCTGGGTAGACTCCTCTTTGAGACCCATTACAAACCTATCTCTTAGCATTTCGTCTAATTTGTCCCCAAATTTACAAGTACGGCTATGGGCTTTTATTCCTGCAACAAACTCTGCAATGCTTTCATTCACCGTCTGATGCCTCGAATAAAATTTGAAACGTTCATAGATGAGAACTACTCGGGGTTTGTAGTGATCGGTTAGGGCCTGTACCAATTCACTATAGGTGCAAGTTTCCGGTGCTTTAGGAGCAACTAGGTCCATAACTAAGCCAAACGTTTTAGGGCCTATTATAGTTAAAAAGGTAGGTACTTTCTTAGCATCAGGAATGGAATTTGCCTCGAAAAACAACCTCACCCTAGTGGCATAAGCTTCGAAGTCCTCCCCAGAGTCTTCGTAGGGGCTTATATGGCCAATCACCGACATGCTAGAACAAAACCGATTTAGGCCAAATAACGTGAAGTAGGTTAGATTTGGTTTAAATTTGATCTAGTTACTCCCCAGTTAGGGCTGAATAGTAAATTGTATTAGAGTTAGGGCTGAAAAGGAATTAAATCCAAATTAAATCCAAATTAAATCCAAATTAAATCCAATGAGCCAAATTTAATACAATGAACCAAATTTGAATCCAATGAGCCAAATTGAATCCCATTCTCGTCGCGAAATGTAATAACTTGGGGTTAGTGACCCCGCTAAGTTACTAGGTTTTTAAAGAACAACAAAGGCACTTACCGGTGCGTCGAATTAGATATTCTTTAGGGCCTACCATAGATTTCCTGCGTCCCACAAAGCAGTCTACCTCTCTCTAACTATTACTAATTTAGAAGTTATAGACATTACCCCTAACTATTACTATTTACTGACACTTTCTACCCCATTTGTCACCTTAGAAACATCACCAAATTCAACTTAACACCAACGATTTAGTCAGATATGAATAACCATGCTCTCGTCTAGCCAAAACCCAACGAACAGCCCGCGTTGCTCTGTTTATCCCTTCGTGTTGCCATTCAGCTTTCTTTTAGTGATTTTTCCCTTTAGTGACTTTAGACCAGGGTTGTGGAGTCGGAGTCGTGGAGTCGGAGTCGTGGAGTCGCACGTTTCAGGGCGGAGTCGGAGTCGGTAAAAAACTTCCGACTCCGACTCCAATTTCTGTGTCCTGTGTCACCCTTAATTTCTAAATCCTAAATACTAACATTTAGGTTATTTAGTTTTTTTGGTCAATAAACCTTATTCATTGATAGCCCCTAGATTAAGTTTTTTTAATATTTTTTTTTTACATTTTCAGAATATACAATTAATATTTATTTAAATATAAAATATAAAATATAAAATTTCACACTTAGTGTGGTTGTGATGAAATGTCTTATTATTATGATAATGAGTGAAACACTAGAGGAGTCGGAGTCGTATATTTAAAATGTGAGGAGTCGGAGTCGGATTTTTAGATTTTTTACAATGTGTGGAGTCGGAGTCGGAGTCGAATTTTTACAATGTGTGGAGTCGGAGTCGGAGTCGGAGTCGGAAAATTTTGGACCGACTCCACAACCCTGCTTTAGACTATATACATATATACACACACACGTCACCTCAAGGGTATATGAGGAAATTATTGGGGGTGTGGATTGTAGGTCTGGGTATGCAGGTTCTTGGAATCTAGGCTGAACTGGCTGGGCCCTGCTGGCCTTTATTCAGCTCCTAAGATATTTGTGTTTAAAGCTTAAAAATATAAAAAAATAACAATTACTTAAATAAAAATTCAGTAAATTACTAACGTTATAAAGACCAAGAGCAAAAAATCGGCGCGCCAGCACAAATGCAACACCGCTTAAAAAATACTTACTTTATTTACTTAATTTTATTTTTCGCGCCAAAAATAGTGTCCTAGACTGCTGATTGATTATACTAGAAATCTCAGAAATGCGTTTGACAAAATAGCGATTTTTAACATATTTATTTAATTAATTTTCAACAAATAAAATAAATATATTATAATAAATTTATTTAAATAAAAATGTATTTAAACGGGCATAATTTATCAACGAATAAACTAAAGTTAATAATCCTAAACAATTTAAATATCAATTATTTTACTAGTATTAAAAAAAGTGGAAAATTTTTAATGCCGTGTTGGCACTTTTTTTTTACCCCCTGTGAACACCCCTGAGGTCATATATAGTAATACGTCGAACAAATTTAGGGCCCCGACAACGGAAAGGGCCCACCGGCCAGTCCGCGCCTGATGGCGCCAAAACTTAATAATTTCGAAATGCGCGGGGTGTCACGTGACAATGGGGCAGCCGCTGATTGGCTAATGATAATACCATGACGACATATGCACGGGACGAGATGGTTTGACGAGTTAATAATGGAGCCAAAATTTAATAATTTCGAAAGTAAATATCTCGATAAATAGGAATTTCCGCCAAAATTAGAATAGAATAAAGTAGTCTTGTTTTAGTTCAAACTAGCAGAAAATTAACTCTATCGAAAACGAAAGGGCCGTTAAAACGAATATTAACCCAGAGCCCTACTTGACGGTGGAATCAAAGGCTTTTCGTCTCATCAATTCCCCCCCTCTTACTGACTGTCTTTAATCCCTCTCTCTTCCCCGCAATGTTGCTTCACTCTCTCTTTACTGTCGCTATTATAATGGCCACTGCTCTTTTGAACTCTCTAAGTGCATGCCTCCTCCTTTAAGGAAAGCACGCAGTGCCAGACTTTCTACACATTGTGATAATAAAAACCCACTCTAATAGACAGTTTACAGTATTTCCACAAGTTTCGATGCCCTGGCATCCTCTTCGGGTGGATACAGAAAAACGAATGAACCATATCTGTATGTATAGAAGAAGAAGATCGTTTTAATCTGTGCGAAGGTACTTATAAGCGGGACCCTTCTGTAATAAATAATAATGTAATAATAAATGTAATAATTATGTCAAAACTAATAGAATCTGTATGTACAGAAGATAATTTTAATTTGTGCGAAGGTACTTATAAGCGGGACCCTTCAATAAAATGCCCTTCCGGTGTTGGGAGAATAAGATCTATCTTATGTGTGAATTTCTCAATGGTCTCTGGACTGTTTTCCCTCGATTTTGGTTCATTCGGTTTTTTATATCCACCCGAAGAGAATGCCAGTGGGCATCGAAACTGTTGTGGAAATAAACTGTGTCTATTAGAGTGGGTTTTTATTGTCATATTTTGACCTCCACGTAAAAAAGTGAAGTTTTTGCGTTTCTACACATTCTCATTCCTTTTCTGCCCACTTCTGTAACAAAGGTTAATCGGTATTTTCAGGCTTTCATCTACTGAATCGGTCAACTCTATGTATGTGCTTGTATATAACGGGTGTGCCATAAAAAAAGGTACATTTTAAAAAGGCTATAAAATCAACATTTGTCAATTAATTTTAATAAAACTTCTACACAATAAAACATATGTATTTATCTATATGCAAACAAGTTTTCAGACTAAAATATCGAATAATTCAAATTCTATCAACATTTAACGAAAGAGTATGATTTTTCTACTTAACATACAAAAATGATTAAACCTTTTAAATATTTTTTTATAAAAATAATTTTTAACGTAAAATTTACCTGAAATTATTAAAAAAATTGTTCGAAATGCTTTCCTTCCATTTCAATAACTTTTTTATTCTTGGCCGGAATATGGAAGAACTTAGCAGAGCGAGTCTACAGGACTAGGATAAAAGATGTCGCTCATTTACGCAAGATCATCATTCAAAAATGGGAAGAGCTTCCACAGGAACAAGTAAATCGAGCCATAGATGAATTCCGGCCAAGAATAAAAAAGAGTTGCGAAGTAGACAAACGGTCCAACGATCGAAATGATAAAAAGATAACTAAAAACGTAGAAAATAAACAGCTAAAGAAAAATAATGATAATGCCAAAACTAAGAACTTGGAAAATAATAAGAAAGAAAGCAGAAGCGTAGAAAATATCGTATGCAAATACTACGCGAAAGGAAACTGCAGATATCGGGATGGGCAATGCATATATGCACATCCCACATTATGCAAAATGCATTACACAAGTGGATACTGCAAGTTTGATAAGAAATGCATGTTCCACCATCTTACGGTCTGCAACACTTATGAAAGATATGGGAGCTGCAAATACGAAAAAAAATGCCGATACCACCAGTCCACCACCCTCAAAGGAACGCAACGAGGGAACAGAAAAAACGAACATCAAAGAAGAGTGCCAATTTTTTAGACGCAGCCAACACATTTCAGCTGCTAAATACTCTCCAGCAATTACAAAACCAGCTGACAAATATAAATATAGGAATCCGAGAGCCGGACAGAAGGTACGAACAAAGGCACTTCGTGCGTTATCGGGACAACAGGTACCGACAAAGATAAAGAGAGGTAAATTCTCGGAGGACCACAAGGCAATGAAACCGGCACCCCCATTGGAAAACAAATCGGAACCACCTGTATGCGAAAAAGAAAGAGAAAAAATAAAAATAATCTTAGCCAACATACAGGGCCTTAAATCAAACCATTTCACGAACAAAGTTGTATACCTGAAAGGACTCGTGCAAGAAGCCGGAGCAGACTTTGCATGCCTTACGGAAACTCATCTAAAGGACTGCCAGGCGAACTGTGAAAATTGCGAGTCCTGTATTGACAAAAAAGAAATACAAATTGACAACTATAACATCCTCGGAGCCGACAGAACAGTGAGACGTAAAGGAGGATTTGCTATTTACTCAAGCGAAAGGCACATAGCAGAAATGGCTATAAGTACCTCAAACAACTACGTAGAATGTGTAGCAGCAAAAATTGAAAAATTAAATATGGTACTAATTGTAAATGTACAGACCCCAAAACACGCCAACCTCAAAATTTTCAGATTCCATTACAGAGGTAAGAAACTTGGTAAAAGATCTACTCTCTCCAACCCCAAATATTTTTCTCTGTGGTGATTTTAATTTCCCATTCATGAAATATAAAAGGATAGGAAAAAATATATGTATACACCAGGACAAGGGGAGCACACGAGAAGACCAGGAGCAGGTAAAAATGCTACTAGCTTTAGCTGATGAATTTATGTTAACGCAAGAAATAACAGAAAACATAAGAAAAAACAACTGCCTAGATTTGGTATTCACAAACAACAGTAATCTAATTGATAATGTAGAAATATCCCCAACTATGATATCAGACCACAACATCATTGAAATAACAACTAATATAAAGGTAACAGGAAAGGAAAGAACACGCACAACAGAAAGAGGCAAATTCGAAATTTTTAATTTTCATTTCAAAGCTATAAACTGGGAAGATGTGACATCCAGCATGGAAGTAATAGATTGGAAAACCATTTTCGAGGCCAAGACAACGGAGGAGATGCTAATGACGTTAGAGAAGACAGTTAGAAATTGTGGAAAAACATGTCCCAAAGATACAACAAAAAGGAAAGAGAAGCAGGTTCGAAAGACAAAAAAGGGCATTGTTCCGAAAGAGAAAAAGAGTGACTGCAAAATTAAGTAATTGTAAAGATAACAACATCAGAAAAATATTAAATGATAAACTACAAAGTATCGATGTCGTCATACAGGAACTAATCGAAAGCACACAGAAAAAGAAGATGACGCTATAGAAGCGATAAAGGCTAACTCAAAGTACTTCTATAATTTCGCAAAAAGAAAGTCGAAAAAACCATGCGACTATCGGACCTTTAAAAAATGAAAACAGTGATTTATCTGATGATCTAACAGAAGTATCTGAAATATTAAAAGCTCAGTATGAATCATCTTTCAGTATCCCAAAAACTGACAAATTGATATGCGATAGAAACGCGTTCTTTGAAGAAGAACCACAAGGGGAAAGTATAACGGATTTCGACTTTACGACGGATGATATTACACAAGCCATGGGGAAACTAAAAACACACTCAGCGGCAGGATCGGATAAGTGGAATGCCACACTGATCAAAAACTGCAAGAATGCAATCGCTGAGCCCCCTATACTGGATATGGAGACGATCATTAGACACGGGAGAAATACCGGGCATCCTGAAGAGCGCGAACATAGTCCCAATATATAAAGGAGGAGATCGATCCGAGGCCAAAAACTATAGGCCAGTATCGCTTACATCTCATCTCACTAAAAATATTTGAAAGAATAGTTAGACAGAAAATCTGACTTTTTGGAAACTCAGAAAAAATTCAATTATAACCAACACGGGTTTCGGTCGGGCAGATCATGCCTATCACAACTAATGGAACACTACAACATTATTGAGTCACTTGAAAGTAAAGAAAACTATGATGTACTATACACAGACTTTGCTAAAGCGTTCGACAAGTGTGACCACGGAATCATAATACATAAACTGAAATATATGGGAATAACAGGAAAAGTAGGGAAATGGACATATAATTTCCTTAGTGAGCGGCGGCAAGTCGTTACAGTACAAGGAGTATCTTCATCAGAATCAGAGGTCCTCAGCTCGGTACCACAAGGAACAGTATTAGCTCCACTACTCTTCATAATCATGCTAACTGACATAGATGAGGACGTTACCAGAGACAGCACAGTAACATCCTTTGCGGATGACACAAAGATCAGTAGAAAAATAAGAAACCCAGAAGACATAGGATCTCTACAAACCGACATAAACAGAATCTACAAGTGGACGGAAGACAACAATATGAAGTTTAACACCGAGAAATTTCAGCTATTACGGTACGGAAAAAGAGAAGACCTAAAATCCATGGAATATTATACCCCAAATGGACAGGAAATTCAGAGAAATTCCAGAGCAAAAGATTTAGGGGTTGTAATGACAGATGATGCGAAATTTGAAACACAAAATAGGATAGCAGTAAACAGAGCAAAGAGAATAACGGGTCAGATATTGAGAACCTTTAAACGAAGGGATAGGAATGTAATGATTCCTCTACTGAAAGCCCTGATAATACCCACATTGGAATACTGCTCGGTCCTAACATCCCCATTTAAAAAAGAAGACATTAGACAGCTGGAAGGGATCCAGAGAAGCTTCACAGCCAAGATCAGTGGGTGCAAAGAACTAAATTACTGGGAAAGGTTACGCGAACTAGACCTATATTCACTGGAAAGGAGGAGAGAGATACACCATTATTTACACTTGGAAAATAATGGAGAAACTAGTCCCTAATCTTACTCTGATCCCTATAACTCCCCAAACAACGGTGGAAAGTAGAAATGGTAGACTGTGTCGTATTCCTAAATTGAAGGCGAGACAGGGAACATCCTTAACCCTGAAATAAAATAGTTTTGTAGTGAGAGGACGGAAACTGTTTAATCAGTTGCCCAAAGACCTAAGAAACACAAAGGGAGTTGCAGTGGAAATCTTCAAAAGAAGACTAGACACCTGGCTCAGAACAATCCCCGATGAGCCGGGCGTACCTGGCTATGTGAGGTGGAGAGTGCAAGAATCCAACTCACTACTTCACCAGGCCAACTCGAGAGGAGGGGCGACAAGCTTGACCTTCGCGAAATGAGAAATCATCGCGCGGAACCTTTGTAAGGTTGTAAGGTAGGGTAAGATAAGGTTACATATACAGTGTTGGGCACTAAAGCGTTAATCCGATAACAGTTAATTAACGAAGTTAACTTTTTTTAACGGAAGTTAATTTCCATTTATCGTTATCGGACCAGTTAACTTCCGACAACTCGATATTTAGTCTGTTAAAGTCCGTTAACACGTTAACTGCGAGGAGTCATTCACGGAAGATCACCGCTCCGCGAATGAATTCAAACCGCCATAACTTCAGTCTGCCAATTCCGTCCTCTGCCGCAGTGGAAACGGCTCTTCTCTCTCGGCAAGGACATCCTGAGGCCCAAGAGGTCAAGACTGGCAGTTGGGCCTAACTTTGAGAAGTTGGTCTTTCTGAAGGGCAACCAGCACATCGTGTCATAGTCTTTAATAAATGTGCCTAAAATTTAATTTTACCTTTGTTCCCGCCATAATAATTCCCTGGTAAATTAAAATTTAGTTAAAAGTTAGTGGTTACAAGGGTTTCAAAACATGTAATCAGTACATTTTTATTAAAAATAAAAAAAAAAGTTATTAAGCAAAAAAGTTACAAAACTTGATAAAAATACAGTTAAATACCTATTTATTGTTGGATTTTGCATAAATAAACATTTTCTATGGGTTTTAAAGCTTTTTTCCTTGATTTTTTTTAAATGTTAGTAAAGAAATAGTTATCGTTAACGGATTATCGTTAACTTCCGTTAACTTTGTAGTAAAATTATCGGATTATCGTTATCGGAGTTAAAAATTGGGGTTAACGGATTATCGTTATCGAAGTTAACTTTTTGGTTAACGGTGCCCACCACTGTGTATATATAATATATATATATATATATATATATATATATATATATTTTTTTTTTTTGTTTCAAAGAATGACCGCTCATGGCCACCAAAAGAAAGGTGGATAGCAGAGCGAACACAGAACGAAGAGTATGGAACAACTAATGGAAATGAACAATAGACGGGGGGGGAGGAGGAGGAGGTGGGGGAAAAGCAAAAAGATCATAGTGGGGTCACAGCCGGTAAAGAAGTCGGGAGCGAAAGAGGAAGGAGAACAACCCGGTTATCGAAAAATAGGAACCTTCAGACAGAAGAGCGCCAAGCCTATCACAAAGCCCGACGCTCTCCAAAAAGGGAAAATACTCTGCGCGCAGCGCAGAGTAAAGCGGACACTCCACCAGGAGGTGGGCAACTGTAAGTAGGACGTCACAATTGGGACATCGGGGCACCCGATCCCCGGCCATCAAATAGCCATGGGTCAGGTGGGTGTGGCCAATACGGAGGCGGGCCAGAGCCACCTCCTTATGGCGCGACCGATGGAAGGAAGAGGCCCAACATCCCAACTTGGGTTTAATCTTGCAAAGTTTGTTATCCGTAGCGCCATCCCAGCGACTCTGCCACCGGGAGCGCAAAAACCTACGGAAGCCAGGGATATAATCAGAAAAAGGGAGGGACACAGGTGAAACCTGCAGTCGGCACGCGGAACGGGCAGCTCGATCGGCAGCCTCATTTCCAGCCACGTTAACATGTGCTGGGACCCAGCAAAATACCACCTCCTTGCCACCGAAAGCGACAAGAGTATGGTACAGTAGCTGGATTCGTCGGACCAGCGGGTGGACAGAGTCAAAACACTCCAGGCCATCCAGGGCACTGCGGGAATCGAATGGATGACGAACGACCCATCGGATGCTCCCGCACCACCTCCAGAGCGCTCAGAATGGCATAGAGCTCCGCCGTAAAAAACGGAAGCCTCATCAGGGAGACGGGTACATCGGGGAGCAAGGACAGACGACTGGGGAACAGCCGCGGATCCAACGCCCCCGACGACTCGAGCCATCCGTGAAGATCGCAACACATGCAGAGTGACACGCCGCATGCTGAAGGAACAGAGACCGAAGCAAGGCAGAGTCCGACTCGGTCCTGCGAACGGGGCGCAACGCCCTACAGCACGCAACAGGGGTGCTCTCCCAAGGTGCAACACCACTGAAAGAGACCGGTATAACGGATGGAGGGGGAGTGCCCATACCATCGAGGAGGGAGGTCACCGTGTCGGTGAAATACCAACCCCCATCCCGGCAGAACGCCCTCTCAACCACCTGGAACAGAGGAGAGGTGGGAAGACGGAGGATCCGGAGATAGTGTTTAGCAATGAGGAACGACCTCCGATCCTCCAAGGGAGGGATGTCGCACTCAACCTGCAGACTATCAACCGGAGAGGAGCGGAAGGCGCCAGATGACATGCGCAGTCCTCTAGAGAGGACCGGATCCAGTATCCGAAGGGCCGTGCGGGAGGCAGAGCCATACACCACACTCCCATAGTCTAATTTGGACTGTACCAGGGACACGTACAAACGGAGGAGCGTCCGCCTATCCGCGCCCCATGTAGTATGCGACAGATGCCCCAGCAAATCCAGGGTACGTCTCGCGGACTCGCGCAGCCGGCGAAGGTGGGGAACCCAGCTCAAACGGCTGTCGAAAACCATACCCAAGAAGAGTACTGATGGAACGAGGGCCAGAGGCTGACCCCCGAGTGTAAGGTTAAAGGCCGGGATGGCGCCGGATCCCCGTCTCCTCGACGGAAGGAAGGCCACACACGAAGTCTTCGGGGAAGACAACGTAAGGCCCACCGACGACGCCCAGCGTTCAACCCGATTGACCGCGAGTTGGACTTGCCTCTCCACGAGGGGGGGACTCGTCCCCGCGGCATAGACAGCCAGATCATCTGCATAGATGGAACAGCGCACCGAGGGCGGAAGAGCTCCCGGTAGCGCAGACATAACTAGGTTGAAGCAGGAGACGCTTAACACACACCCCTGGGGCACCCCCTCCTCCTGAACATACAGGGCAGATAGGGCCGCCCCATTACGGACGCGGAAAGTGCGACGGCAGAGGAAGTTGCGAAGAAACGTGGGCAAAAAGCCCACAAAACCAAGAGACTTCAAACGGTCCATGACAACTCCCCGACGGGTCGTGTCATAGGCCTTTTGGACGTCAAAAAAGACGGCCAGAACAAGATTCCGGCGGGAAAATGCCTCCCGTACATCATGGCCAAGGAGGAGAAGGGGGTCCAGAGTACCCCGAAATCGACGAAAACCATACTGGGTCGGGGGGCATAACCCAAGCGACTCCAGTGTAAAGGAAAGTCGGACGGCCACCATCTTTTCGAGGAGCTTGCATAAGCAGCTCGTCAAAGCAATAGGCCGATAGCTCGCCACCTCCGCCGGATCCTTCCCCGGCTTAGGTATCGGGACCACAATCGCCTCCCTCCAACGGGAAGGGAACGACCCCTCAACCCACATCCGGTTGAAAAGATCCAGCAAGAAGTGCAGGGCCATCGGGTGCAGATTCCGAAGAAAGTCATACGGAATGTCATCAGGGCCAGGAGCGGAAGAACGACGGGTTGCCAAGGCAGCCCGAAGTTCCCGCATCGGAAAGAGATGGTTATAGGGCTCGTTCCCAGGGGGCGGGAACGTGACCTCCGATAAAGGGCGATCCGCAGCTGAAGGCGAACGGGAAACCGCAGCAAAAGCACCGGCCAGCCGATCAGCGGATCCGAAAGGAAGCCGTCCCCGTCCCGAAGGACAGGGCGACTAGCAGGGACCGGCCTCCCCTCGATACTACGTACCTTCCGCCACACAGCAGCAGAAGGGGTAGATGAGGAGATGCCGGACACAAAAGCACGCCAAGAGGCCCGACGGGCCAACTTGAGAGTCCGGCGGGCGAAAGCCTTCGCCCGCCGCATCTCAATCAAGTGGCCCGCGCGCCGAGTGCGGGTGGAAGCGGCGCGTTGCCCTCTTCCTCTCGCACACCGCCTGGTGACATGCTGGAGTCCACCACGGGACGCTACGAGTCCGCGGGTTACCGGAAGAACGAGGAATACAGTCCTCCGCGACGCCCATCACCACCCGCTCGAAGAACTCCAAGCTCTCATCCACAGAGCCAAAGCTCAATACCGAACGGACAATGACGGAACGAGCTCTGAAAGATGGCCAGTCAGCCCGCGCAAGGCACCACCTCGGTCGAGACGAAACGCCCGGCTGCGGACCGACCGGCTCAAGACAGACTGGGTAATGATCACTGCCATAAGAGTCCCCCAACACCTTCCACGAAAAATCGAGTAAGGCATCGAGGGACACCAAGGAGAGATCAATACAGGTAAATGAACCCGTGGGTTCGTGGAAGTAAGTAGGTTCACCGGAATTGAGACACGCAAAGGAAAGTTCCTCCATTAAGGAGAGTAAAATACCAGCAACATTAGTCGACCGAACATCTCCCCAAGCCGGGTCGCGACTGTTAAAGTCCCCGAGGAGGAGAAACGGTCGGGGTAGTTGCAGCACCAACTCGCGAACCGCGTCGCGAGAAGGAGGGTCATGAGGAGGAATATAAACCGAGCAGGCAGTGTACTGGCGATCTAAAAAGAGCCGCACAGCCACAGCCTGCAAGGAAGTGCGAAGAGGCACACCACGCGATGGTAACGAATGATGCACGTAAATCGCCGCACCCCGCCGGCGTGTGCGCTCATCCGGGGTGCAAGGGAAACCAACATAGCCAGAGAGACGAGGGAGTCCCCGCGCAGCCAGGATAGTCTCCTGGAGACAAACACAGGAAGGCCGCTCGCTCTCCAGCAGGGAGGCAAGGTTCTCCCAGTTAGCTAAAAGCCCCCTACAGTTCCAATGCAAGATGGAACTGTAAGGGGAAGCGGCATTATAAGAGGCAGAGAAAACAGCGAAATAGCCACGGACCAAGCTGAGCAGCAAACTCAACGGTCCGTAACCAGGGACGGAATCGGTTTCCCCGACTCACCCAGAACTGGGGGGGTAGGGGCCACCGACTCCGCATCTGCTGCACCCGTAGTAGGACGAGAAGTGGAGAGTAGAACAGGGAGGTCAGAGGGGGGCTCTCCCGGCGGGGGGAGAGACGACGAGTCGGGCCCAGCCGAAACCCCCAACTCCCCACAAGAGGGGGACCGGGGGGAACCAGCTGTTCGAGGGCTCGTCAAACCAGACAAGCACTGACGGGGGGGAGAGGAAAGGTCGACCACAAGTGGGAGAGGTAGATCCAGGAGAGAGACCGACCACTCTCAGCAGGAGCCGGAGAGAGAGAGACTCCATGAAGGAGGGCCAGGCCCCTCTCGACCGGGTCTATCATGGGAACAGAGTCAGTAATCGAGGGTGTCATGGGGCAGTGCACCTCGACCGACACCCGGACACTGGTCGGGGCACCGGGAGGTGACGCCCCACCAGCGCTCCGTATAGGGGGGGGGGGAAGTCCGAGCGGATCAGGAACAGCGCGCCGCTTCCCCTCCGGTGAAGACGGGGAAGAAGGGGAAGCAAGGCGAGCAGCAGTCAGGATCGGGTCGGAAGGACTCCGACTCCGACCACGGCGACGCTTCCTCCTCTCCTCGGGGCATCCCCCTCCCCACCCGAGAGACGAGTAGGCAAGGATCCAGACCCCAAGGCCGGAGGGGGAGAAGGGGCACTTGTAGGCAGGGAATCAGATGGGATGTCAGAAAGTGAGGCAGAGGAACAAGAAGGACCCGCGGCGCCAGGAGGACCACCAACCCCGGGACTTCCAGGGGGGGCACCACTCCAGTAGACGCCGGGGTAGCACGGGAGGGGCCCGAGGACCCGCCAGGGCCAAGAGCCGCAGCGTAGGACAACCCCCGCCGCGGCTCCCGGTCACGGATCTTATCGCGCGCCTCCCGCGCACTAAGGAATTCGGTAGTCCTTAAGGACCGCACCTCAAATTCAAACTTGAAAACGGGACAGTCCCGAGAAGAGGAAGGGTGGGCCCCCGAACAGTTGAGCAACGCGGGGGCTTCGTGCACGGGGTAGGGTGCGCAGGCCCACCGCAGCGGACACATAGCTTACCCTCACGGCGGCACGCAGAGCTAACATGGCCGAACCGGTTGCAGCCAAAGCAGCGAACCGGGTCAGGCACATATGGTCGCACCGAAAACTCACACGACCGGCGATCACCCATGCCCCAGAACACCTGGGCCGGAGGCACAAGGGAGTCAAAGGTCAGGAGCAGACGAGCGGACGGGGTAAGAGCACCATCCCGGCGCGACGAAAAGCGGAAGACCTTCGTTACCCCCTGGGGGGCAAGATCCTCCTGCAACTCGCCAACCGGGATTGACAGCAGACGGGAAGCGAAAATGGTGCCTTGACAGCTATTAATTGCGGATGGGGAGTCACAGAAACTCTGCAACCCAAGACATCCGCAACTGTAGAAGGGACCCAGTCACCCCCGAAGAACGGGACTTCAAAAGAAGAGACCCATCCCTCAGAGGGCGGATATCATAACGACAGGGAACCCCTATCGTCTTAAGGCGCTGAAACACCCGTTCCGAGTTGCCCGGAAGGGAGCCAGCGGAAGGGCGGAGAACAAGGAACCTGTCCACCGGACAGAAATTGACAGCAGAGACAGGTCCATGTGTAACGGTAACCGAGAGTGGGCGAGAGAACAAGGGCCGCGAAGACCCCGCCCTACGGCCACCACGAGTCCGGCCACGAGAGCCAGACACCGCAGAGGACGAGAGGGGGCCATACGGCTTGAGGGTCAATCCAGCGGAGGCAGAGGCCGCTGAACGACCAGAAGTAGTAGTCTGATCCAAATCCAAGGGCGGGCCAGAGTCGTCAACAAGAGGGGAGTGAAGTTTAGTAATAGAACCCATAAACAGTATTGTTTCAAAAAACGGCAGCCTCGGACCCAAGGCGATGCACCAGCCGCCGCTGCATCCTTCAAAGCGCAGGCCCCAACGTCCCGGGTAGCCCGCCCCCCAACCTAACTGTCGTTTTAAAAACAGCCGATTGGCACTACGGAGATTTGTCCGTTCAGGGCCAAGCAAAGACCCAATCCAGACGCAGCAGCGGTCCGGGCGCCCAACCGTCCCCGGAGCACAGCTCAGCCACGGAGCGATGCCCCCGGCGGGTGCACCTGATGACCCCAAGACTGCAAATACAAACAGAGGGGGGGGGGGATACTACGATTGACAGAGGCACAGGACCGAGTCAAGACAAAAAAATTCCGGGAGAGACGGAAAAAAAGGGGGAGCAAAAAGAAAAGAAAAGGGGGGGGGGACGCAACTAGGTAACTCTTCGCCCACACCCCGCGAGGAGTTGAGGAAACCTCAACAACCCACGAGGTGTACGAGCCCCCTCAGCCCGGCAAGCCGGAGTACCTAATCGAGGGGGATATATATATATATATATATATATATATATTATATATATATATATTATATATATAACCTTAGTTAACCTTGTTTTTTCTTCTGACCGAACTTTTCATTCTGACGAAGGTCAAGCTTGTCACTCCACCTTATACCCACAGTTTTAAGGGCGAATTCCCGCCAAAATGGCCCCCCGCCCCTAGAGGAATTGGAGAATCAAACTCAAGGACCAGTGTTTTTGAGATGCTTGGACACTGCGTTTGAAAGCTTGGAGGTTATAGAGAGAGGGAAAGGTGGACTGAGGAAGATGATGATGATTTTATAGTTCTTTGCTACATATATAAGGTATACAGAAAGTGGCATATAGTAACATACATCTATATATACACAACAATAATAAGATCAGTATAACAATTTAGTATTGTTTTTAGGCGAGTTGGTGAGCCCATCAGTTGCTACAGGAAATGTGTGTGTATATTTCCTGTAGCAACTGATGGGCTCACCAACTCGCCTAAAAACAATACTAAATTGTTATACTGATCTTATTATTGTTATGTATATATAGATGTATGTTACTATATGCCACTCTCTGTATACCTTATATATGTAGCAAAGAACTATAAAATCATCATCATCATCATCTTCCTCAGTCCACCTTTCCCTCTCTCTATAACCTCCAAGCATCTCAAAAACACTGGACCTTGAGTTTGATTCTCCAGTTCCTTTAGGGGCGGGGGGCCATTTTCGCGGTTATTCACCCTTGGCCCCTTCTTCCTGCGCAAAAAAATCCACCTACCTCCCTATCTACTTTGTACAGCGTTAACCTCTGAAATAATGCCCATATACTCACTATCCATAAACATAAATTTCCTAAGCAAATCACTTTGACAGCTCTAGAAACTATTCAGAAGGCACATCGAACTGATATAACGCATCCACTGTGAAAAGGTTTCCGAGAACGTAGGCTGCAAGTGAAAACTGCTATCAGGATGTCGTATATTATTGATGTAAATAAGAATGAAAAGGATTCGCAAAGGCATACCAAACTGACATAAATAATGGGATGAATTTTCTGTAGCATGAGGAAACCACACCTGACCGTTTGGAAATGAAAGGTTTGCGAGACGACGTAATTATGAAAATTTTCCGTCGAACTGTATCAGTAAGACTGTGAAACATGGTGGCAGTTCTATTGTGGTGTAGAGTGGCTTCATTCAATCCATCTGGAGTAGGTAATCTCGTAAAAATCGATTGGAGTATGAATAAGACGCATTACCGCAAAATTTTGGCTCAGCATATACCGTTCACTGGGGTTCGCTTAATTGGGAGGAGATTCATCTCCTAGCAATACAATCCAAATTACACTGTAATACTCATCAAAGATTACCTGGAGAAGCATGAGCAGTGGGAGTGTCCAAGTGTTGCCGGAAACCTACCGAGCTTTCTTGGAAACAAATGAGCAATGCAGTCTCCAAAATAAAGCCAACAGACCTGCAGGACCTCTGACAATTCCTAAGGAAAGGCTTTGGTTGACTTGATCTTCGAAATGCGAAGTCATTATCCGTGCTCGATACGACGACACTGAATGAGGATTTTATTTGTACTGTCTCGGTTACGTATTAAACTAGAAATACTGTACAGTAACCTTCAACAAACTTTCATTATCTGAACCACCCCTCAATCCACTCTCAGCACACACTAGCTTTACTCATCAAAGAGAATCAATCGAACTCTCTCTGATGTTGTGCTTCAGTCATGAACTTTTTAAATATTTAATTATATTCTTCACCATATGCTAAAAGTACCTGGTTTAACCCATCAATACACTCAAGCTCGAACACACCTGCAACCTGAAGATGAAATCAGCAGAGCGGGAAAGCCATAAAAACAAGTGAAGGATAAGTTCATTAAAGTAGTCGCCAGCGTTTCCCCAAACACTCCTATCCAACGAACCCCTTCAAACTGAAGTCAATCCCTCGGCCCTCCTAATTTCAACTATAAATGGCATTCGAGGATTGTAATTTATTACCATAAAGTGTAAAATAGTGTTTTAAAATAAACTTTTCAGTTATTCATGTACAATACTCACTCCGTTATGTAACTGAGTGGCGGTCCATGATCACAGATAACCCGATTTCACGGTTAACTCCGTATACCCCGCCAGTGGATGGGTGCTGCAGCCGTTCCTGCTCTTCACCACTGACTGGCCTCTCATCTCAGGCGCCACCACACACACACACTATTATAGTATAATATAGTGATGTAGGACGGACTGGAGACCAGTCTCGAAGACCTTTTTTCTGGTCTCGGCAGTCTCGACTACATCACCGATTCTGATTTACTTTACTTCACCATCCATTAAAAAAATCCAGAGATTTCTAATTTGTATAAAGAAAACACCATCCATGATTTCAATAATTTCACAGCAAGTACAGACCTACATGAAAAATATTTTACATTATCTAGGATAAGCTGAGTATGTTAACGTTCCTCAAGTGCAACGAACACTTATCTTGTTTTAAGTAGGCAGTTAACTGCTGAAAAATGTCACAAACTACGCATTTGTGAATAAATTATGAGTAAATTTCGCAACTGTCACTTGATAACCTCTTTAGAACTTTTATTCCTGAATATAAATACAGAGCTTCAGAATAAGGCATTACACAATATTGAATACGGGCAAAAATTGCATATGGTTTCGACTATATCACTGATAATATATAATTAAATAGCTTGTACTCACCATAAGACGAAGATATGCGAAGCCACAAGCGCACGCGTGTACTATGTGGAGCGCAGAAACACTGACTGAGGCATTGTGGTGGGCTAGGGGGGAACAAGCCGTAGATAGAAACACCTCGCCAAATCACAGTTAACTCGGTGTTATGATCACGGGTAAGTGCACAATGGTCATAATTAGTATATTATGGTTAACTCGATTCAAGGTTGCGTGAATCACGAATAACCGCGCGAGTACTATACATGCTGTTTTCTAATTTTTCTCATATCATACCAGGTAGAGTGAAAATAAATCAAATTAGTGAAGATGTCCACATTTTCACCTTTTTATTTTTTCTTGGTAACCTCACGCTCCCATTCAGTAGGTCTTGGGGCCCCACAGTTTGGGTAACGCTACAAAGCTAATTTTAATTTCAATAAATGAACTATTTCGACATGGCGCATCTCAAAGAACTCCACTTGAATATTAACTGTGAATACGGCAATGAATGAAACAAAAAGTTCTTTTCCTTTTAATACTCTGATATTATTTTATACAACTAAACAGAAACAAGTATTTATCAAATATAAGTGATTTACTCTGATTAATAATTGCAAATACAAATTTTAAAGTTAAAAGCTAAAATTACAGTACATTCATAACTATCTTGCGCACCATAAGCCTCTTTCATCTCATAAAGGGTCCTAAAAAGTAACATTTATTTGTTTACTGATGCGAGTCATAGTAATTAATTCCTGTGGGTAGGCTGATATTCATTTTATCCGCACATTGTCAAACTAGGTGCGAGTGACTTAATAAAAAAGTGGGGTTCGAAGGGGCAAACTAAGATAAAAAAAAAAAAAAAATTAAGAACAAATGAAGTAAGTTTGACTAAACGTTAAAAGACAATTCGACCTACTGCTATCTTTTACGCAGACACTGCCAATGGCAACGCATTGGGCGTTTAATGCGTGTCCACTTAACGAAAAACCGGGCGAAATCTTCCACCGTGCGGCAAAATGTTGATTTGAACTTTTTTTTTTTTAAATTACGACACAAACATAAAGCGTCCTACTAAAATGAGTAAAATACAAAAAGCACTGAAAATAGTCAACAGCACTTCTTCCTTATCAAGTTTTAAAATCCGTTTCTTTAATCGAGAAAAAAGAATTATTATTTTAACATGTTTTATTCAATACAAATACTGAACGCTCTGATGAAAGCTGCCAACCATCACGTTATGCCCGAACGCGCAATGTTGCAAAATAAAATGCGCAAAAATAACAAATGGTTTAGTTGCCAAAAGAACACTCGAAGCAGAATGAGACTTAAAATGAGGATTCCGCGATCTGAAGGGGTTCTGGTTCGTGACACGAGAAGAAACTAAGCCGTAATTCTTGTCAAATATAATGGCAAGGGATGAATTAAACTAATTCATTTTTATATGTACACAAAGGAATTCACTCATTCGACCATCGAAGAGCATTAGGTGGAGCCATAATTACGAAAAATTTCCATACACGAGAACATTTTTAATTGTATATATTTTAATTTCAATAAACTGTATTTTCATATAAAAACTTTTAAAAAAATGTTAAAAAACTTACATTATACGTTGCTGTCATACATAAATCCAAATAAAAGAAACCTTGAAATTTACGACAGATCAAAGAATATACGATGAGTCATGTTTTATATAAGGTACATTCTTTCTTATTGTACAACTTGTAGAAAAAATATATACTCGTATATATGTGCATGGCTTCCATATTAAATGAATACTCAGACTGCCCACAGATTCCACTTCGGTCTATATAATTTAAGACCAAGGAGGAAGGTTTTAAAAACTGCCTTCTACAGTATAAAATCATAGTACCTGTTTATCATTTCACTCAAGTTTTAAAATGTTGTACGAGTGTGAGGAATAAGTTAATCCTACCTTGGTCAGTTTAGTCTATCTTGACACAAAAACTTCGCAGCAAGGCTCTGTTAACGTCTGTTAAAATTTAAACAAATCTCAATCCTTACATCTGAAAATGTCAATAAAATATAGTTATTCGAGAGAAATCATTTATCACTATGAGAAAAGATGAAAGGAAACAGAGAGAAATCATGAGAAATTAATAAGTTGCTGTTAATAGTGAATAATCTCAATTCCGGGTACGTGATAAATGATTTTGTAAAACACCAGATAAGGATACAAAACAAATATCTAATGGGCTGGGCAGAACCCAAAACTTTTTATACTATCACATTAACATTGAATATTGCTGTCAGTTTCACATTATTTAAGGAGAATGAATTTGTATTTAGTAACTAGAAATTAATGTACTTTTGTTTGTGTTCTCCGGGAAGAAACCCTCATTTCCATCTGGGAACCCGCTATGAGCAAACCACAATTTATAAATGCATGTACCTCATAACCATCCAAAATAAACAAAGAAAAGAACCGGAGCGAATATATTAACTCGTTTGTAGAAAGCAGTCTCGCCCTCTTGATTTTTCATGAGACTGAGTAGCCACAGCGATAAAGCCTTAGTGAATAGAGGAGAAAAGTAACATTCCCCTCAAGAAGGCTTCGTCACTTGGGAGGAGCCCTTACAACTGGTCTTGCGTGTTCTCGCCCGCAATCAAATTATCTTTCTGTCCTCCATAAAGGGCACGAGTGTCTCCTGCCCTCCGAAACGAACCCTGCAGGGACAAATAACTTTCCATAATCCTCAGAAAGAAGGGCACCTTTACAGTAAATATGGTTCTTGTCGTGCACCGTTCTGAGCTGTGAATGGGTATCCACTACCGGATTCTCCTTTCACTTTGATGAATCTGACCATCAACTATCCAGAAGTTGTCGTCTTAAGCCAAGTGTTGCGCGAATAGTGGATTCCAGTTTTACGAGGGTAACTCCAACCGGCAGGCCTTCCGCCAACTTCGTCAGGATAACTCAAGGTGTTTATTCGGGGACAGCAGGTGTCGTCCCATCAGCCAACCACTTTGTTTCTCCATGTGCGATGAGTCCACACTCCTCCGAAGTGGACCTGCTAATGAAGTCAATATCTGCCATCCACAAGTTCCCTCTTCTTTCGCACCGAAATCTGTATGACCATTCTATACCCAGGCTTGCTAGTCAAAGCAATGACAAGTCAAAGAAACCAGACAGATAGAAGGTCAACCTGCGTCACCCTTCCCAACCGATATGCTTCTCCAAGAACTAAAATCCAACCAGAGGTTACTAAGGAGTACCATGCCTTCAGTAAAACCTTTCGAGTTAACTTCAACGAAGGAAACGCTCAGACCTGGCAAAATACAAAATACTTTATTGACGAAGGCATTACCTCCGAAGAGCGACAGCAGGTTTCCTTGTCAAACACCGCGTTAATCGACTAGTCCTTCCCACCATCAACCAAAGGAGGAAGGATCTGAATAAATGGTCGCTATATAGTAACTAGTTGCTCTAGCAACACTTGTCTAGTCGATGGTCCGACAATGGTCGCTTAAAATACGATGTAAAACCATCTTTGACAGATTTATGAACGGCAGCCGACCATAGATGGAAGAAACATTTCGACTCTGATACAATAACTGTAGAACAAAGACTTTTCTATTGCAACGACCTGTACTACTTTTACGAAGCCCCACTGCAAAAACGTTAATAGGAATTGAGTCATTCAACTTTTTAGCGAGATGTGGCGGAATCACCGTACCGAGACTGATCATACAGGGTCTGTTTAGTGGGAAGTATTCCCGACTTTCGGCGTTACTTCGAGATAAAGACCATCCTTGTGCGTCACTGCATTGATACAGAGATCCCGACCGTCAAAGGACGCCTGGAAGTTGCGGCAATTTCCTCAAGTTATCTCAGAGTGAACTAATCTAGGGCAAGAACGGCCTGAGGTATTGTCTTGATTGACATCTTTTTCTGGAATTGCCATGTCTGGATGAGGTCATCCATTGGCAGTGTCTTAATGTTGGATGGAATGAGTTAGGACTATAGGAATGGCTCTTCTTCAGTTCCACCTTCATGAGCCACGTATCTTCATCCACTTCACATTCCTTCTCATGTGGTTTGTGAGTGGGTCCTCAGTATTTGCCATGTTCATTCCCTCTCCCTTATCGGAACCATCAATTTAAAAAATTACCAAGTATCCATGGCAACCCTATGAAAAGTAAAAAAAGAATCTTTAAACCGGGATGGAATTACATTATATACAACAATAAAATACAACTTAAAAACAACAACAATTAACAACTCATTCCTTCAACAATTTAAAATGAGTCAACCTTCCACCCATCATGGAAGCTGCATGAGACAGAACTTCATTTGTGGTGAAGTTTCTGAGGGCAAATCCTAATACGAGGTGATAAAAATGAGCTTCAAAAAGCCTTCTTGCCATGAGAGAGGGACACTTAGACCTAACCCTTAATTTAAATAATTAAAATGCTTACTACAACACTACTTAATCTACAGTAAAATATATTTACCTGTCAATAAACTACACTATTTAATAAACATTTATATATATATATATATATACTGTATATATATATATATATATTATATATATATATATATATATATATATATATATATATATATATATATATATATAAAATTTAAAGCCTCAAATAAATAAATCACTTTTATAATCAGAAATCATTAGGGAATTTCATTTTATCAAACACTCATAATAATAAATTAATGTACGAAGCATAAAGCTTTTTTACACGGCAATGACTAGAGAAAAACTTTGAAGAAATAAAGTTTCCTAAATAATCTAATTCTAAATTATTCATGTTACAATAATTTTATTTTGACATTGAAATAGTTTGTTATCGGTACACAGTTTAGATAACACGTTCATCTCCCTTTTCCAACATCAACCGAAATTCGTAGGATTAGAACCCAGCTACACTTCACTTTCTAAAAGATGAAAATGAAATGGGTACTACATTCAGAATACATAATTTCTTTCAATACTTAATAAAAAAAAAAAAAAAAACCTCATTAAGGCTCTAAACCAAATGTGTTACTGTGCTCCAGCTAACGCGTTCTTGTCAAAACGTTTGTTCTTCAGTTAATAAAAAAACAATTTTCTGAGATCAATCACCTGAAAAAGAAAGCGAGTAGATTTTAATTGAGAAAACTTGGCTCACAAAATTATTATATTCATATTGGACGTTTCGGTAGAAACACATTTTTCCACCCTCGAGTCTTCACTAGGCTCAGACGAAGTAACGTTTTCAAATTCGCATCTAGATATCTCGTCTTCCTCTTAAGATTGAAGTAACCTAAAACAAGATCAAAAGACGAGCGAATACTCAACATTTCTTTCACTGAAATCAGGAACCTGAAAATATACTTTGCATTTTTAGTTTATCAAATAGTAATTAATAAATATGAAAGCATTATTGCCGTAATACTGATCTTATCCCTGACAATATTTGTCTGGGAATATATTACGTCTACCTCGCGGTACACCGGTTGAAAAACACTAATCTCTATTGGAGATAAGTGTGAAGTATAAAAAATAATCCTCCTTTTCCCATTTACAAACTAAAAACTACAAATTCTAAAGACGTGAAACAGTTTCAAATAAATGAGGAAATATAAAGACTATTTACGTTAAAAGAAAAGGACAAAAAATGAAGAAATATAAAGACTATTTATGTTAAAATAAAAGAACAAACGGTAAATGTACAGTATTACACCCGTCTCCCTTTCGAGGTGAAATTTATGTTTTTCCTATGGTTTTTGATGTGTTTTGAACGAATCTGACCTTCAAAAACCGTCGGAAATTACTCGTTTTTGAGATAACCCCCCCCCCCAGCCGGCAATCGAAAACGAGTCATTTCCGACGGTTTTGAAGGTCAGATTCGTTTAAAACACATCAAAAACCATAGGAAAAACATAAATTTCACCTTCAAAATTGACCTAACCTAAATCACTTATAGTCTTGTAGGCAGCCCAGGAATCACTATAAATCACAGAGCCAGGCCTAATGTACTTCTGAATGAGTGGAATGAGTGTTCCATTCCGGTAGGAAAGTAATTCAAATTCGAAATGGATGGAGCGCAGTGATTGGGGACATGTAACGATCACACAAACGAACGTACGAACACACACTAGATACACACCAAAAAAATGTTTATATCTCGAAAACGAAGCATTTGCGACGGAAACGCTATAGAAGGAGTGTCTTAGAATTAAAAAGTCTACTTAATGAACATATAATAATTGCTGGACGTTAGACGGGTGTAATAGTAGAATAATACCAAATATATATGTCAGGTCTTCTGATTTCAATGAAAAAAAAAAGTCAAATTCTTTCACCCAAGTATCTGGCTTGTCTTTTAATCTCTTTTAGGGTTTAAGTTAACTTAAATCGTAACAAGACGAGGAGAAATCTGGAGATGAACCTGAAATAACTACCAAATATTCCTTCGTTTGAGCACATTCAGTGACGTCAAATTCGGTCCCGTCTCCATCTTTGTCATAATCTTTTGGAATATTCACTCTTCTCTACTCCACTATACTGTATTCTCCTTTTTCTTCTATCTTCTGAAAACTTTTCTCTTACAGTCGTGTTTGTGCCGAAACGTCCAAGCAAAATTTTTTTTTTCACGAGATTGTTAACTCCGTTATATCTATACGGCAGTGGCTGGCAACTAGATTCAAACGCGGTCGTATCGTGGGCTGGGCGAATGGCGACGAGTCAAGGACACTGGCCCTTGCGTAATTTATTAAGTAGTACGTAATTCACTTCATAAAAAAAAACAGCTTAAATACAGGCTCTAATATGGCTTACTTTTTCAGGTGTTGGAAACACACTTTGGGACGAGACTTTAGAATACAATCGTTCTTCGAAATATTTAACTAATTTCATTATGGTGCAACATAATACCGAAATATCGTAAGATTTCCTAAAAATTAATTTAATTATAGCTAGATATTTTTTTTTAACCTTAGCCAGTAATTTAGGTGAATAAAAAAGGTAACAGCCAGGAAGCTCATTTTGCCACAATGTGGAGACGAGTGCGCCCGAGGGTCACCTTTAGCCTGAGCATTAACTAGGTGAACGGCCAACTCAACTCAACCCAACTCAGGAGCCAGCAGGCGGGAGTGAACCAGAGCCCTACCGCTTAGTGTACGCCACTGTAACACCATGCGCTAACGGGCGCCCTGTAGATAAAAATAATAAATTGTGAGCATATGTGATAAAAAACCCAGCGGGCCACCAGTTGCTGACCACTGCTGTATAGACGAAGTAAGACCAACAAGAGGCTTAAGACAAGGGTATATGTATGTCAACCTATAACAGCTTATACCAACATATTAATTTACTAAAATAAAAAAACTGAAATATAATGGGTCATAGTACCTAAATTCCACTAATTATTTTGCTGGGAATTCATAGAGTGCAATCATTAACTGGGATCAAACCTTGGAATCATCTGAGGGTGATGATGTAGATTAAGTGGAGCTTCATTCTTTGTGTAATTGGACTGCTGAGTCACAGGTTGAGATGGCTGAGGGTAGATTGGGTTGTTCCCATGTGGATAATTTTCGCTGCCAAGAGAATTCTGTGCGGGTGGTTGGTTATTGACAGATTGGGGTTGGTAGCCCTGAGAGCAGTATTGGTATGTTTTCTTCTCTTCCACCGCCATGAAACACGTTATACTCTGACGCTGAACTGGAGACACAACTGGAATTGGTGTTACTTTTCGTGTACTCCGACTGATTATTATTACACTGGAAAGAACAGTAATTTTCATTGGACTGCGTATTTGATGCGGGAGTATAACAGTTCATTTTATAGTCCGATGCTCTCTCATATGAAGGTTTAGTGGAATCACTAATGTTCATAACAACGTTTGAAATGTGCTGGGAGAGTTGTTCTTGCAGATCTTGCGGAGGTGGAATCGAAGTTTTGTTGGAGTCGTACGGCAACTGAGTATTCGCGGTGCTTCCCTCCTCTTTCTCTTTGCCGTTTTTGTCAGAGGAAACATTATCCATGGATCCTACAGACAAACAAACTTCTGGTTCAGCAAGCCAGGATGCATCTTCTGAATCTGGATATATACATATAAGAACTTGTTTAAAAATTAAATTATTAACCATTAACGAATATCTTAAAACTCATTAGACCGAGTCCTTCCAAGTGTGTACATTTCCTCTAAAAACCTCTTCATTCTCACCATCGAGAGCCGTTATCACCACCATCACAGAAGAGTCTAATAAACTAATAACGATTGAACACGAAAATATCACCCAATAAAGATGATGAACTAATATACCTAACGTCACTGTATTTAAAAAATATAAAAAATAAATTACTGATATTGAATCATCAGTCTTAACTTCTGAGAAAAAGGTGTTGATATAAACTATGGTACCAAATTTTCTTTTTAATTTACAATTTAAATATGATAACTTGAAAAAGCTAGCATTTCCAGTGACCCGTGATGGAAAACCCTATAGCTAGTATATGATAGGTAGCAAGACTAGTAGGTATTCCGAATTCTAAATGATTTATTTTGAAAAATGAGTTACTACAAAACTGTGAAGACTGGTGAGGACCAGATTTCAGTCTGTTCTGCATTACAAATACCATCGTCAAATGTAGAAATAATAACTACTCGTATAACAGCATAGCTACTAACATTCTGATACATTTAACTATTCACTACCCTAAATTTGAAAAACGAGAAAATTCAAATATTAATGAAAGATTTAAAATTTCTTCAAAACCAACCAAATGCTGAAAATTTTAAGTTAAATACACGAGATAAAGATGCCAAAGTTGCAAAAAACACCACATTACCTTTGACTTTGGAAAAATCTGAGACTAAGTTCTATATTAAAAATACAGCTACAGTATGTCCAAAAGCTTTGCATCATCTTAGTAATTTTTGAAATGAGATAGGTATTAACAAAAATGACCTATCATTACTTCACTTCATTAATGTATTCTGACTGTTAATAAATGTAGTAACACTTCAAGATTTGGTGCAATTTTCATTTGTTATACTGACTTAATAGTCATGTATATTTAAATTACAAAGTGGTATGGAATTCAATACATCATCATTTCTCAAAAGCAGCATGCAAGTTCTACTTGATGTCATCAGGCAAACTTAAAAGGTTCTACAGTGCTGCAAAACATTTGGCCATAATTAGTATTCCTGATGAGCTCTTTTGAAGTATTTTATTAAACAAAAATTAGAATACAATGATATACTGTACTTTATTCTACAGGGTGTCCCGTAAGTCTGGACCCATAGGGATTTATAATATATTTTTTTATTATGTTATTATTATTATTTTATTATTATTGTTTTTTTATTATTTTTTATTATGATTTTTATTTGTGGGGCCACTTGAAAGCCAAAGTGTACGAGGTCAAACTTCAGAACATTTTCCACCTTAAAGCACGCATTGTGGAGGCGAGTCAAGAAATAATTTCTGCGACTGATTCAGAAAGTGCTGTCGCAGTGGAGATTGCGTCTTCAACTATGTGTGCGACACAACGGCGGACACTTTGAACAGATTATGTAATAAATTTTTGGACTATTTTGTAATTTTATTATTTTTCCCTATGGGTCCAGACTTACGGGACACCCTGTACAGCACCTAAACAATGAAAAAAAGGCAATTCTAAGTTTTAAAAATTCGCTTAAAGAGACTAGGCTAAGGTTAAATGAGTGAAAAGTGTCACCTTCAAAACTTTTTAAAGTTCATTACATTAGACATAGCTACTTTCAAGTCAATCCTGAACTATTGTTCAAAGCCATCTAAAGTAATTTTCACACCAATACTTAATAAAGAAGAAAGAAAAACTGTCATATTAGATTTTTCTATAATTTTCAAAACCTGAATTGGTAAGTAGACTATTTGAGAATTTTACTTAGTAAAAGTTTATATCAGCAGCAGTAAAAAAATAGGCTATGAAAGCTATGTAACGTACAAAGACCCACCTAGATCTGAAAATGACTCAGAACAGGAGCTATATAAATCATCACATAACACCCAGTTGCCAAAGTAATCCTACAGTCTATTAATACTCATAAAAGATACAAACTCAATCGTCATAACTTTCGACTGCTATTAGTGGTCCACACCAACATGCGCAACGAGGGCAATAATGTTGAAAAGTAACGGGTAATTGCCCATTCAGTTTTAGAATGAAATACTGGATACTGTTGCTCCTTCAACAATATGGATAGCTATACTACTGACAGAAACTCACCTGGCAGTCATCTGCAACAATAAAGCCTCTACCCTAATTTGGTTCACACTAAATAAAGTGTGATTCTAACAAACTAGGTTCCTTTTACTGGTACATCATACAAAAAGGAAATCCTAACACTTTTAGTATTTGGATAAGTTACTTAGAAAATCATACAAACTTACAGTATTTTTTGTTTTCAATAGACTACTACTACTGTCTTACCATTTGTCATGTGTTGAGTCTCAGTCTGAAACTTGAGAAGTGCTTCATCCAAATCATCTTCAAATGTGTCATACTACAAATAGACAGAATAAAAATAAAAATTTCAGGACTAAGCCTATTCTATATTACATATACTTATATCATCACAAAATTAAATATCCCTCGAGTGTAATAAAAGATATTAGCCTAGCCAGTAAAGAAAGCAATTTACCATAATACCTAACTAGAATAGTGAAGTTCAAATATTGTAAAAGTCTGAAGTTAGAAGTCAAATAGTTAATATGAAGCAAACTATACTGAAGGTAAATTTGTTTACAGACAGTCTTGTGACTCACCAGAAATCCAAGCAATATTACAGTTAGGTTTTAAAAATGGGTTGGTAAGCTATGAGAGAAACTTAAACCTTACTGGGATTGTAGATGCTTGCAGGCAGAATAATATTTATGGTTGCTTCATTTGATGAAGTACTGTAGGTGAAGTTTTCGAGATATGACAGATACAAGTATAGGGAACTTCCTCTAAGTTTTAACCATGTATAAACTACAACTGCTACCCTCCCAAGAACCTTATTGTCATGTAAATGGTAGTAATGGGTGTTGGGAGAATACAGAAACTATATTTAATGGGTAAGTAAACCTATTTAGATATGTGAGTATTAAGACTAGTAAAATGAATTTCACAGGTAGCTTTATGATCACACAAGTTTTCAAGATATGCACCAGTACAGGTAGCTACAGCATAGAAAACATTGCCTGTCAAAACTCTTAGCCTATTAGTTACATTTTAAGTTAAAATGGGTACATGACTTTCAAATTAACAAAGCAAAATTTTAAAGTCTACAGTTAGTAGCCTATGATAGTAAATTTAAGTAATTTTTGATGGACCCTATGTAATTGTAAAGCTACACAAATCTAAAACAATAATGAGGGGTTTCAAAGGGACAAATTATATGCCTATATTTCAGGAGACAGCTTTCCTTCCCCTTGATAGTGCCAGAGACAGTACAAAAACTTACTAAAAAATGTGTCATATACTTTATACAACCAGTATTAGTTGGATATATGACTTTTTTTGGTAATCATTTATTTTTAAAAACATGCAATGTTTGACCTGATACAAATACAAGCAAGTCCAGGATTGTCAATTACGGTATAGGTTTTGGATACTCCTAGACTAGCAATTTAAAATTGGTGATAGGGCTTAGTCTTGATCAAAGAGGGAGCTAGTGAGGCTCAAACTTATGTTAAGTGACTTCAGAGTTAGCACTCCTATTGATTATGCCATTCAGAATCTAAAAATAAAAGGTTTGTTTAAGTATGGATAATAATGCCTTGTTTGACCATGCTCCATGTTTACATACAGCTATTGAACTTAAAATGCATTCACATACTTTATAAAGACAAGGGAGTTGAGTGGAGCAGGGTCATTTGTTAAAACCAATATGATTTTTGGCATCACTGATCAAATTCCCAGTAATTCAACCTAAAAATTATTCAAAAATTATCAACTTCAAATCTCATGTAATATAACTAACTTGGAAAATATCAGTTGAGTTTGTCATAACCAGTACTGGCATTTTCAAAGTTAAATCATTACAAGATATGTGAGTGGGACCCATGACTTAATAAAGAGCTGGGTCTAATAAGTTAAATCAGCAATACCCCAATTAACGCGGTTAATTCATCCGCAGAAAGTACTGCGTTATGTGAATCAGCGTTGATCGGGGAATGTAATCAATGTGAAATAGTGTTTCATTCTCAGATGTAAATGATAAAGAAAAATCTGAAAAAACACGCTGTCTTTTTGTGTGAAAATGAACTGTTTAATTTTGAGCTAAAAGTGCGCTCATTATTACATTTTTTTTTTTAATCTGTCAAACCATCCATGAGACTGTGACTAGCAACAAAAGTTTCTTCATACATTAGTGCTTTCAAATGAATTGTCATCTTGCTATGCAGAATTCTTTTTTTATTACAATCTTCAAGCCAAACAGATAAAAGGTGTTCCCTATTTAGGTACCATTGTATACTGTATGTTTAATTTTGGAAAAAATATGTTGATATTTTCTACATTTTTAAAAATCACACTTATTTTTAAAATTAACTTTGTTCCATTCAATGTTAAAAAATGCATTTGTTTTTAAAATTTTTATTTAAATATAGTAAATAATAAATTTTTGTCAAAAATGTGCAAGAGTGAATCTGAAGCATTGCTGTTCAGGGAATGGTGTCAAAGTTTTATCAGTGTCATGATGAATCAGCATTGAACAAATCACTGTTATGCAGGGTATGCCTGTACATTAAGTTTAACTTTTAACCAGAGCTGACAATGTCTCAGGAGCATGCATAGATATGGAAACATTACCATACTATATAGTAGGTTACCCATGAAGGTATAACAACTACTGGAAATAAACTTTTGAGTTGGTATGGTCATTTGAAAATTATCATACACAATGTCTGTCCCAAATGATAACTTGACCCGTTCAATGTGCTAAGGAAAATTAATTTTAGAGGCACCAATATCTAGTTTCAACAGTTTACTTGAATTTCAGATGTTTAATAAAACAACATAACTATATTATATCAATATTCCCCAAGAGATATTACCCAAATTTATAGGGTGCTTACTTTGTAATTAATATAATTAGGAAGCGAGACTTCAGTCACTTTTAAATCTTTCAGAAACCATAAACCCTTCAGGATTATTGATAATTTTATTCACTAATAACACTTTGTCTCCAATCAAACCCCTCACATATAAAATGTTTTATTTTAGTCTATTTTATCAAAAGCAATCACTCCAGATTTAAACAAATATACGGTTAAACATTTAATACAGTTCTACATAGCCTAATAATGTTACATATGGCTTAGTGAAAGGAAATCAGTCAGAGTATGCAGTTCTTTGCTTTTTATAATGATCCTACAGTGTTTTATGACTTAAAAACTATGTTGCAATGGCATCCATGTACCTTCCTTTACTTATGACCCTGAGGTTTGCTCACAACACATCTTGTGATGATCCATATATGTATGAAGTTTCATGAATTTATGTTGAGTATTTAAAAAATCATGGTGTGCACCTTCATTTGATCTCTGACCTCTATTTGTGACCATAACCTTTGATGCAGGGATCTGAGCCTTACTTAAAACACATCATCTTAAGTATAACCATCCACATACAAGTTTTGTTTCATCAATTTCACCCGACCTTTCACCTTTGTGACCTTGATACTTGATACAGGGACCTGAGTCGTGTGTGTGTGAAAAGTTCCAGCATGTAGAGCAGTTCAAAAGTTATAGTATAGGTTGACCTCCATTTGACCTTGATCTTTAATACAGAGACCCGAGTCTTGTTCAAAACACATCATATAGTCATGATCCATACATGTGTAAAATTTCATCAGTTTATGTAGAGTGGTTCAAAAGTTATTGCATGGACCTCCACTTGGCATTTGACCTATTTGTGATCTTGACCTTCAATGCAACAACATAATTCTTGCTTGCAATACATCATCTTGTGATAATCCATGTGTGCAAAGTTTCATCAATATATGTAAGCCAGTTCAAAAGTTATGAGATGGACCTAGTGATGTTAAAAAAACATTTTTTTTATGTCCATGTTTTTTTTTTTTTTTTTTCATTTTTTTTTTTTTTTTTTTTTAAATAATTAATATAGATATTGCCAATTTAATTATAAGGTATACTTTTGCAATGATATATATTATAAAAATAAATAAATAAATAATAAAATAGGCCATATGGTACCAGTATAGAATGTCCTTTTCAGCCTATTTACAGAAAAAACTGGCCTCTTTCTTGCACTGAAAGTCTTGTATCTTGAGATCCGTTAAACTTGCGAGAACACTGGCTGGGAGCTGACTGCCCATTGTCCAACCTTTCCAGGACTCTCCCATCCATGCCTCGGATTTTGAATCTCCCACTTAACTTTAGACCCACGATGACATATTTTCCCCCCCGAGACCATCCATATATATACATACACATACACCCATATACATATATACCAATATATACATAAATACTTATATACACATATTTATATCTATTATATACCCCATACACACGCATACATCCAGAATTCCAGATACATATGCACGCTTACTCACATATATACCTACACAAACTCATACACCTCTATTTCGCCCTTTCATTACCTCTGAGATCATTTAGCACATACAGTAATATCCATACAGCCAAAAGAAACTGATTAAGCACAGACAGAGCAGCAAAGCTAGTATTTATATCCCAAAATGCAAAATTCCAAGAAAGTGAAGTAAAACATGGTGCTACATTGACTTTGTCAACATCCAAATCTGCAATAAGTACCAGTACCTGTGATATTGAAACTATATGCTCTAATCAATCTCGTGATAATGATTCTTCAATGGAAATAGAATCAGATAATGAAAGTTAAACAGCATTAGGTTAACACAAAGGTTAAAGAAAGAGATGAATATTTTTATTTTTTTATTTTTCTATTTGGAATATATATATACACACACACACTGGTATTCTTGCCAATCACAATTATATATATTGTTTTATACCAGTATTATGTATTTTTTATTATGTATATTATACCAGTACCTGTGATATTGAAACTAGCATATATGCTCTACCCAATCTAGTGATGATTCTTCCATGGAAATGAAGGTTAAACAACATTAGGTTAACAAAAAGGTTCAAAAAAAGGTGAATATTTTTTTTCTATCTGGAATATACAGTGTGTCCGTAAAGTCATGGTGGGATTTTAAATAGCTATATTATTGCAACGAAACATGATAATGAGATGAAACAATGCCAAATTTAAGAACAACTCTCAAAGTTGTATCTTGTAGTTAGTCTAGGCTAAGCTTAACCTTTATCTCGTAGTTAGTCTAGGCTGTCCACATGCCTATGTTGGACATGAGCGTAATAGCCCAAAAGTTAATGTGTGGTGTGCTCTAGCACGAGATCGAGTGATTGGCCCATTTTTCTTCGCGGAACCCACTGTGACATCACACAACTACCTCGCTATGTTGGAACATTTTGCAGTACCCCAATTTATTGACAATAATGTCATCTTTCAGCAAGATGGTGCTCCTCCGCACTATGCCAACGTTGTTCGAGAATTCCTTAATGAAAAATTTCCACAGAGATGGATAGGAAGAGGAGGATGGAAGCCATGGCCTCCACGCTCTCCGGACCTGACACCTTTGGACTTTTATTTGTGGGGTTACGTCAAGCAAAGCGTGTACAGTGTACCCATTAGGGATATTCATCACTTGCACGAGCGAATCACGGAAGCTATCGCATCCGTCACTCCTGATGTTCTTGGGCGTGTGTGGCTGGAATTGAATCACCGCCTAGATGTCTGCAGGGCTACCAGAGGAGCCCATATCGAACTACGTTAAATAAAGTTATTCTTTTAGAGTTGTTCTTCAATTTGCCCTTTTTTCATCTCATTATCATGTTTTGTTGCAATAATATAGCTATTTAAAATCCCACCATAACTTTACGGACACACTGTATATACTGGTACTCTTGCCAATCACAATATGTATATTATTTGAAACGAGGAAGAATGTTTTATGTTCTAGTTAAAAAATATATATACATATAAAAAATGAGGGTTTGTTTTTCCTTTCTATTATATATACTGGTCAAAAAAAGAAACGCAATTAGCTTGCATATGGTGTAAAATTTAAGTTGTTAGTGGTATTATCACAGTTTCAAGATTATGGTTAAATGTTTGTTCAAATCTTTTAAAGCCACTTAGCGCATGTTTTTAAACCTGACTAATCCCGGCTAAGACGCCATTTTGTTACAAACAATAAACAGAGATTAAATTGAATGTATTCTTTATGAAGGCATGCATTTTTTCTTTGACTTCAGAGAATACACACTGCCCGTTGAGAAAACCAAACTTTTTCCCGCGATTGAGGCATGCCACGACTCTCAGAGGTCAACAGAGGTCGTGCCTCGGGCATGTTGGATGCAGGCATGTCTGCTGTCCAAGTTGCACAACGAATGCATGTGCATCCCAGCACAATCTCTAGGCTTGTTAGATGGTACAATGCCACAGGAAGTGTTCAGGACCTGCCAAGACGTGGGCGACCTCGTGTGACGACCCAACGCCAGGATCGCCACATTGTACTGCAGCACCTGCATCATCGGCAGCGGAATGCTCATCAGACAGCCAGAGAGACACCTGGTATCCACAACAACAGAATTAGTGACCAGACCGTCAGAAACCGACTCCGTAATGCAGGACTCCGATCCCGCAGGCCTTACAGAGGTCCCTTTCTCACTGATGCAAGAAGGCAACGACGCCTGCAATGGGCCTATCAGCACCGTGACCTATCGTGGGTCTATCAGCTCTGACTGACCAGCGCTACAGGGATGAGATTCTTCACCCACATGTTCTTCCATTCATGAGGCAACATCCAGAATTGGTGCTCCTGCAACAGGACAATGCCAGACCTCATGCAGCCAGGATAGTGCAGGCGTACCTGCAGGGACAACAGGTGCAGACCTTACCATGGCCAGCCTTCAGCCCAGACATGTCACCGATAGAGCACGCATGGGATGAACTTGAACGGCGAGTTCGCAGATGTCAGCATCAGCCGCAGAACATCAGGGAACTGACCAATGCAATTATTGAAGAGTGGAGGGCCATCCCTGTTGCTTTCCTGCAGAGACTGTTGAGGTCGATGAGGGCCAGACTCCAAGCCTGCATTGTGGCTAGGGGTGGCCATACGCGTTATTGACTGTTTATTATGTTAAAGAATCATTTACTATATACCGAGTCCTCACGTTTATTAATAAATCTCAAAAATTGCGTTTCTTTTTTTGACCAGTATACTTTTTGTGTGATTCAGTTTTTCTAAAAGATGACTATATACAGGGTGTACATAAAGTCAAGATCTATTTTTGTGAAGCACTTGGAAATTATATGGAATTCAATCATAAAATGATAAAGTGGTAACATTTATTAAATAATTAAGAGTAGGATTCGACGTGATGCCCATCAGTATCCCTGCACAGCTCAAATCATTCCGCAGCATTTCTAAACACATTCTGGAGCATTTGTGAGGTTATGTTATCTGCAGCAGTTCGTATACATGTACGTAAGTTTTCAAGACTCATAATCTTCATCTGATAGATGTGCGATTTGATAAAGCCCCATGCAAAGAAATCTAAAGGGGTTAAATCTGGTGATCTCGCTGGCCAAGGTCTGTTGCTTCCGTGTCCGATCCAGCAATTTGGAAAATGTCCATTTAGATAATCCTGAACAATTTTGGCATAGTGACAAGGAGCACCATCATGTTGATAGACAATGGTACTAACAATCCTATCCCCGTTGTCTATCAACATGATGGTGCTCCTTGTCACTATGCCAAAATTGTTCAGGATTATCTAAAGGGGCATTTTCCAAATCGCTGGATCGGATGCGGAAGCAACAGACCTTGGCCAGCGAGATCACCAGATTTAACCCCTTTAGATTTCTTTGCATGGGGCTTTATCAAATCGCACGTCTATCAGATGAAGATTACAAGTCTTGAAAACTTATGTACACGTATATGAACTGCTGCAGATAACATAACCCCGCAAATGCTCCAGAATGTGTTTAGAAATGCTGCGGAATGATTTGAGCTGTGCAGGGATACTGATGGGCGTCACATCGAATCCTACTCTTAATTATTTAATAAATGTTACCACTTTATCATTTTATGATTGAATTCCATATAATTTCCAAGTGCTTCACAAAAATAGATCCTGACTTTATGTACACCCTATATACTAAGTATAATCATATAAGCATGGTAGTATAGTAAATTATAGGTAATACTAATATACTTATTAGATTAAAGGAAGAAAAATATGGAATAAGTTTAAAACAAAAAAAAACAGACTATCTTCGTTTTAAACAAAAAAAATGATTCACATCACTAGATGGACCTCCATTGGGTCATTCTCTGTCAGATCAACCAAAAAAAATTGAAATTAACACCCTCATCTCTCATATTTTGCTGAAATTTGGTTTATAGGGAGTTTGTGAGCCCTGAATCCATTTCTGAAATTATAAGGTCAATCCGACCAACGGTTCAAGAGATATGACCTCGGGCAATTTGAGGTCACTCGCGAGGTTACTAACATTTGGCGAGCCATAACTTGGGTAATAATTGTCATAATTATATAAAAGTATATATATTTAGAATCAGAAAACGACAAGGAATCCAAATATGTAAGTTTTAGAACTCTAGGTTGAAAAATAAAAAAGTTACACTGTAACCAAAATTTGAGGTCACGATTTGACCTCTGGGGTATCAAATGAGAATTTTTTTTTAAATGTAAAAAATGAAGGCATAGGCATTGGCTATTAGAATCAGCAAAAAAAAGTTTGTTTATGTTAGTATTTTTCATGTAACTAACATATAAGTGAACACCATATTCATAAGTTGTGCGTCAATTCTACCTATTTTTTCACACTTAAGCTCATAATTTGACCTATAGAAATTAAAATTACATTTTTTATAGATATAAAAAACAAAGTCAGAGTTCTTGACTAATAGAAACAATCATAAAAAGTTTGTTTATGTTGGTACTTTTCATGTAACTAACTTATAAGTGAACACCATATTTATAAATTGCTTGTCATTTCAAGGAATTTTTATATCTTAGCTATCAATTTGACCTCAAGCTCCAAGAATTTAATAAAAATTGTATTTCACTGCTAATCTACACTGGCAATAATAGTTATAATAGTGAAAGGGGAAGACTAAGCTCACATGTAGCCTAAACAAACCTGTTGAAACATGTTGCTACTTGTCTAAGTGCAGAATCAACACAGATAGTTGCAAAATTCCTTGTCTACAGGTTAGTACAGTTCCAGCCAGCACTGTGGGTGGCTGGTGGGTATGGTGTTTTAATGAGCCTCAGAGACTATCAAGGCCTAAAATATTAAGTGTGTATAGCTATATATTTCTAAAATATATATTACCTAATTGTAAATCCTATATCTTTACAGATCAAAATACAATGGTTTGGCACTTGAAATACTGCCAGGACCCTATTCAAAAACACAAGAAACGCATAACAATCAATCTTAGAAAAGTGACTGATGTACTTGTTGAAAAATGTGCTGGAAGAGTGAAAAAAGACTCATTGTTGTGTGTGAACTGCTGGACACTGATAATGAAAAACCCCACTATACTTAGTACCACTGAAAACAACGAGTCTGAGCAGGATTCAAATGAATCATCTACTATCAGTGGCTTGAGTAACATCTCTTCAATTCAAGATCTGGACAATGACAGTGATTGCTTGATAAAGGAAAATCCTTCAACTTCAGTTGAACCAGTTCTAGCATTTCTGGACCAAACACCAGTTAAAAAAAGTAAGTAATAAATTAATATAATAACTTATACTTTACTGCAAGGTCTGTTTGATCTACTATATAGCCAATTATATAGCATTTAAGGTACTATAATTAATATTTAATTACTAATATTCAGGTGTGTGAAACCTTTTTTCTGTTCTTTTCAGAAGGGCTGTCATTAAGCCAGAAAAAGCGCAAGGCTCGTGGTAAGCTATCATCTGCTCAGAAACACCTGAAGGAGAGGCTAGAACTCAGTTATGGTGTTCAAATTACCGAGGAGGTAAGTGATACTTCAAAACCTGAAACTAAATCTGAAAAACATCTAGACAAATTAATGAATGAATTGAAACAGTCATTCCTGGAGAGCAAATGTCACCATCACAAACTACAAATATTGACACTCTCACCATACACAATTGAAAAAACAGCTAGTTTCTTTCAAACTACAACATACATGGTGAAAAGAAGCCGTTCACTTAAATCAGAACATGGAATCCTTCCGAAGATTCCACTAATGAGCAAAGGAAAAGTGATATCTGAAGAACACAAAGATATAGTTAGAAGATTCTATGAGTCAGAAGAGGTTAGTCGTATGTGTCCTGGCCAAAAGGATTGCGTGAAAGTTATCAGTGCTGAAGGTGCAAAAACGATTGGTCCTCGGGAATTTAAGAGAGATGTTTGAACTATATAAAAATGATGAAAAGAATCCCAAAATAGGATTTTCCACATTTGCAAAATTACGACCATCATATTGTGTGCTTGCCGGTAGTGGTGGGACTCATTCTGTCTGTGTCTGCACATACCATCAAAATCCAAAATTGCAGCTGGCTGCATTGGGAGAAAGAGGTCTTTCATACAAGGATCTTATGGATTACAGTGTCTGCAGTACAGAAAGAGAGACTTGCATGATGCAACTTTGCAATGATTGCCCAAGAGAAGAGGGTGTCCTGGATTTTCTTGAGTTACTTGACAGTGTGAAATCAGCTCCAAATGAAATATCTTACAAGCAATGGGTGACTGTTGACCGTTGTACAATGGTTGATAAGGTGGAGCCACTTCATGAATACTTATCATCCCTAAGCATGAAAATATCCTGCATGGTTCGTCATCACTTTGTTGCTCAGCAACAATCACAGTACTTCAAGCAGTTGAAAGAAACACTACCACCTCAGAGCGAGGTAGTTATAGTAGGTGATTTCTCTGAGAATTATTCTTTCATTGTCCAGGATGCTGCCCAAGGGTTTCACTGGGACAATTCACAGTGTACAGTTCACCCTTTTGTCATCTATTATAGATCATTTGCAGACCAGGAACTTAGCCATTTTAGTGTCTGTTTCTTATCTGCATCACTAAAACACAACACTATAATGGTTTACTCATTCATATTGAAGCTTATGACATATGTTAAATTCAGATGCCCACAATTGAAGAAGGTGCACTATTTCTCAGATGGATGTGCTGGCCAATATAAGAACAGATACAACTTCACAAATCTCTGTTACCATGAAGAGGATTTTGGTCTGTCTTGTGAATGGCACTTCTTTGCTACATCCCATGGTAAAAATGCATGTGATGGGATTGGAGGAACAGTGAAAAGAGCTACTGCTCGTGCCAGTTTGCAGAGAACTACAGAGAGGCAAATTCTTACACCAGAACACATGTTTCAGTTTTGTGAAGAAAACTTGAGCAAGAAGATAAATTTTTTCTTTGTAACTACAGCTGATTTGAAAGATGCAGAAGAACGGTTGGAACATCGATTCAAGGATAGTAGGGCTATTCCTGGAACTCAGAAATATCATAGATTTGTTCCCCTAAACAAGGAAGAACTGATGGTGTATCCCATTTCAAGTGGCATTGGAGAAAAGAAAAGAATAAGGAAAAGTCATTTTACTAATGAACCTGCAATGCTTGGTAACCTAAAATGTGTCAAACCAGGAGAGTATGTTGGCTGCATTTATGACATGCAAGTTTGGTATGGAATTGTGGAGGAATATTGTGAAGAGTTTGATGATTTCACTGTGAACTTTCTACATCCCTCTGGGTCATCAGGATCAAGTGCATATTATTATCCATCAAACAAGGATTCATGTGCAGTGCCAGGACATCATATATTAACTGTAATGAGTTGTCCTACCCTAAGAGGAGGCAGCAGAATTCAATACATTTTTCCACAAAAAGAAATTGATGAGAGCATCGAGCATGCAAAAATTGTATTAGGCTAGCACATGAATCCTCTAAGTAGGTCTTCCCCTTTCACTATTATAACTATTATTGCCAGTGTAGATTAGCAGTGAAATACAATTTTACATTTTTTGCCTTTGTTTTTATATCTATAAAAAAATGTAATTTTAATTTCTATAGGTCAAATTATGAGCTTAAGTGTGAAAAAATAGGTAGAATTGACGCACAACTTATGAATATGGTGTTCACTTATATGTTAGTTACATGAAAAATACTAACATAAACAAACTTTTTTTTGCTGATTCTAATAGCCAATGCCTATGCCTTCATTTTTTACATTTAAAAAAAAAATTCTCATTTGATACCCCAGAGGTCAAATCGTGACCTCAAATTTTGGTTACAGTGTAACTTTTTTATTTTTCAACCTAGAGTTCTAAAACTTGCATATTTGGATTCCTTGTCGTTTTCTGATTCTAAATATATATACTTTTATATAATTGTGACCATTATTACCCAAGTTATGGGTCGCCAAATGTTAGTGACCTCGCAAGTGACCTCAAATTTCCCGAGGTCATATCTCTTGAACCGCTGGTCGGATTGACCTTATAATTTCAGAAATGGATTCAGGGCCCACAAACTCCCTATAAACCAAATTTCAGCAAAATCTGAGAGATGAGGGTGTTAGGCACTGGTTGATCTGACAGAGAATGACCCCATTTGACCTTTATTTGTGACCTTAACCTTTGATGCAGGGGACTCGATTCTTGTTCATGGTATCATCTATTCATGAGCTATGTGTGTGTGTAAAGTTTCTTTATGTTGAGCAGTTCAAAAGTTACAGCCCAGAACACAGAAAAGCTCCATTGGACATTTTAAATGAAAAATTACCCTTCCTTTTGTTTAAGTTTTAAAAATTCCATCTTTGCTTTCCATTGATACAACCTTAAAACATTAATCATACATACCACATTCTCAGTATATATACATACTAGTGATAATTCATCAATAACAATAACCCCAGCAGAACTACTACAATTATTTCCAAAATTTAGGCCTACCTCCAATTTAAATACTGTACTTTTCCATAAATTTACAAGTTTTAATGCTATAGGAAATTATCATAATGATTTAAAACTTAAATCCTGATAAATGGTGAAAAGGCTGATTACTGATTAATCAACTAAATGACCAATTAAATTCAAGCATAGGCAGGGTGGATTGGTTTAAACCATGCTTTTTTTTTTTGTTTCCTGAAAGGGAAAAAAAACCAATGGTTTTTTTGGGGGGTTTTATGTATTTGCTTTTTATTCTTAGTTTTAATGATATTTTAATGCTTAGTATGAACATAAATCAATGATAACAATTTTATACATGAAACCCAATATTGTGCTTATTTTTTAATTATGTCTGTCACACTGTCAACAATCAACATCATAAAAAAAATGCCTGTACTTTCAGCTAAGGTGTTTTACTATTTTGCAATGGAAATCCTCACAATGAAGATTATGTATGTCCCAAAAATTAGAAATTTAGTTTACCATTGCACCAAATAGGGTTGGTTGGTATTTTACTAAATAATTTTTATTTACTTACATAATTTACATTCCTAGTCACTGCATTTGACATGTTTTGTTTGTATAAACAATATGATTACGGAATATCTGAAATCTGAATAGTGTTAAAGGAATTGATTTTGCTATTATCACTATTATTTAGAAGAAAATAATAAACAAGCTGGTTTTATAATTTTGAATGTAAACATAGGTAGTTTCTTGTAAAAGTTAGTATAATGCTTAAATAAAATAATATGAAAGATAAAATCATTTTATTACAATCAAACACTAATGAACCAAAAAAACCATTAAAACCAAATAAACCATTTTTTTTTTTAAACCAATGATTTTTTTTTTTTAAATAACTATGGTTTTTTTTCCACCCTGAGCATAGGTAACCCCTGCTTAATGTCAGTTTGTTCAATGTCATTTCACTCTAACATTATTAGAAAATTAAGTAACAAATCCATTTAATGTTGCCAAAAATTTACTGTAATGTCATTTGTCTTTGATGTTAAAGCTAGAAAATTTCAGAGCATTTGTGAGAGATCTTCATTCAACTCATTGATTTGACTCCAAATTCCCATTTAACAACAAAATGACCCTGGACTTAGTGGACTCAATGTCACTTACTCCCCAAGTACTTTACCAAGCCACCTCAGTTTCAATTACTCAGTTGTTAACCACTCAGGATTCCCTTCTAACACTCCTTTAGTGTTGGACTAAGAAGTGTAAGCTGCGTATAAAGTGACTTTAACTTCAATTAAATTTTATAAAGTGATAAATTTTGTGTTAATATTCTTTAGGTATATTTATTAATGTTATTAATGAATATGCCATTTAAGTGTATTTAAATGTCTAAAAAAATATTATACCTCCCAAATTTTGGGCTTGGGAGTACCCTACATCTAATTTTTTATAATGGGGAAAATAGGGTTTGCTTAACATCGATTTGGTTAATGTTGGTGTTTTTAGGAACAACTACAATGTTAAGCAGGGGCACCTGTAGCTACTAATTTGTATAGGTGAGAAAGAAACATTATCTTGTACCATACTGAGACATTCTTTATTTAAAATAAATCCTAATAATACTAAAACTTAAAAACTTATTCAACTTTGATGAAAATAGGTACTTCAAAAGATCACTGATTTTCTTGGGATATGAACACCTAACATGGCTCAACCTTATCTTGTCAACACAAGCACTTTATAAAGCATTGTACAATGTACGATGGAAAAGTGTAAACTCAAGTACTGACTAAATCTGAGCTAGTAAATGACTAGATACATATAAACAGGGCAAAAAGTGCAAAATAATGATAGCCTATCAAACCTACAAAATCAGAACATGAAAGCCTCCTTACCTTAATACAAATTCCTCTGGTCTGTCTTCTTTCTGGTTTCGCATCAGTTTTATACTGTTTGGAATGTCTTTCACCAAACCTCAGCAATTCCTTTTCTTCAGGAGTCATTCGGTGATACTTTTCCTTTTTCCTTTCTCTCTGAACATAAAGTCTTCTCTGTCGTTCTTCATAGGATTCTGAAAGTCTTTTGAAGCGAAGTCTCTCTCGTGTAGAACGAAGTCTTTTTTCCCTTTGATCTGGGGTTTCCTGTTCCCTCCTTAATCTGGTTCTTTCCCTCGCTTTAGCTAACCTTTGTTCTCTCTCAAAAGTTGATTCTAGTGCTCTCTCCCTGTGCCGCCTACTTTCTTGACACTTCCTTGCTTTGAGCAGTCGAACCTCTCTTTCTTCCGTTGTCTCATTTGCTCTCAAATTCCTCATCCGGTCCCTTCCCTTCTGAAGCCTCCTCTGTCTCTGTTCCTTTGTTTCCCTTAGAGTTAGCTTAACTCTTGGAACTTTGCCTCTTCTACTACTGCAACTGTTGCTTCTGTCACTGAATACAATATCTTGAACTCTGTGTAATGAAAAATCTAAAGGACCATTGTTTGACTCCTCATCAACAAATTCAGAGTTCAACTTTCTTTCTTTTCCTGTATTATTGTGTTGTATGTTGTTGGATAAAGGTTCCCCTCCCATGCATTCTTTTTCATTCAGTTCTGAGTTTAATTGATTTTCTTTATAAATATTTGAGTTTGCAGATAAAGGCTGCATTTCCATTGTTAATTTTTGGTGGTTTGTCTAGCTACCATAGGCTACCTCACTGCAAGAAAAATTTCAAACTAAATATTGGTTTCTTACAGATTAAGGAAATTAAGCTAAAGGATATCATTCACCTATGTCTAATTATGTTAAACATCCAACAAATATCTTGATAAAGAGCCTTTAACTTAAGTTCTGAAGTGGTACATTCCAACCGTTTAAATAGCCAATTAAAATTTTTGTTAAAAAGTCTAATTAACTAGCTACTATTTATAAAGTTCAATTCTATTATGTCTACAAAGGAAATTAACTACAAAATAAGGTAATAGGCCTACCAACAGTCAGAAGTTAGATTGGTATCACAATAGTAATGTTTATTTGTAAGTACAGTATGGTAACTTGTTCAGTTTTAGCTTAACTAAGAATTTTGCATAACCCATTTTCACAGGAACAATTAATCTAGGTATGTCTGCCTATGTAACATCCTAACTCCATACAGGGTCATTCCATGTCAACTCAGCCACAAAATGGCACTTTTTGCACTCACCCCTTTCAATTTTGCTCATACTTGGCACAATAGCAGATATACATGCCAAACTTAAATTCCCAAATTATTAGAGCTGACTGACCTTTGGTTACTGAGATACAAGGTCACAAAGTTGTGACATTTTGACCTTTTTTGCGTTAAATGACTATTTTCAAAACGGTGTAACTAAAACACTATTAAAGCTAGAGCATTGATTTTGGTCTCATTTTAAAGCTCTTTAGTAGCCCCTTGTTTATTGTCTCTTGTTAAATATCTCTACTGTGAAAAATAAAAATATCCCTTCAAAAGTTGACCTTTGACCTTGAATAAAAAAAAAATACCTTCTCCTAAAAAATTCAATTTTTTTACATTAATACCTTGAGTCATGTACAACAAAATCCCAAGAAGCTGTAAGTGGCTGATAACTAGTTCAATGTATAAAAAATAAATGAATTGGCATCATTCTTCAATTTTAGATTTTTTTTGTCAGTTCATTTATTTAAAAGTTCTGTTCTGATATAGTGTCAGTGAAGACTTAGTTCAACTTAACATTATTAGTTCAAAAACCTTTTTGTGACCTGTGCCAAAAGAAGTCTTTTAAAAGACAACCAGGGTTAAACCCCTCGACAGCCCCAAATCTACTGGAGTAGCGCTGATCCAAAGGCCCAACTAGTATATAAGTACTGTCAACTTTACAGAGTTGACTCCTGACTTCAAGTTAAAGTTAATTTATTTTTACTAAATACATGTATAAAAATTTATTTAATAATTCATTAATTGTTCAGTGTTTTCTTTTCAGGATTTTCTTTGTGCTTTTGTGATTTCAGAGTACAAACATGGAACATTTAAAACTGAAACAGAAGTGTGCTGATCCTTTGCTGCGTCACAAAGGTCAGTGTCGAAAGAAGAGTTTGAGAATTGTACCACAGGAACTTGTAAATAAGTTTCCCGATCTGCACTTAACACTACATCACAGACTTTGTAAGTAGTGTAGAGAACATCTTGAGTCCTTGCCTGAGAAAGGAATAGGCACTTTGAATTCAGACATAAATGATGATTCTTCTTGTAGTACTGAACCACCTGAAGATCTTGAGAAAAATGAAAATGTTGACAATAGTGATGCATCAACTTCAGAGCAAAACCATGAGATGTGTACTTTGAATGCTTCTTTTGTTTCAATTGGTGAATCACCCATAAAAAAGAGAAAGCTTGTAGAGCAAAAGTCATATGGAGCTAAAAAACTAAGCAAGGTGACAGAGACAGTTAAGAAGAGAATGGAAACAGTTGCAGGAAAAGAGATTTCTGACTCACAATTTAAGGAGCCATCTGGAGATGTAGACTGTTTAGAAATAATAAATCAACTCAAGGAAAAATTCAAAAATGAAAATACTAAAAGAAGTGATAAAATAAAAATCCTCACTGTATTGCCCAAAAGTTGGAGCATTAGGAAAATTGCTTCAGAATTTAACACAACAAGGCATACAGCATCTATTGCTAAAAAAATAGTTGAAGAAAAAGGTGTCCTTTCAGACCCAAATCCAAAGGGTGGGAAAAGAATTAAACAGGATACTGTTGATGCTATTAAAGCATTTTATCTTTCAGAAGACATCAGTAGAACAATGCCAGGAAAGAAAGACTATTGTAGTATCATTGATAATGAAAGAGGAAGGATACATTTGCAAAAGCATCTTTTACTTTGCAATTTAAAAGAAGCCTATCATATTTTCAAAGAAAGAAATCCTTTGGTTAAGGTGGGATTCGGTAAATTTGCAGAATTGCGTCCAAAGCAGTGTGTTATTGCTGGAGCAACAGGAACTCACTCAGTATGTGTCTGTACAATTCATCAGAATGCCAAACTTATGTTTGTAGGAGCTGAATTAGAAAAACTAACTGCAAATGATGACACACCTATTAAGAATGTATGTCATTGTGTTGCCTTTATGGAATGCAATCCTGCCTCAGACAATGTGAACAATGTGGAGATCCATCAGATTTAAAAAACAGACTACTGGACATATTTACAAACAACTTCATTGATATCATAAATTTTAAAAAGTGGACCAATACAGATCAGTCAAATCTTGAATCAGTAGAACTGAATACAGATGAATATATTGACCAATTCTGTAACCAACTGAAAGAATACCAGATACATGACTTCAAGACAAAGATGCAAGCAACTTATTACCGTGAAACAAAAATGTCTTTGAAAGATGGTGAGGTCCTTGCTGTGTGTGATTTTGCTGAAAATTATTCCTTTATTCTTCAAGATGAGGTTCAGAGCTTTCACTGGAACAATGAGATGGCTACTCTACATCCATTTGTTATTTACTATAAAAAGGAAGATGAGATTGCTCACCTTAGCTTTGTTATTATTTCAGAGTGTAACATCCATAACACAGTTGCTGTACATTTGTTTCAAAAGCATCTGATAAAATTCCTAAAAGATAATATCTCATCCATCGGTTCCATCCACAAAATAATTAACTTTTCAGATGGGTGTGCAGGACAGTATAAGAACTGCAAAAACTTTTTGAATCTTTGCCATCACAGAGATGATTTTGGAATTGAGGCAGAATGGAATTTTTTTGCAACAAGTCATGGAAAGGGACCCTGTGATGGTGTTGGAGGCACAGTTAAGAGATTAGCTGCAAAAGCTAGTCTACAACGACCTTATGATGAACAGATCCTTACTGCAGAACAGTTATATACATTTGCAAGTGAAAATATTGTAAATATAAAATGTCATTTTTCAACCAATAAAGAGCATGAAGAGGAAAGCCAACTTCTCCAAGAAAGACACTCAACTGCAAGGACTATTGCTGGTACACAGAAATTACACCATTTACAGCCAGTTTCATTGACTTCTCTTAAGGTTAAACATTATTCATTATCAGATTATTCAAATATTGAGAAAGTTACTGAAAAGGAAGAAGTTGTGACTGAGGAGAAAATACATGGTTTTGTTACTGCTGCATATGATGGCCATTGGTGGGTGGCATATGTGCTGGAAAAGATACCAGAGAATAGAGAAGTAAAAGTCACATTCCTTCATCCTCATGGCCCAAACCCATCATTTGTGTATCCTGGTCGACCAGATGAATTAATCTTACCATATTCAGATATTCTAACACAAGTTGAGGCATCTACTACTAATGGACGAACATACAGGATTTGCAAAGAAGTTACTTTGAAGGCATCCAAAGCTTTGGCAGATCTACAGCACAGAAAGGTAAGAATTCAAAATTAAAATGGTCATGTAACTATATATACACTGCATACATTTTAAGTTGTGATAAATGGAAATCAATGAGCACTATACCTATACATATTGTATGTACATTTTAATATGTTACTTGTATTTGTTAATTAGGTAGCTATCTAGGTATACATTAAAAATTGTTTTCTCTTCTAGAAATCACAATAAATTGGGTGGCCCACAAGAATCTTGTCAACTACTGAAAACCATCACATACATGCACAACATACAGGTGAGGTGGGTAAAGAACAAATATTTAAAAATAAGCATTTGCTTGTTTGTAGAAGGCTGCAGATAGTATGTAGATATGGGTTGTATTTGTAAGAGATTGAGCTGACCTTAGACAAAAATGGTTACTGACATACAAGGTCACAAAGTCATGACTTTTTGACAATTTTTGTATAAAATGACTTTTTTCAAAATGTTGCTTGAATTCATTATTTTTTATACATTGAACTAGTTATCAGCCACTTACAGCTTCTTGGGATTTTGTTGTACATGACTCAAGGTATTAATGTAAAAAAATTGAATTTTTTGGAGAAGGTATTTTTTTTTTATTCAAGGTCAAAGGTCAACTTTTGAAGGGATTTTTTTATTTTTCACAGTAGAGATATTTAACAAGAGGCAATAAACAAGGGGCTACTAAAGAGCTTTAAAATGAGACCAAAATCAATGCTCTAGCTTTAATAGATTTTTAGTTACACCATTTTGAAAATAGTCATTTAACACAAAAAAGGTCAAAATGTCACAACTTTGTGACCTTGTATCTCAGTAACCAAAGGTCAGTCAGCTCTAATAATTTGGGAATTTAAGTTTGGCATAATCATTAAGTAACTTTTGGTAAACAAATACAGTATTTATGTCACCCTTGCTACACAGAGTCACCCCACTGTAAAGGAAGTCTCCAAACTGCATATGTGTAAATAATTTTTTCTTTCTTGTAACCTGAAGAAAGTAGGAAATCCTGTCTGCCAGAATACTCCCCTCTTAAAGGCAAAACTTATTACATTTTTAATTCCTCTTACCCATCACCCTATAGCTACCCTTACTTTTAAATGTTTTTTTTTTTTAATACAGTATGTTCTTTAGTCCATTTTTTGTCTCCTTTTCTTTCTTTTAATCATTTGTCCCAATTTCTTTCTTACATAACAGCGTTACTAGGATACATAACTATTTGCACCTCTGCCAAACTGAGCTACAGATATTGAACCCAGCTGACAGAATTTGGTAAAGAAAAATCCCAGTACAAATCAGGAAATTTTTCAAATATAAATATCTTGATGAAAATGAACTTTAAAAATCTTAGTGCAAAGTTTTTAAATTTTCAACTTAGCTTAATGTATTAAAATCTAAGCTTTTTAAAAGCGGACAAACTCAATTCATTTAACTTTTGATGCATGCTGAAATAGGGCTGTCAAGCAAGGTTGACAAAATTTGGTTTAAAAAAAATCTCTAGCAATTTTTTTTTATGTAGCTATATTTCAATATTTTTAGCTATATTATTAATGTGATATAAACAAGCACTAAACCTACCTCTAAACATATTAACATTTCATGCGCACAAAAAATGTTTTGACATATAATTACCCATCATTACTCCTCTTGGTAATTATATGGTTTAGCAGCCTAAAATAAAATGCTGTGACAACAACAATAATAATTAAGATTAAAATGCTGCAACAACAATAATTAAAACTAAAATGCAATGACAACAACAACAATGACAATAACAATAATTAAAACTAACAAAAATATCATGACTTAACCTAACCAATCATCAAGGCATACAGTTGACCTAACCAGATATTCAGTTAACCTCCTCCTACTTCTACTAGTTAGGTTAAATGAATGCCCAGTTAGGTCATCTGTATGCCTTGATGATTGGTTAGGTTAAGTCATGATATTTTCGTTAGTTTTAACTTTTAATTGTTGTTGTCGCAGCATTTTAGTTTTAATTGTTGGTGTTGTCATGGCATTTTATTTTAGGCTGCTAAACCGTACAATTACCCAATTCCTTTGCATTTGTTGTCTAATTTCATTTTATTCACTAGATAGTAGCTATATTAAATAGTTTCTTCTGAACACCTTAATTTTAAGACATTTGAATTGTCTGCCTGATGAAGAAAGGAATTTGTTTCCTTGCTTAAGTTATGTAGGCTACTTTGGTAGTAGTAAATAGTTTTATGTTAATTAGCTGACTTGAGATTGACATTTTGCAAGATTTTATTATTATTATAAAATAGAGCTCATGCCTTAGATCCTATAACCTCAATACACCCTAGTGGTTTTATGTTTTCTAAATGAAATGTAATGTAACCCTTTTATTCATGAACATTTTCTCTTTAAACCAAAAAATCACTTGCATTACACTCATTCTGGGTTCCTTCTCCAACAATTATAAGTAAATTAAACTTTTGTAGAGAAGTTGCATTTTAGTACGATATATATATATATATATATATATTATTATTATTTCTGGTGGGTCATTACAGTCCTGCTGGTACTGAAAAAGTTAATTATGTGATTATAGACTAACTAATAGCTTACTCATGGGGCTCTAGTGCTTGTACATTTAGTTAATTTAGAAAAAATGAAAATACAGTATAGTTAGACTCAAAGTACATTTCCTTCCCTCCTCATGGCCTCATCCCCTAATCCTGCTTACTAGTATGATATTTACTCGAGCCTAAGATTACTTCACTGTTTAAAGAGCTGGTTGGAAACACTTGGCAAACAGTCAGAATGGGGGTTATAAAATATGATGGATTTTTATTGCTTTGCTACAGTAATAATTTGTGTCAGTGACATGGACAATTTTCTGAAATTAAGATAAGCTTGAAAGGAGTTTAAACAGGAATTACTATTGTGTTCAAATAAATTTAATGTAAAAAATGAATGAATAAAGGTCAAAATAACAATGTACATAATTTGGATTTCTGCTTCAAAAACTAAGAAAAAGTATCAAATAAATATTTTTATTTTATCAAATAAATTTTTTTTAATGGATTTATCCAAATTTTCTTATCTCAACCTTAATGTAAGGTCATCAGTACGGGATATGTAAGCACATTAGCTTAGTAAATTAAGAAAATGATGAGATTATTAAAAAAAACAAAGGTTACAAGGTATGCATAATAATATAGGCACAAGCAACCTAGAGAAGGTTCTTTTAAGTAAAGAGGTTTAACTCCTGGGTAAATCCAGGTTAAATAGACAGATAAACAACACGGTCATGGCTTCAATTTGCATAAAACTTGGTCTGGGGGCGTTCTTTAGTGAAAAAAACATTCTCAATTTTTTTTTAAAATTGGTCAAATAGGTCAAAATTTAGGGTCAGGTCAAATTTTGGCCAAATTGTGACCTAAGAATTTTTTAAATCTCTATATCTCAGCTTCTAATTGTTGTAACTTAATAAACTTTATATGGATGGAAGCAGAATGAGTTTGTTTCCAAAAATGGTACTTTTATTTGGATAATTTAATAAAAAAAACACTTAATTTTGAAAAAACAAAAATTTCAGGATTTGACCTTGAAATGATCAATTTTTTTAAAAATTTTATTGAAGAAAAAATGTTGCCTGAGCAAAGATCTACCATAATCAGCAATAAAAAGTTAGCTTATAGGCCATTATATAGCTTAAAACTTAATTTTATTAATGCTGGCTTTCTTCATTTTTTAGTTTTTAGTTTTCTATTTTCAGATTTTAATAACTATATATTGAAAGATACAGTTGTACCTAAATATCTATCTAAATAACTTTAAAAAATGCCAAAAAATAAGAAATTATATTGTTGTGATCCTTTAAAAAAACAAAAAAAAAATTTTTCAATAATATTAAAAAAGTTACGGAACTTATGGCTTCTGTAAGTTATGGAGTTCTTCAAAAGGATCAGCTATTATGTAGCAATTGCTACACCTTAATAAGAAGTCAACCTGGAATACTGGAATCTGTACCACTACAAGAACTGTGTTCTTTACCAGCAAGTAGTAGCTCATTTACAAATATTTCTATGGCTCCACCTGTTGAGGAAATTTTTTTGGAAGATCCACAACATAATAAGGATATACTAAGCGATAAAATATTACCATATTTAGATGAGAGCCCCATAAAAACAGGTAAATATCTTTAAATAACCATATATTTATTTTTTATATAATTAATGAAATCTTTCAATAAACATATATTTCATTTTTATCTAATTAATAAACCAAGTCTCAGTTAGACAACTAACATACATTACATATACAATTTAATAATATTTGTATTTCAATTGTAATTTTATGTAATTCTTTACAGCTGGATTAACATCACAGCAAAAACAAAAAAGGCCACTTCAAAATTTCAGGCAACATCAGGAAAAGTTAGAAGAAGTATAGAATCCGCCTACGGGACTTCTATCCAGGAAGATGCTGTTGCTGGCCCATCCAAAAAGGGTCATTGGGATGATGATTTAAAAAGGCAAAAAGTTTATCATACACTAAAAACATGTAGCTATTGTTATTTATATGTACAATACATAATGAAACAATAGATTTTTTGAGAATAAAATAAAATTTAATACTTAATTTACTAACTTAACTTAGATCTTTACTCATTTTTTTTTTTTATAATTTTAGGTATGAAAATGTCATGCAAGAGCTTAAAGACAAATTTATTTCTACAACTGATCGCAAGATTAAATTACAAATTATATCTTTATATCCATTTTCAATTGAAAAAACAGCAGAATTCTTTGAAACTTCTACGTATATGGTGAGAAAAAGTCGGAGTTTGCAAAAAGAATATGGTATATTACCGCATGTTCCGAGTATGTCGAAAGGAAAGGTCATAACCAGTGAAGTGAAGAGGATTGTAAGAGAATTTTACGAGAGTGATGATTAATTATAGCCGAATGTGTCTGGGAATGAAGGATTATAAATTTACTATTAATGAAAATGGAGAAAAAGTGAAGATGCAGAAGAGATTGATGCTATGTAATTTACGTGAATTATTCAGAGAATATATAAAAAATGAAGCTAATCCAAAAATCAGATTTAGCTCTTTTGCAAACTTAAGACCTTCTTGGTGTGTACTCGCAGGTCAGAGTGGTACACACTCTGTGTGTGTATGTACATACCATCAAAACCCAAAGCTGCAGAGAGCAGTTTTGGGGATTAAAGATTTAGACTATAAAAGGCTGATGGCCTTATCGGTCTGTAACATAGAAGATGAAGATTGTATGATGCACAAATGTAAAAAATGTCCCCGTGAGGGAGGTGTTAAACAATATTTAGAAACTTTAGATTTTATGTTTAATGCGGAAGAAATAACTTATAAACAGTGGGAGAGTATGGACATCTGCATGATTAAAGACAAAGTTGAATCTCCACAAGATTTTGTGGAATCATTGAGTAAAAATATTACAAAACTAACTAGGCATCATTTCACAAACAAAAGCCAATCCAATTACTTTAAAGAGCTAAAAGAAAATATGATAAAAGAAAATGAAGGCGTTCTTGTAGGGGACTTCACAGAAAAGTTTTCTTTTATTGTTCAGGATGCGGCACAAGGGTTTCACTGGGAAACTTCCCAGTGTACCGCGCATCCTTTCGTATATTATTATAAACTTGGCAAAAAAAATTTGTTATCAAAGTTATTGTTTTATTTCTGATTGTCGTAAGCACAGGTCAATGCTAGTATATTCCTTTCTAAAAAAACTTATACCTAGTATTCGTGAGCAGCATCCAACTTTATCAAAAATTCACTACTTTACTGATGGCTGTGCATCCAAGTATAAAAATAAATTAAACTTTTTGAATTTATGCCACCACAAAGCCGATTTTGGAATAGACGGAGTGGAATTTTTTTGCTATGTCGCATGGAAAGAGCATGTGCGATGGAATAGGTGGCACTGTGAAAAGATCAGTAGCAAAAGCCAGTTTACAATGACTGATTGATAATCAAATTTTAACTCCCAAAGATTTTTTGAATTTTGCTCAACTAATTTAGATTCCACAATAATTTTTTTTTATGTATCCAAAAATGAAGTTACAGGAATAGAAAATTCCCTACAAGAGCGTCTCAATTTACCAATTATCCCAATTAAAGGTACCAAAAAATTACATAGATTTATCCCTTTGTCAGCAAACACTTGAAAAGTATATTTGTTATCTAATAGTCTTCAGTCAGAAGAAATAAGAAAAATTGTTAGTGGAGAAGAAGTAGATCATGGATGGTGGAGAAGCTGGTGATATCGAAGGAGAGTTAAGCAATAAAGAAATAGAAGTAGGCTCTTTTGTTGGTTGTGTGTACGAAAAAGAATTGTGGTTAGGACTGGTCGAGTTGTATGATGCAGAATATGACAATTATTTGATTAAATTTCTTTATCCTTCAGGAATAGCACCCTTGTACGTTTTTCCTGCAGAAGATGATATTTGCTCTGTTCCCCCTGAGAACATATTTGGAACAGTTGAGTCAAGTTTAAGAGGCGGAACAAGGATACAGTGTCTTTCCAGCTCAAGATTTAGAAAATTTCTCAAGAAAACTTAAAACAAATTAGCATATATAATTATATATAGAATGTAGAGTAGATACATATTTAAATTACAATTAATAATTACAAATGCTAAGTATATCCTTATCCTCCTATTTAATATGTTTAGTTTCATTAAATAAATTTTTGATGATGAAATTCTGAAAAAATGAAGAAAGCCAGCATTGATAAAATAAGTTTTAAGCTATATAATGGCCTGTAAGCTAACTTTTTATTGCTGATTATGGTAGATCTTTGCTCAGGCAACATTTTTTCTTCAATAAAATTTTTTAAAAAATTGATCCCTTCAAGGTCAAATCCTGAATTTGTTTTGTTTTTTCAAAATTAAGTGTTTTTTTTATTAAATTATCCCAATGAAAGTACCATTTTTGGAAACTAGAGCTCATTCCACTTCCATCCATATAAAGTTTATTAAGCTATGACAATTAGAAGCTGAGATATAGGGATTTAAAAAATTATTAGGTCACGATTTGGCCAAAATTTGACCTAACCCTAAATTTTGACCTATTTGATCAAATTTTCAAAAAAATTTGGGAATTTGTTTTTTTCACCAAAAAACACCCTCAGACCAAGTTTCATGAATATTGAAGATGTATTAGTGTTATATCAGCATTTCTACCTGTCTATTTATCCTGGATTTACCCCCCTTCATCATGATGATGTATAACAGGACCTCAAATAATGAGGCATTGAATATCTGAATATGAAGTATCTGGGTGAAGGGGTTAAAATGATTCTACAAAACTGCCTGAAGCCTTAAATATCATATTGAGATGACACTGCTAAAAACATAAATAAATTTTTTGTAGGATAACAAAGAAATATTTCTAAGCCCCAAATTCCTCCAATAGGTCTCAGTAAACCCCCTTAAGCCCGAGCCATTTTGGAAAGACAGGTCTTCAGAATTACTAAGAATGGTTCCTCTCTTTTCAAGACTTATTTGATTATAACCAAGGAGAAATTCTCTCGATATTTTTTGAGAGCAATATGAGCTGAGAAGCAATTTTATGTCTGCCACGTGTCTAAAGTGAGAATGGTATAGATCATTTATTTTTATTTTTACTGTTCATGTTTTTGTATTACCTAACATTTATTAGCTGGAGCCAGAGTAAACACTTTTGTTGTCACAAACACTGCCTTTGCATGGACTGACACGAATTGGGCCAAGAATACTTTAATTACTGTGATACGTATGATACTGCGTTTAGAAGCGTAAAAAGAGACACCACATACAGTTTGAGTCTACTCAGTGACATTATATTCTTAACTTTTAAAAATTTATTTAATCCTTTTGTGTTCTGTAATAGAACTAATATTGGCTTTGGGCATATCATTAATATTCTCCATCCAGGCGCATAGTATGATTTATATTCACGGGTATTAAAAGGTTTCCTATTGTTTTTATATTACTAGTAAATCCTTGCTTGCTTATGTGATTAACATTATAAGGTCAATTTTCTTGCTTTTTTAATAAATCATTATATGATAGAAAAGGCTATTTTGCTTAGAACTTCCCATGATAGACCTATGCAGAAAGTTGTGTAAGTTAAGAAAAGTGAAGGAAAGGGTAAGCCCTTAGAGATAGGTAATACATATAGATGAGAACCCCTTTTCAAATTATTAGGAGGGGCATTCCAGGACAAATCACCCAAAAATTTAAAAATTTGTCACCACTCCAACCTGGATTTTAATGAAAATTGACATATGAGGGTTCTTCCGGGTGCTGATTTCACTGGTTCAAATAAAAAAGTACTATGACCCATAGTTTTTGAGATATGGACCCCCAAAATCTTGGGGGCCCCACTTTACCACCTAACTTTAATGGGCAATAACTCCCAAACATCTTACCATAGACCTATAAAACTATACATTTTTAAAATCAGCATGAAGAGATCTATTAAATGATACCCCCCCCCCCCCCCCCAGACAATGAAATCCAAAATTTTTTTTTTTCATTTATTAAACTTCCATTAATTGTTAAGAGATACAAACAATAAAAAAATGTGGGTATCAAGTTGCAAGATATTTTAAAAATTATTGAAAAAATATGTACATTGACATTTGTACATTGAAATTTTGACATTTTTACACAGACTAAAATAGAGAACTACAAATGATATATTTACATCCTATGTATAACTCATATTCACACACTCTCTCTCTCAAATGTTTGTTAATTATGCTTATTTTTATTACAGATGTGCTTATTTTGAGTCAAATCATATCTTATTTTTGAGATTTACAATTGTGTATTTTTAGTGATGAAAAATGGTTAGATACTGTGATGATCCTTTACAAAAACATAAGAAAAAGATACACAAGGATATAAGAACCATCAGCCAATCACTTTATGATCGATGTAAATGGAAACTACAAAGGAATACTGTACTATGTAGCAACTGCAGAAAATTATTGACCCAGAGACCAGAGTTGCTATCAACATCACAAAGTGAAGTCTGATCACAATCAGTCTTCTAAGAATGTTATTTCAGAAAGCAATGAATATGATCCAAGTATATCAAGTAATGCCAAAGAAGAGGTTTCTCAAGTTCTAGAAAGTCTTGCTGTGACTCCAGTGAAGAAGCATAAGTATTTAATGATAGGTACTTTTTATATTTAGAATTTTTTTATTTATATTATTTATTTATAATGCATTTACTTTCAAGACAGTTTTTCAGCAGTTGCTGAAAAACTTAATTAAATTAATATGTTGACACATTAAATTTATTAAACTTATTAAACTTATTAAATTAATATGTTGACATATTAATTATTATTGTCCATATATATCAAATTGAGTCAAATATTTATTAATTCAAAAATTTCAGATGGTTTGGGTTCCTCAAGAAAAGAAGCAAAAGCTATTCAAACAATAGAAAAAGCACATCATTCTTTAAAACGAAAGCTAGAAACAAGTTTAGAAATTGAGATCCCAAGCCAATCAAAAGCTACAAAGTTGGATCATGGAACTGAAAGGTATGAATTTTAAAATGATACGCTATTATTAAGTAGGAATATACCTAAACTAAAACTGAAGCATAAAAACAAAATGTAGGTATTCACCTTTGATAGTAGAAACTAGAAGCACAACTCCCTAAAGATTGGAGATCAATGGGCCCATTAAATCATTTGAAATTCATTTGGTCACAAAATAATTTTTGGTTTAATTTGACTCTCTTGAAGAATGCTCATTTTGTTATATTTGAAATCAATATTATAATCCAAAAAATTTAATATGCACATGTAATGTTTTGTTTATAGCTATTATACATTCATGAATTTGTTTCAGGTCAATGATTCATCTCATGAATGAACTGGTTGAAGCTTTCCATTCTACTGACAGTTATGAGAGGAAACTCAAAATATTGACATTATCTCCATTTACCATATCAAAAACTATAAATCTATTTCAGACACTGAATATTTAGTTAAGAAAAGCAGAAATATAAAACAAAGACTTGGAATTATTCCTGAAATTGAACCCATGTCAAAAGGAAAAGTAATAACTAAAGGTGCTAAAGATTCTGTTCAGAAATTTTTCAAATCATATGAAATTAGTCGTTTGTGCCCAGGTACAAAAGACTGCCTGAGTATCAGAAATGAAAGTGGGTACAAAAGAATCTGTGCAGAAAAGACTGGTGTTAATGAATCTGAAAGAAGCTTTTAGTCTCTATAAAAATAATCCAGATAGTCCCCAAATTGGCTTCTCTAGTTTTGCCAGCCTTCGCCCCAGACATTGTGTTTTAGCTGGAGCTGCTGGTACCCATTGTGTGTGTGTGTATGTACATACCACCAGAATGCCAAAGGGTTGGAATACACAACTCCTATGGAGAAAGCAGTGTGTGATGTCAACAACAGGAATTGCATGATGCAAATATGTAATCTCTGTCCAAAAGAACAAGGTATTAAGAATTTTTTGCTCACTTTTCAGTGTTAACGATCTTGAATGTGAGGAAATAAAATATAAACAATGGGTTACTACAGATCGATGCAATATGCTTGAAAAAACAGAATCTGTAGATGATTTTATAAATTCATTAAGCACAAAAATTATCAAATTGACACATCATCACTTTATAGCAAAGAATCAGAGTGCATTTCTAAAAAACTTGAAGAATAATTTAAATAGCCATACAGCTGTAGTTCTTGGTGACTTTTCAGAAAACTACTCATTTGTAGTACAGGATGCAGCCCAAGGTTTTCATTGGGAAAATACCTAATGCACAGTGCATCCCATTACCAGAAAGTAATAAAATAAAAATAAAAAAGGGGGGAAAATTTTCATTATTGTTCTACACATTTGAATGTGGAATCATTTAATGGATTTCTTCATGCTGATTCTAAAAATGTATAGTTTTATAGGTCTATGGTAAGATGTTTGGGAGTTATTGCCCATTAAAGTTAGGTGGTAAAGTTGGTCCCCCAAGATTTTGGGGGCCCATATCTCGAAAACTATGGGTCATAGAACTTTTTTATTTTTTTTATTTTGACCAGTGAAATCAGCACCTGGAAGAACCCCATATGTCAATTTTCATCAAAATCTGAGTTGGAGTGGTGACATGCATTGGGTGATCTCTCCTGGAATGCTCCAAATGAGACTGTAGATTGTACATAGTGTATACAGTAAAACCTCATTCTAACAGACTAATTGGGGGGAATGGCAGTCTGTTAGAAGCCAAATTCTCTTACAATGCAACTTTTTTCCAGGGGTACTAGAAATTCACAACTTAATGTTTTTCAGTCATTTATAGTAATGTAGTCAGATAAAATAATTAATACAGGCATGGGAACATCATGTATCACATAAATACAGTACTGATACAGTATTTCAACTTACCTTACTTACCACCCGAGGCTGAAGGTGATTAGGGAGTAGCAAAGACTACTCTGAATTAGAAGCAAATAGCTGCTGGGGTGGTTTAGCAGTAGTAACCTGAATCACTTCCAGGTCAGAAATTTGCCTCAGTGCACATGGTACCCACTATACCTGAATGAGTTCATGATTTAACAAATTTTTTTTCCATTAGTTCCAAAACTCAGTCCAATGAGGTCCAAACGGTTCAATAGAAGCCAAATTCTGATAGATTAAAGTCCATTAGAATGAGATATTACTATATACTTAATTTTGTAGGCTACTTTGGTAGCTCTGTAAATAGTTGTAGGCCTATGTTAATTAACTGACTTGAGAGTGGCAGTTTGCACAATTTTATTATAAAATATAGCTCATGACTTGGATAACCAATGACTTTTTGCAAGATTTTAAATAGTGTATATTCTTAGCTTAAGTTACAGTATGTAGGCTACTTTGGTAGCAGTATATAGCTGTATGTTAATTACCAACTTGCGACTGACATTTTGCAAGATTTTATTATTACTATAAAATATAGCTCATAACTTCAATAACCTAAATAGGCCCCAGTGGCTTTATGTTTTCCAAATGATATGTAATGTAATGTAACCTCAATAGGCCCAAGTGGTTTCATATTTTCCAAATGAAAAGTATGACTATCTCTCAATTGCATAATATTTTTGGGTAAATGTTTAGAATAACTCTAAACTGTTTTAAATGACAAAGTTACTAAAAGATTCTTCATATGTTTTTAATGAAATGTTATTAAATACAATATGAGCATAAATGACAAATAAGATCTGTAAATATTAGACAAAGTTTGTGAAATTTTCCAAAATTATTATTTTGTAGCACCATTTTATATCAGAAGAAAATTTTTTTTTTTCTGAAAACCCTTAAAGCAAGCAGTTTAACACAAGTTCTGTGTAAAGGTTGTTCTTATACATTTTGTGAAGTTGTTGTGAAATTTTCTCTAGACAAGGATACAGCCTTTAAATTTTTCTGTGATCACAGGATTTTGTTAAGTGAATTGTTGAGCCCAAAATAGGGTATTATTCTACTATTACACCCGTCTAACATCCAGCAATTATTATATGTTCATTAGGTAGATTTTTTAATTCTAAGACACTTTTCTTCTATAGCATTTCCATCGCAAATGCTTCATTTTCGAGATATAAACGTTTTTTTGGTGTGTATCTAGTGTGTGTTCATTTGTGTTGATGTCACATGTCTGCCCAATCAGAGTGCTCCATCCATTTCGAATTTGAATTAGTTTGCTACCGGAATGGCTTTGTGTGAGACGTGCTTGTTCGATTATTACTGCTGTATTGTCGCTTTCTATGAAAATTTAGAAAAAAGTGTTAAGTTTCTGTGTGCTCAGTGTTCTACCGACAGTAGTGAAGTGTCCACATTGTAAAACGGAGTGTACATATCGTCAAGACCAGAAACTGTGGCATTGTAGATAGGTTAGGTTAGGATAGGTCAATTTTGAAGGTGAAATTTATGTTTTTCCTATGGTTTTTGATGTTTTGAATGAATCTGACCTTCAGAACCGTCGGAAATGACTCGTTTTCTGTGATTTCCCCCACATTGCCAGCTGGGGGGGAGGGGGTTATTTCAAAAACGAGTCATTTCCGACGGTTTTGAAGTTCAGATTCATTCAAAACACATCAAAAACCATAGGAAAAACATAAATTTCACCTCGAAAGGGAGACGGGTGTAATACTGGACATTTACCCAAAATAGGATGATAAAGGAAATACCTATGGCCATTTGTGCAATTATGACAAAAATAAAAAAAACTTAGGTTAGGTTAGGCTTAATTTAATGAAGTGGCTCTGGAACCTGCATGCAGGTTCTGCAGCTTACAGGCTCAGAACCTGCACGCAGGTTCCAGAGTTCCAGAGCTACATTACAAAAAAACACTTCAGTATGAGGCTATATTATCAATCATAAATAATACAAAGTAGATTACAAACATGAATGATAAATATAGGTGCCATGCATGATACTACACTATGTTAGGTCAAATGAATGCCCAGTTAGGTCAACTGAATGCCCTTGATGATTGGTTATCATGATATTTTTATTAGTTTAAATGAAAATATCATGACTTAACCTAACTGATCATCAATATTCCAAAAATGTTTATTTTATTGAGTAAACCAGTGTCATGTATTGAACTGTCCTCTGAGCACTTCTGTGCATGCGTGAAATTTACGTGCATGTGTGAAATTTACGTGCATGCGCAAAACAGATGTCACAAATTGTGGTGGCTTCTAGTTTGAATCATCAGCTGTTTGTTTGGTTTGCTAGTTTTTTTGCTTTAATTTTCGATTTTTAAGATAGTTTCTTGTAAATTTGCTTGGTTTACTAGTTGCTTTAATTTTAATCAAGTTGTACAATTGCTGATAATGAAATGCAGAACAGATTTTTATACTGATTTAAAAAATGTTAGTACTTTTTTGGAGAAATGAGTGGTTCAAAAGTTATGTTTATTATTATAATTTTGTATGGGATATAATGCCCAGTTAGGTCAACTGTATGCCCTTGATGATTGGTTAGGTTAAGCTGTGATATTTTCATTAAAACTAACGAAAATATCATGACTTAACCTAACCAATCATCAAGGGCGTACAGTTGACCTAACTGGGCATTCAGTTAACCTACATTAAATATCTTATTTTCAACAAAATCAGAAACAGTACATGAAACAGAAAAGATCCAAATTGTACAAATTACGTATTTATACATGACATGCTTATTGGACGGTTCAAACCAGCAGTCACTTCAAATCATGAGTGCTATATTCTGAACTGTCTGTTAGATTTCGCGCATGCGCAGAAGTGCTCAGAGGACAGTTCAATACGTGACAGTGGATATACTATTTTGATAGTACTATACATATTATTATTAAACAACATAATTTTGGGAATTTAATTTACCATATTAAAATAGGATTTTACTGTATTTAAGATGACTTTAGACTGTGTCTGTAAGGTTTGTAAGAAGGAAGTTAGGGAAGGGGTTAAGGCTGTGGCATATGAAAGTTGTGATGATTGGTATCATTCAGCCTGTATCAAAATTACAGAACAAGTGTTCAGGGGTATGAAGTCACCAAATATTTTGTGGTTTTGCAATAAGTGTTTAGCTGAGGTTAGGGACATGCTCAAGGCAAGGTTTAAGAAAGGGTAATGGTTCAGAATACGGGTGCCACTTAATTAAGCAAAATTTCGAAAAATACCATAGAGACAAAGTTGTTTCTCTCATTAAAATAAATTATACAAATGCGACACATGCAATCAATGTAAGTCTCGGGGGTAAGGGGGTGGAGCCCCCATAAAGATCACGCATCACAAAGTGAACCCTATACCAATCAATTTGTAATGTGTGATCTTTATGGGGGCTCTGCCCCCGTACCCCCGAGACCTAAATTATATAAATGATAATGTAATAACATGCTAAGTTATGCACTTTTTCAGTAATTTTCTAACTTCATTTTTTTTTACTATGCGGCATATGCAATCAATGTATTTTAATGAGAGAAAACTTTGTCTCTATGGTATTTTTCGAAATTTTGCTTAATTAAGTGGCGCCTGTATTCTGAACCATTACCTAAGAAAGTTACTAGCTCAGAGTCCAGTGGGCCTAAGTTAGTTGGTCCTATGATTGATAGTGTAGCTAGCGAGTTTAATGGAACAGTTAGGCCAGAAACTGAGTCTAATACAGGAAATACTAATGTAAGTTGTAGTGAGGTTGAGCATAAGCCTAGGCCTAGTGTTAGAGACAGGGATGCAGGCCCAAGTAAAGTTAAGCCTAAGCCAAGTGTTAGTGATAAGGATACAGGTCTAAGTAAAGTTAGGCCTGATGAATGGCACAAAGTCAAAAGTCATTCAAGAAATAGGATTAGAGAGAATAGTAATCATATTGTAGCAACTAGTAACAAGTTTCAGAGACTAGGGAACCTGTTAAAACTGAGAGGTTGAAGTGTATACAAATGCATGAGTCTTAGGAATAAGGAAAATTAATTATTTAGTCATATTAGTGAAAATCTGGATATAGTCTACATTAGTGAGGCAGCATTTAATGACACTAGAGCAGAGTATGAATTAAATAGTTATACAATATATATTTATCAGAGACTGGATAAGGAGGCGGTGGTTTGGTCTTATACATTAAGAATGATTTAACTTCAGTTCAGAATGATAGTATAAAATTAAACAATAGGGTAGAATCAATTTGGGTTGATATTTGTGTTTCAGGCAAGGAGTTTATTCGGATAGGTGCATTTTACAAACCTTCAAACCAAACGCAGGAAGTTGATGACTGTATGGTTCAAGAAATAAAGGTAAATTTATAGTATTATACCCGTCTCCCTTTGGAGGTGAAATTTATGTTTTTCCTATGGTTTTTTATGTGGTTTGAACGAATCTGACCTTCAAAACTGTCGGAAATAACTCATTTTTGAGATAACCCCCCTTCCCCCAGCCGGCAATCGAAAACGAGTCATTTCCGATGGTTTTGAAGGTCAGATTCGTTTAAAACATATCAAAAACCATAGGAAAAACAAATTTCACCTTCAAAATTGACTTGACCTGACCTAACCTATCCTAACCTGAATCACTTATAGTTTTGTAGGCAGCCCAGGAATCACTATAAATCACAGAGCCAGGCCTAATGTACTTCTGAATGAGTGGAATGAGTGTTCCATTCCGGTACGAAAGTAATTCAAATTCGAAATGGATGGAGAGCAGTGATTGGGCAGACATGTAATGAACACACAAATGAACGTACGAACACACACGAGATACACACCAAAACAATGTTTATATCTCGAAAACGAAGCATTTGCGATGGAAACGCTATAGAAGGAGTGTCTTAGAATTACAAAATCTACTTAATGAACATATAATAATTGCTGGACGTTAGACGGGTGTAATACTATAATAATACCGAAATAAATAAAGGTTGTAGTGCTAGAACATTAATTTTAGGAGATTTCAACCTGCCTCATATAGACTGGAGCCTTTTAGAAGGAAATAATAGGGAAGGTAACTTCTTTAATGACTGTTTTCTAACACAATTTGTAGACAAATGAACTAGGGATCAAGCACGCCTTAGATCTGGTTCTTTCCAATGATTATGAGCTTATTAGGGAATTTGAAATAGAAGAATCATTAGGGAATACTGACCATTTGATCATACATTTTAAGATAGAATTAAATAGGGTATAGTCAACAATGTCCATCTAGTCCCTTGGTTCTCAAAGGATGACTATAGTAAATTTAGGGAGTTGTTAGGCTCAGTAAAATAGGATAATGAATTTGCTATTAAAAATGCTATTGAGATGTGGTCTAGATTCAAAGAAATTTTAGAGGATGTACAATGAAGGTGTATTCCTTTCAGAACTGTTAGGAATAACAAGATTTGGAAACCTTTGTGGTGGAATAAGGAAATAGCTAAAATGATTAAAAATAAAAAAGGGCATTCAAGGAATTTAAAAGCAGTGATAGTAGTATTTTGGACTTGGATAATTATAGGCAGTTAAGAAATAAGCTAAATAGTTTGATTAGGAAGAGCAAAAGGCAGTGAAATAAATCTAGCTAGAAATAGCAATAAAGATCCAAAGAAATTATTTACTCTTTATAAATATAATTACAAAAAGTATGATAGGATTGGCTCAATAGAACTTGATGATAGGATATTTGAAAAAGATCAGGATATTGTTGATATTTTTAATGATTATTGTAGTTCTGTTTTTACTAAAGAAAATTTAAATAACTGATTTTAATTCTTTAAATCCTGTAAATTCAGGTATTCTTGATCATATTCATATAAGGAAAGATGATGTTAGGCAAGTGATTCATACAATGAAGTAAAATAAAGCTGCTGGACCTGATAATATACTGTATATGCTAGGATTCTCAGAGAAGGGAAGGAAAGCTTATCTGAGGCACTAACTATTTTGTTTGCTTGGTCAATTAATTAAGCAGAGGTATCAGATGAATGGAAAAAAGCAAAGCTCAGGATTTTAGAATTTGTAACTAATCAGGTAGATAATGGAGATGATGTAGATGTTATTTATTTAGATTTTAGTAAAGCATTTGATAATGTTCCACATTGGAAACTTCTATATAAATTAAAAGCTCCTGGGATACTGGGGTCAGTCATAAATTGGGTAGAAAAATGGTTAGAAGATAGAGAACAAAGAGTAATTCTAAATGGTCATGAATGGGTGGCAGGAAGTGAAAAGTAGGGTACCACAGGGCCAGGGCCGGCCCTAGGATTGCTGGCGCCCCAGGCAAGCTGAACTTTGGCGCCCTTACAAGTATAATTTTAAAATTTGTTCACAATGAGGAAAAACTAAATGTAGGAATAAAGAGTTTATTACAATTAATGATATTCACTCAAAGTACAACTAAACATTCTCAAAATGGAACCATGTATGAAAATATGAGACAGTATTGCCACTTTTGTCTGAGGTAAATCCACAAAGTGGCAATACTGATAAGATATTAAAGGATGGCAGCGCTGCCAGGCATATGTAATTTGTGCTCAACGCTCACCTACGCGGCCATATCAACCCATGTGACATGTCATCCCATGTCGGGCCAAGCTGACCTTAGCTTTACTGGTAGTCTGGTACTAATGCTATTGGCTAATATAATGTCATAATCCTTGAAAATTTGACTCCACATCAGGAAATTTTCATATTTGACTCTTTTATTTCATTTTATTTTATTTATTTATTTTTCTATTTTTCCCTTTGTATTTGGAAGATCCCAAACACATGACGTGGCGCCCCTTAGCACGTGGCACCCCGGGCAACTGCCCGAGTTGCCAGTACCTTGAGCCAGCCCTGCACAGGGCTCAGTGTTAGGGCCATTACTCTCTATTTTATATCTAAATGATTTAGAAAAAGGAGTAGCTAGGTAGTAAAATTTCTAAATTTACAGATGATACAAAAGTAGTTGCCCCAGTTACAAATATAGAAAATTCTTATAAACTGATAGATTAGTTGCTTGGGCTAGTAAATGGCAGATGGAATTCAATATTCAAAAATGCAAAGTTGTGCATTTTGGTAGAAATAATGAAAACTTTAGTTATGAGATGCAAGGGAACTGGTTAGAGCAGGGGTTCCCAACCTGTTGCTCACAAGCACCACTGTGCTCTTGGACAGTCTGATGGTGCTCTTCTACAATTCTTAAAACTTGTTTACAAATGTTTTGTAAAAGGAATTTAATTTTTTAAAAATTGTTTTCTTAAATGTATTAAAATGTATGTATTAACACTGATGTTCATTTCTTTTTATTTCTAATTATTCTTTATTTTAGTAAAAAATATAGTTGTGCTTGCTTGATATTCTAGAAAATAACTTGGTGCTCACCTCATTGAAAAGGTTGGGAACCCTGGGGTTAGAGGATGTTAAACAGGAAAAAGATCTTGGTATTATAGTTGGCAGTGATGTAAAATTTTCTAAGCAGTGCTTAGAGCAGTGGTTCCCAAACTAGGGTACAGTGTACCCTCAGGGGTATGCAAAGGGGTCCTGAAAATATAACCTTTTTAATTTTATGATTAATAAATGGCCAGAAATCACACAGTCATAAAGAAAGTAAAAATCCTCTGAAAGAATGCAAGGACCTGTACAGAAGAAAAAGTTTGAGAACCACTGGTTTAGAGGCTAGAAATAAAGCAAATAAAATATTAGGTATTATTAAGAAGAATGTTAGTTTCAAGAGTAAGGAAGTCATCTATAAATTATATAATTCTTATGTTCAGCCTCACTTAGAATACTGTATTCAAGCCTGGTCCCCTCACCTTAGGCAGGATATTGATATACTTGAAGGTGTGCAACACAGGGCAACCAAGCTTATCCCTAACCTAAGAAGATTGGATACAGGGAAAAATTAAAGGAATTAGGTATGTTTAGTTGTGGTTGAAACTATAATAATACCAACTTGATTACTGCATATTTGATGTGTTGTTTAGCTGTATCTCTTCATTTCAGACAACTTTTTCTAATACCACTTCCGTCGCAAATGGATAATAACAGAGATAATAAATATAACAATTTTTGGTCCACCATATTGTCTCAGTCTAGCCATGGGTACAGTTTGTGAAGGTTGTGCTCTTACTCCATTTGAAGTGATTCATAAATTTGTTAAGAATAACATTGACTCATTAGGTTAATTGAATGCCTGGTTAGGTCAACTGAATGCCCAGTTAGGTTAATTGAATGCCCAGTTAGGGCAACTGTACACCCTTGACAATTGGTTAGGTTAAGTCATGATTTTCCAATGGATTGGATTGAGTTATGAAACTTATGTTTTTCCTATATTTTTTGAGGTGATTCACTCGAACTTGACATCCATTTCCACCGCAAATCACTCATTTTTGGCTTTTGATATTGGGGAGGGGGGGGGGGGGGGGATCTCAAAAATGAATGATTTGCGACAGAAATGGATACCAAATTCAAATGAATCATCAAAAAATATAGGAAAAACATAAGTTTCACGTTCAAAACAAATTAGGGCCAAAACTGCAAATTTACCAGGTTTGGTTCCTAGGTTTTCTGTTGGTTTCTGAAGTGATTCATCTGAAAATGACATTCATTTCCGTCGCAAATCACTCGTTTTTGATCCCCCACCACCCAAAAACCCCAATTTCCCATGCATTCCCCTATATTGTAGGGGGGGGGGGGGGGTCACAAAAACAAGTAATTTGCGATGGAATGTCATTTTCAGATGAATCACATCAGAAACCACTGGAAAACCTAATTTTTATTTTTCAAAACAAGTTGTAGTTGAAACTATAAATTTACTGTTTAGTTTTGAGCGATGTTGTATGAGGGGAGATATGATACAGATGTTCAAAATGTTTTCAGGTTTGGACAATTTAGATGTACAGTATGTAACTTTTTCTCACTCGAGGCTGATATGATAATGGTTAATATGAGTTTTATCGTACTCAGAATATCAAAAGCAAATATAATTATAAAATATTAAAGCATAATTTTCTCATCATTTTGATATAAGTCACTATGCTCGCAGATGCGTCCTTACCAAATTATGTAGATTTGAATATTATGACATTTTTGCGACATTTTTTTCCCACCCTCCCAATATTTGTCTGGTGATGTCATTAAAATATGATATATGAGCTAGGCTTGGGCTATTTTTTTGCTACTCTGTGACTTAATTAGTTGGATGTTAACAGGTTAGGCCAACTGAATGCAGTTGATGATTGGTTAGGTTAAGTAATGATATTTTCGTTAGTTTTAGGCATTTTAGGTTTCTATTTCCACTTACGTTAGTTTAGGGTTAGGTTAGGTTAGTACCAAAATACATTTTTCTAGTAATATTTGATGTTTTGCTTAGATTTTCACCTCTATTTCCCTTGAAAATGAGCCAAACTTCAAAGTAATATAACTTTGTTGGAGCTCATTTCCGACGGAAATGGAGGTCAGATTTGAACAAATCACATCAAATACTACAAGAAAAATGTATTTTGGTGTGTAAAATGACTGAGTTACTCAATACACATAATTACCATAACTTATGGGCATAATAAGGAAACGGTAAAACAGCCTTGTAGACTTGATCTACGAAAGTACTTTTTCAGTCAGAGTAGTAGATTTTTGGAATGACTTGCCATACGATGTGGTGAACAGTAGCTCATTAATTAGTTTTAAAAAATGTTTGGATGCTTTCATGAATGAGACTTTTTATATAGCTAATGACTTGGATAATCTTCATAGGCCCCGGTGGCTTCATGTTTTCCAAATGAAATGTAATGGGTCTCCTGTTCCCGTAGGGCCTGGCTAGGTGGACGTGATTGACTATGCTTTGTAAGCTTGGCAACGATAATGCTTTTATTGTCACTTGTAGATCGTACGTTAATAGGCTGGTAAGCCTTTAATGACAGTGAATGTGACAAGGTCAATGTCTAGGATTTGACTAGAGGTCAAATCCTAGGCCTTGACGAACGATTAAATCACTGTAGGCCTATAACGCAATAAGATTTATTCAGACTTCACAGGCACTAAGTTTCTAGGCCCGATTCTTTCAAGTTTGAAATTAACCTTTCCTGCCTTACCCTATTGCCCTTAGCTGCAATGACTAGTCTCATTTCGTTTTGGAACAGTGGATTAAATGTAACCTGTCGTATTTAAATTAGCCTATGAAGTTACTATTAATTTCAAATGGAAATTCTCTCAAGCCTAGGGGAATGCCACTCTTTGTGACAATTAGTGCAAAGTATAATGTACTTACAGTAAATCTAGAGTGGAGTAGATTACTAAAACTGCCTCAAAATATATTTCTTCAATAGATGGCGCTAAGGAGTCAAGCCTTTTGAAAAATTTGTACAGTACTCCATGAAATTAATTAAATTATATGTATATATACTCTTTTCTCAACGAGGATTCAAACCCACCACCTCTTCAATAGGTAGGACGTTAGTTACGGCATTACAAGATAAGTTAACCTGTCATCTTCAACAACCGAGGAAACGCAACGCTTTCACGAGACATTTTACGTTTACCAGCGAGGCATTTGGAAAACGAGGACCCAGTGGCTTCGTTTTCCAAATGTAATGTAACCCTCCTGCACTCGAGATAATGACCAACATTTCATTCAGACTGATGCAATACGGAGGTGCAATGGATTGTGAAGCACAGATCGGTACGATTTTTCATAATTAAAAAAAAATCTCGCCACTAGAGTTTGCTAGGTTTATTAATTACGGAGACTATAATCCAGGGCCAGATTAATCATTAAGCTAAAAGTTGTAGCCTTAGGCCCTAATTTTATTTCAAAGTTGGGTAAGTAATTATATATATTTTTTTTTTTGTTATATTCAATGGTGTATCATTGTCCATATAATTTTCAGCCATTTTTGTATAATTGGCTTCAAAAGATTAATCGGTTTCCGAAATTGTTTCAGACGTTGGGAATTTAAAGCCAGGAACCAAGAAATTTCTATTTGAATTTTATACTTTGTGTGTTTAGGCGTACATACAGTAGCTTGGATTTTTGTTAGTTAAATTTGGATAAAAAAACATCTCTATTTGAATTATATAGGCCTCTCACGACCTTAATCCTACCTGGGTAGGACCTATTTACGAAAGGTAGTAAAAGGAAATAATAGGCGTTAGTTTACATTATTGGTAGAAAGGTAAAAAGAAAACTAAAGAATAGTATTCAAGATCATTTGGATAAATTTTAATCTTTTTTCAAGTTCCCAACATGGATTTAGATCAGGAAGGTCTTGTTCGTCTAATCCCTTAAGAGTTTAAGAGATTGTAACTGATCAGGTTGATGGTGAACATTTGTATTTTAGGAAGACATTTAATAAGGTTCCACATATGAACTACTTTATGTAGAAGTCTCCTAGGATATCGGAGGTCAGTCATAAATTAGGTAGAAAAACGGTTAGACAAAAAAGTAAATTTTCAGTAGTCATGAATCTGGGTGGTAGAAAGTGAAAAGCGAGGTGCTATAAAAAAAATCAATCATTGTTAGGGCTATTACTTTTTACTCTATATCCAAAGAATTTAGAGAAAGGATTAGGTAGTAAAATAAAATATCTAAATTTTGCAGATACTGAAAGTATTGCCCCCGTTACAAACAAATAATTCCTATGAACTACAAAAACAGTGGCCTGGGCACGTAAATGGAATTCGATGTTCGGGAAAAAAAAAAAAATGCAAAAGTCCTCCATTTTGGCAGAAATGGAGACGGTTTGGAGATGCAAAATAAATGATTACAGGACGTCCATCAGAACTGGTACATCAGTTAACAGGCCCTATTTTCAATTAGAAATTAATTACTCAAAAGTTTATCGAAACAATAGGAATATTTGAAACATGCATTAACTTCTTATTCAATAAACTTTTAAACTAATAAAACAGACAATAGCTTCAAAAGACTGCAAATTCATACAAGTTCCCTCTTGCGAAATTTTAAGTTCTTAAACAATAACCCTTTGATTCAAAGGATTCCGGAATTACACTGTAAAGTTCATCAAAACGCTATTAGTTTTAATATAAATTCGTATCACTAATAATATCAGTATTTTCATTAGAAGTTTCCGCTTCCTTGACGCCCTCTGCAATCTTTTCAAGAAGCGAAATTCTTTCCTCGAGGTTACATAGTTTTGTACACAATTCTTCCTCAGACAGAGTCACAAAGCCCTGAAATAAATTTTGTTAAGTTTCACACAGGTTGAAAGTTCAAGAATTAATACAACTTTTACATTTCTTACCGTAACTTTTAGTGTGGAGCGTATGGGAAGCAAACGTGCAAGAGCATTTTTCTCCAATTTTTTAAAAGTTCCTATAACCAGAGTCACTTTTTGCCGAGCATTCGCATAAGTACCAGTACTTATATGACCAAGGAGCTTAAAAGTAGCATACACAGCCACTTTAAATTTCATAACCATCATTCCGGCTTCTTGTTTACCCACAGTTAAAGTTGCCTCCAACGCCCTAATTGCACTTAATGTTGTACCAACCGCTGTCAGAGTGGATAACCTTACAGCTTTCATTAGTATCCCTTCTTTAATTGGTTTAATCTGTAGTCTTTTATACGAGTTCAACAACCAGTGCTCCAAAACATTCACCTGAAAATGTGAAAGTTAAAAATAACAAGTGCTTAAAAAAAAAAAGTCATAACAATTCAGTAATTTAAGCCTTACCATATCTTTCGCTGACAAAGTCTGCGTATCCATAACGGTTTCTCCTTTCAGCTGTGCAACATGTTTGGCGGTCTTAAGAAACCTCGTTTTTATTTTGGAAAAAATGCAAACCACTCTATCGACATCACCTTTTTCAGCTAAAAAAAAAAAAAAAAAAAAAAAATATTTCCAGAGTGTTATCTCCATTTCATTCTTTATCGAATGATTAGACATTCGAAAGTGGTAGCTAAAAAAGTTTGAAACATATCCATTACCAGTTTTTCCTACAGTAGAATTTTCCACTTTAAATAAAAATTTCTACGAAATACTCTAGCTCGGAATTGCTTCAGTCTTTCATGAAAGTTTAGAATTGAAAGAGCACTCTCACTTACGGACGGCAGTTCAGGGTTAGAGACTAAGTTAAAGAAATAGTCATGCACGAAGCTAGTTTAAATCAAGTTAATGAATTACCAGTTTCAGTATAGAAACCGCCGTCTTCAGCAGGAAGGGCGTAATCTATCATGTCATCAAATTTGTTTAGCGTTCTGTTCGTTAAGGAAGAAGCCTTCTCACTGTATTTAGTTTTATACGATTTAAAGGAAAAGTGTATCTGAAATGTTAAGTTTTAATTAGAATTAACTCATGGTAACATTTTCTCTATGTGAAGTTTCCCACCAATCAGAGTTTAATTTTAGGAGAAAAAAAAAAAAAAAAAACCTGACTATTCAAGAATAAAATAAGTTAATTTTAAAGTTATGAATAAGATTTTTTCCACCGATCACAAGTAAATGCAAAAAAAGGTAGTTTTAAACCATGTAAGTCAGAAAAAATAATTTAAGTTCTACCTGTTTAGTGGTAGTCCTGATAATTGGAAAACTAGCTTCAATTTTATCTAAACTTCTAAAAGCTAATTTGTTCAAGTATTCATAAGGCACAACTTTTTCAGAAAGGTTAAATGCAGTACCCATTATTTTATTTAAGCCTCTTTCAGTTCCGTTAAGAAGTGATGCAACATTTTCGTTTATACCCTGCCAAAGTTCAAAAGCGTTTAATAAGACTAATGAACAAAATAGAGCTAAATCTTTATTAACAATGATATAAATTAAGATTCTAACAATTTAGTCTTTACCTTCACGTGGCTATATTTGGAGTTCACGTAGGCAATCATGTCGGCTATCAACGGTATTGAAGTCGCTCGATGAAGGAAAGAATTAACACTATCTCCCATCTGCAAACGAGTTAAATTTTAGTAACTAGAATCACCAAGAATACTGTAGAGCACGAGTTAATATAATCTAGCCGGGAAATGTAGTGTCAAGAGTCTTAACACCGCTTTCCGTCGATCAGAAAAAATAAGAGGTTCGGGCTAATAGTAGGATAGGGGATCGTCCTCTACATCCAAATTATGTGGAGATCCTAGTTCTGAATCCATGTAAAGCTGTAGGTGCCCTCTTCCATACGACTTTATGTTGCGGTGGTGGCTAAAGAACTCTCCAAAGAAATTAAGAATTTCAGCAACTTTAACCCTTTACGGACAAGTCGGCAGCATATGCGGTCACTTTTGTTACCAGAACGTATAAGGTTTTATTGTTATTGAAAACTAAATATTTTAGTAACTAGTCACTGAAATGACACATTTTGGGTTCCTTTCCCAACAACTAAATGACATTTATATATAAACACGTAGAAACGAGGCATTTTAGTACAATTTATATTATTTCTGGTGGACCTTAAGGTACTATCGGTCGTTAAAGGGTTAAAAGATCTTAAGTAGCATACATTAAATGTCAATTATACACAACATTAGAGATTAACAAGTTTAATCTCTAAAATTTAAAGTTCTAAGACTTCCACAAGTCACGAATTCATCATTTCACTAACAATTAGTTTTAAGTATACATTTTCCAATAAATATAAACAAAGCTAACTTGGTAAAGTATTAGGCATTAACTACAAATTAAACGTTCAAACTACACTCCATTGAAATTAGCAACTCACAGTCATTTAAGACCTTCACCAAAAGAATAAAAGTTATCGATTACAAACCCATAAAAATAAATAAGATAAAATCACCTTATTCGTAATTCCATCTACTTCAATGTTAGGATCCAGCTTCATAATTATTCTTTTGTTCTCCAGATCCACTTTACAACTCCCTATCTAAACAATCTCAGTTCTGTTATAAGTTATGAATTTTAGATGACTTAGTGTTCTTTAACGTGGATAATTAAATTGGTTGGTTGGTTAGATTTTTTTTGTTTATTTGTTTATCGATGATTTTATTTATAAATGGAGTACATAGGGATCATTTTGCACGAGGATGAGAGGCTATGTGTGACGTTAGCCAGTAAATAATTAATAGTGACTGAACTGAAATGGATAACATGATGAGGTTATATATAAAGTAAACTCAACTATTAGTCTTTTGATATAATTACTTTTAGAAACTATTTTGCTTTCATTCCAGTAAATTGAGTTTAAGTAGTTATTATGTTGAACATGTTTAAAAATTGCATTTGATTCATTAGCAAGCCCAACGTCATTCTTGTGTTACTTCATCGCTTTTCCAAACTTCTACTTGTTTGTCCGATATAGTTTTCATCACAATGATTACAATGGATTTTGTATACCCGTACGGATTTGTCATTCATATCAGTTTTGATTTTTATTATTTGACATATATACTGTATATATATATATATATATATGTTTAGGAGGCGGGGTTCAGGGGGTCAATTGCCCCCCTCCCCCAAAAAATCATGCTCGACTGTATTTTTTCGGGCAATTACACCCGAAAATTTGGATTAAAGCCCACTACACATATTTTGAATCACGACGATTTCACTCGAAACTTTTTATGATTTTCATGTAGGATATCGTCTCTTTGCCCGAAATGTATGTCTTCAGATCTTGAACTATGCAATATTTGATTATAAAAAGGAAAACTTGTCGTATAACGGCAGTATTTAAGTACCCCATTTGATATAGCCTGTTACAACTTAATCTATTGTTGTAACTTGTTTGGTGTTCAGCCTTTGTACAGTTGTGTATACCTACAACCAGTGTTTAATGACATTATAACTTAAAGATCAATTTTCGGTTTCGTTTATTTTTTTCGGCCAAAATTTGCTTGCCCAATGTTAGAAAATCTAGAAGAGGAAGAACCAGGGCCGGATTAACCATTAAGCAAAATAAGCCCGTGCTTAGGGCATCAAGGGAAGGGGGGCACCACAGATCAGAAAGAAGGTACCCAATGACGGAGATGCACCAGAAGTATATCTGAATGCCAGAGATAAATTTCTTATCACCACCTTTTACACAATTGTTGACAAACTTGAAACTGAGATGAGAAGAAGAGGAGAGATATACAAAGAAATAGCAGAGAGATTTTCTTTTCTAAGTGATGTGCCACATAATGTCACCACTTCATCATCTACTGAAATTGAAAGGTATTCTCAGGGTTGTAAAAAGATGATTGATGCTTACCCAGAGGACTTGAACACTAATTTCTCTGCTGAGCTTCAGCAGTTTCACTCATATGTGTGCCATAAGTTCAGTGCAAAAAAAAATGTAAAAACAAGATTCAGTCATGCTGAACTTTATAAAATAATTGTAGAAGACAATATTGAGTGTGCCTTCCCAAATGTAGAAATTGCCTTTCGTATATTTTTAACATTAATGGTCACAAATTGCTCAGCTGAGCGTTCATTTTCTCAGTTGAAGTATATTAAAAATACCAACAGAACAACTATGCAACAAGGCAGGCTGGATGCCTTATCTCTACTAAGTATAGAAGCAGATGTGTTACGTAAGATTAGTTTTGAGGATCTGATCAAAGACTTTGCAATTAAAAAAAGTAGGAGAAAACTTTTCAAATATAAATGAAGTGGAAGTATACAAAAATAAACATTATTTTCCATCTTACTGTAAGTTTTGTTTCATTTCAAAAAATAAAATTTTATTTTATGGTTTATTTTTGTTTATATTTTGAATTACATATATATGGGGCACCAAAATCTTTTAAGTGCTTAGGGCCTCTAAAGGTCTTAATCCGGCCCTGGGAAGAACCATTGTTGTCCCAAGGCGATATGATGACTAAGCTGATTGATGCAGCATTGCTTGTATATATTAAGTTAAGGTGTATATATATATCCATCTCATAATTGTAAGGTTAGTGAAAAATTCACTTAATTTAGAGCTAGCATTTTTGGGCTCTTGTGGCATCAGTGTTTGGGACGCTGGTGGCATCATTTTGGGGCGCTGCGCGTCTTTTCTACTCGTTTGTGGGATGTCGTACGTACAGGGTGTGGTATGATAGAGAGCTCTCTTGCAATTCAGTTTGGTTGTTTAGATACAAGATTGTTGCATCGTGCAATAGTCCAGGTTGCGTTGTTGTTGCAAGGTTGAGAAAGAAGACCATAAAATAGTAGCCCTTTTGTGTTTATATTAAATTCATGTAATTAAGGTCTAAGGTAGGCCCGCATCGAGTCAGCAACCCTGAGGTAGGACCTAATAGGATCTCAAATCCGTAAGTTTTAATTTTAGCCTAACTTGGGCTGTAAGTAGAACTGGCCCTTTAGAATTTGGCCGTTCACGGTTCAGCTGGGATTTTGAACCCAACAAATAAATAAAATAACATGGTCCTTCAGAACCGGATTCTAGCCCAAGACTGAGTCAGTGACTATTTTTCGGCAAAGTTCTGATTGTGCAAATTGTAGACAAGTTAGGCCAATTAGCCACGGGTTTTGGAGTATTATTGAATTAAGGTCCAGGGTAAAAAGTTTGGTCGCCCAATTGCGAAACTTGGCCAGTCGTCTGTCGTCGTTTTGGCCTACATTTTACCGGTTTGGTTAATTTTGGGTTATTATTGAATTAAGGTCCCAGGGTAAAAGTTTGGTCGCCCAATTGCTAAACTTGGCCAGTCGTCTGTCGTCGTTTTGGCCTACATTTTACCGGTTTGGTTAATTTTGGGTTATTATTGAATTAAGGTCCCAGGGTAGAAAGTTTGGTTGCCCAATTGCGAAACTTGGCCAGTCGTCTGTCGTGTTTTGGCCTACATTTTACCGGTTTGGTTAATTTTGGGTTATTATTGAATTAAGGTCCCAGGGTAGAAAGTTGGTTGCCCAATTGCGAAACTTGGCCAGTCGTCTGTCGTTGTTTTGGCCTACATTTTACCGGTTTGGTTAATTTTGGGTTATTATTGAATTAAGGTCCCAGGGTAGAAAGTTTGGTTGCCCAATTGCGAAACTTGGCCACTTGTCTGTCGTTGTTTTTGCCTACATTTACCAGTTTGGTTAATTTGGTTTATTATTCGTAGGCGAAGGTTGCAGACCAGTGCGCCAGTTACTTGGGTGGAAAATTTGGTATTCCATACTGGTGTTGGTTAGTACCCCACCTAGCAATTCAGTTTATTTGAAAGTAAAATTTGCGTTTGATCAGTTTGGTTAAGTATTTCTGCCAATTCAGCTCATTTGGCATTCAGCCCAATTGTTGTTTGCATTGAAGATGAGTGCATCTGAATTGAACAAATTTATAAAAAGGAGAAGCGCCTACAAAGGTCTAATTACAAAGGTCATTGCCACTATAGATTCTGCCATAGAGCAAGAGGACTTACGCTTAGTGACTGCGCAGCTTTCCATATTAGAAACTAAAAAGGTTGCTCTAAGTGAGGTAAATGTTAAAATTGAGGCTCTTATAGAAGAGGATGAAATAGAAAATAACATAATTTACTTTGAAGAGATTATTGACGATATAATTAAAGTAGGCCTCCGAGCAAAAGAGTTTAGCAGCTCAGTACAGTTAGAGACCAGGTCTAATAATGAAACACAACACTCAACAAATGATGCTTGTGAAGTTAAGGTTAACAGATCTGTAGTTCAATTACCGAGGCTTGTACTCAAAACATTTTCTGGGAGTATTCAGGAATGGCAAGGATGGCAGACAGTTTTCAATCAGCAGTTCATTCTAGTCAAGTGTTAAGTGCCGTGGAGAAGTTTAATTATTTGCAGTCCCTCTTGGAAGGGGAGGCAGCAAAGACTATAGCAGGATTAGCATTAACAGAGGCTAATTATAATGTGGCTTGGGATATATTAAAGAAACTGTGAAAAATGCTCTGTATGAATTGGTCCACAATTAACCCACCCCTTATATCTCCAGTCTAACTATAGAGTAGATTAAGTCTAGCCCTGTAGGGGTCAGCCTAGAGATTCCGGAAATGGTCCAGAGCGGGCAGATAAATTGAGGTCCACAGTAGGATTCCTCACCAAACTAGGTTAGGGCAATCTACCTTCACCTTTGTTAAGCTATGAGTTGATGCTGGGTCTTAGGCCACAATGTAGGCCTAAGTTGTCTGACCCAGCTTAATTTAATGAGTCTACGTAAAACTGGGTTAAAAACACAATTAGTCACTTACTGCTAGTTATTAGAGAGTCCCTTTTTCCGTCCTTGTTTAATTGTTAAGAGCGTACTTGCTGGTGGGGATCTTTTTCGTTGTCTGTTCTTGTCCCTTCTCCAGTTCCGTCCTCTCGCCCCGTTCCTCGTTTTCGTTCTCCTTTGTTCTCCTTTCGCGGGGCTTTTTCCACCAGCGTCGTCTTGGTTTTTTCCTCGGTTGGTTGATCGGTAATGTATATCTATTACCGAGCACGCTCTTGTCACACAGTATATAAATACTAGTGTGGAGAATAACTCTGGTGAGCAACAATTGGTTTCATCCACCCAGTTATTGACATAAAAGGAATTTAATAATTGTTAGATTAACTACCTACCTACTCAGTGAACCATTTTCGTTACCTCCCAACTACCCACTCATCAGTTTTCCATAGAAACGATTTGGTAAGCCAGAGATCTTAATTAAAAGCCACCTCCGTGCACTTTTAGCTATACCTCCTGTTAATAATCCTAATAGTGTCAAGGAGTTACGGCAGTTATATGATGAATTTGAAATTAGAACTAGGTCCCTGGATAACTTGGGTGTAGGAATGGAAAGGTATGGTATAATGTTGGTTCCTACACTGGAGTCTAAATTGCCTAGCTCAATTTTGCTTGAATTAAGTAGGGGACACTCTACAGAACATGTGACCCCCCTTCAGCAGATGTTAAGTCTTTTAGGCACAGAATTAGCAAGACGAGAGGAATTGAGTTTGCACAGTGGGATGGTAAACAAGGGGACAAAGGCAGGCACAGCACCAAAGTTTCCACAAAAAGAATAACCCAGGTACAGTGTCAGCTCTACATGCATCCTCTGAGAATAAATTAAAGGGAATCAAGGAATGCATATTTTGCGAAGGCAACCACAAGTCATATAAATGTGAGGTGGCTGAGGCCTTACCCTTTGAGGAGAGAAAAGACAGGGTAACTAAGTCCACAGCATGTTTTAAATGTTTTTTGAAAGGTCACAGAGCAAGGTTTTGTAAGTTTAAAATTTTGTGCAAAAAATGTCATGGTAGGCATCAGCCATTATTGTGTGAACACACTCCTAGTAGGCCTACCCCAGAAGTAGAGACATCAGTGGCACATGCCACTGCTATGCAAGGGAGTAAAAGTAAAGGGGGATTATTGCAAACAACTGCAGCCTTATTAATTGGGAATGAGGGAGAAGCTACTGTAAGAGTGTTGTTTGATAGTGGTAGCCAGTGTAGTTTTATTAAGACCAGAATTTCCAGAAAATTGAAGTTTAAAGAACTTAAGAGGGAAAATTTAAGAATTTCTGGGTTTGGGGGTTCCGTTCAAAACTGAACCAAATTTAAGAAGGTAGAAGTTCTGGTTAAAGGGTTGTTACCGCAAAGTCCCACTATCAAGGTCCAAGCTGTAGAGATTGAGGAACTTTGTGCTCCAGTCACTACTTGTTTAGATATGGCATGTGTCCAAGAATTGCAAGTTAAAGGAATTAATTTGGGCAATAATAAGTTTGAAGGAACAGAAGATATTAGTCTTTTGATTGGAGCTGACTATTATTGGGACTTCATCACTGGTAATATTGTCCGCACATCTCGAGGCCCGGTAGCTATTGAAAGTAAGCTAGGCTGGATGCTACATGGTAGTTATTGCAATGAAATGGAAGTTAAGGCTCTTTTTGTTAAGATTGAGGAGAACAGCCATGGTCTGGAAAGGCATTTGAAAGCGTTTTGGGAACTTGAATCTATTGGCATAAAGGACAAACAGGCAAGTACAGTGAACAATGATGTTTTAGAGCAATTTGAAAAAGGGATTGGGTTTAGAGATGGTTGCTATGAAGTTGGCCTACCATGGAAGGATTCTTGCAAACCCGGCTCAAACCTTCAGCTAGCTAATCGGAGGTTGGAGACTTCATTGTACAGGCTAAGAAAAAATGAGGAGTTGTTAATTGAATACAATGAGGCCATCCTAAGTTATGTAAGGGAGGGCTATGCTGAAAGGGTGCAAGGTGAGCTGGTGAGCCAGGAGGCACATTATCTGCCACACCATGCAGTGGTACGGCGAGACAAAACTACCACCAAACTGAGGGTAGTTTTTGATGGCTCAGCCAAGGACAAAGGTGGTGTGTCCTTGAATGACTGTTTGGATGCTGGGCCAAATTTAAATGCAGATTTATTTTCCTTGTTACTGAGATTCAGGTTTGGTAGAGTAGCATTGACTGCAGATGTGAAGCAAGCCTTTTTGCGGATAAAGTTAAAACCAGAGGACAGAGATGCAGTAAGGTATCTGTGGGTGGATACGAAAGACTTGTTGGAAAATGAACCTAAGGTTCAAGCATATAGAATGAAGTCAGTGTTGTTTGGCCTCAGCTCTAGTCCATTTCTGTTGGCAGCTACTATGCAGTACCATTTTAAGAAATATTCTGAAGTCTATCCTAACACTATTGAACACATAAGGAAAAATTTTTATGTTGATGATTTGCTGTGTTCCGTGGATAATACAGAAATGGCTAAACATATATTCATGGAGGCTAGAGCTATAAAGAGGGAGGCTGGCATGGAGCTTAGAAAATGGCAGACCAATCATTCGCAATTACAAGAGTTTATGAGTCATTCCTGTGTAGTACCTGATGCAGCAGAAAGTATTGAGGATTCTGGTATTAAGGAGTTGTGGGCAATAGACGCAAAGGTGCTAGGCATTGTTTGGCAGCAAGATGATGATTTGTTTACCTTCAATGGGAAATCTTTAGTAGAGCTGGCTGAGAATGAGACAAGGTGGACAAAACGTACAGCTCTTAGTTTGGCTTCAAAGGTCTTTGATCCTCTTGGATTCCTGGCTCCATTTGTGATAAAGTCAAAAATTTGGTTTCAGAGCCACTGGGAAATTGGACTTGGTTGGGACCAAGAGTTACCTGATCATATGGTGGTAAGGTGGAAATATTGGTTCAAAGAATTGGCACATCTTGGAGACATTGAAATCCCAAGATGGTACTTTGGAGAGTTGAACCAGAGTCCAGACAATTTGGAGCTGCACATCTTTTGTGATGCAAGTGAGGAAGCCTATGCAACTTGTATTTATATTAGAGGCACATTGCAAGAGGAAGTAAGTTGCAGGTTGGTTGCTGCAAAGAGCAGAGTAGCACCTTTGAAAAGGCTTTCTGTTCCAAGGTTGGAATTGATGGGTGCCGTTATTGCTAGTCGGCTTGCAGTTACAGTGCAAAAGTCTTTGGCCCTCTATGAAATTCCAAGCTATTATTGGACAGACTCCACTATAGTTTGGCACTGGTTAAGAAATCAGGCAAGGAAATGGAAACCATTTGTTGCCAATAGGGTGGAGGAAATTCAAGCGCACACAGATCCCAAGCAATGGAAGCATTGTCCAGGCATCCAAAACCCCGCTGATTTACCAACACGAGGAATTTCAGTGAAAGATCTTTCACAGTCAAGTTTGTGGTGGAATGGGTCAGAGTGGCTAAAACTTGGAAGTGAAAACTGGCCTTCTAATCAGCCTATTGTAGGAGAATGCCAGGCTGAAGAAGCATGGGTGAGTGAGGTGAGAAAATGCGCTGTGAACAGTTGTCAAGTTATGCAGCAGGACCCCATATTGAAGCTTGAGGACATTAGCAGTCTGAAAAGATTGTTAAGAGTGACAGCAGGGGTATATAGATTTACCAACAACATTAAGGGAGAAACAAGAAGGGAAGGAATTCTGAGCAGTAATGAGATTCAGCAAGCCAGAAAATACTGGGTGGTATATGTGCAGAAGGAAAAATTTGGTGAAGAGAGGGAATTGCTCACCAGCCATCCATTACAGGTTCTACCAACACATTCTGCTCTCAAGGGTTTGGATGTGTTTTTAGATCAGGATTTATTGATAGTAGGAGGTAGACTACAGTTTTCTGGGCTTCCAGAGGAGAAAAGACATCCAATCTTGCTACCTTCTGGGGGGCACTTTGTGGACCTTTTGATCCTGGATACTCATCATAAGCTGTTACATGCTGGAGTTAGAGAAGTGATAATAGAGATCAGACAACAGTTTTGGATTCCCAAAATTAGACAAGTAGTGAAAAAGGTCTTGCATAAATGTGTGGTTTACAAGCGTTGGAGTGCAAAGCCTTATTATGAAAAGGTGGCTCCACTTCCAAGAGAACGGTGTGTCTATACTGCCCCATTTGATGTAGTGGGAGTAGACTTTGCAGGTCCAGTCTATGTGTATGAGCAAGGGGAGTCTAACAAAGGTTATATATGTCTTTTCACATGTGCTACCACCAGAGCAATCCATTTGGAGTTGGTAAGCAATTTAAGTAGTGATGTATTTCTTTTGGCCTTTAAAAGGTTTGTGAACAGAAGGGGTTTCCCAAATAAAATCATATCGGATAATGCAAAAACCTTCAAAAAGGCTGCAAAGAAACTCCAAGAAGTTTGGTCCTTGCTAAAAGAGGAAGGATTCCAATCCTACTTTTCACACCAAGGGGTACAGTGGGAGTTTATTGTTGAGAGAGCACCATGGTGGGGTGGATTTTGGGAAAGGCTAGTGAGAAGTGTAAAGTGTCCATTAAAGAAACTTTTAGCTAATGCTCATTTGAGCAAAGAAGAATTCTCTACTGTTTTATGTGAAGTAGAAGCAATGGTGAACAGTAGGCCTATCACTTTTGTTTACAACAGTATGCAAAATGCAGAGCCATTGACACCAAATCATTTTCTTTGTGGTAAACGATTAACATCAAGCCCCAGTGTGCCAGAAGACTTGCAGCCTATCCAGAGCACTCAAGGAGAGTTAACCAGACGGTTCAGGTACCTTGAAGAGCTACAAGATCAGTTATGGAAGAGGTGGCAGATGGAATACTTGCCAGAACTCAATTATTACCCATCAGGCAAGGTAAAGGGCTCCAATGCAAATTGTATCAAGGTGGGAGAAGTGGTAATGATTGGGGATGAAAGACCAAGGCAATGCTGGAAGCTTGGCATAATTGAAGAGTTGTTTGTTGGCAAAGACAATTTAGTTAGGTCTGCACTGGTAAAGACTTCAGGAGGAAAGTTAAAGAGACCTATACAAAAACTCTATGGAAAACTGATGAGTGGGTAGTTGGGAGGCAACGAAAATGGTTCACTGAGTAGGTAGGTAGTTAATCTAACAATTATTAAATTCCTTTTATGTCAATAACTGGGTGGATGAAACCAATTGGTTGCTCACCAGAGTTATTCTCCACACTAGTATTTATATACTGTGTGGGAGGAGCGTGCTCGGTAATGGAGATACATTACCGCTCAACCAACCTAGGAATAAACCAAGACAACGCTGGTGGAAAAAGCCCCGCGAAGAGGAGAACAAAGGAGAACGAAAACGAGGAACGGGGCGAGAGGACGCACCAGCAAGTGCGCTCTCGACAATTACACAACCGGAGAACAGACTCCAATAACTAACAGTAAGTGACTAATTGAGTTTTTAACCCAGTAAGTTAATCACATTAAATTAAGCTGGGTCAGACAAGTTAGGCCTACATTGTGGCCTAAGACCCAGCATCAACTCATAGCTTAACAAAGGTGAAGGTAGATTGCCCTAACCTAATCTTGGTGAGGAATCCTACTGTGGACCTCAATTTATCTGCCCGCTCTGGACCATTTCCGGAATCTCTAGGCTGACCCCTCTAGGCTAGACTTGATCTACTCTATAGTTAGACTGGAGAAATAAGGGGTGGGTTAATTGTGGACCAATTCATACAGAGCATTTTTCGCATTGGTGGCCCGTGTGGGGAATTTACAAACCTTAACCTTACTTAACAAAATTGCAGAATTAGGCTAAATGGTCTAGCCTAAGCCTAAGCCTAAGCCTAACCTAATCAAGCCTAATTAGGTCTACAACCTAGGGCCTAACTAGGAAACATTTACATTTAAGGAGTCTCATTCTCTTATAAGCTTAGACCTGAGTGACACACAAGTACTTGGGGGGGATTAAACCAAATTTGAACTTGACTGTTTTGTCTGTGCTCTCTCTTCTCTGGTAATTTCTTCTTGTCCTCTATTTCATTACGATCCCCAGTTAAACAATTTTGACTTAGACATGGACAGTGCGGAATTGAAAAAGTTAAAAAAGAAAAGGGGGGCAAAGTTGGGAGCTGTTACAAAGGCTGTGAACACTTTTAACAATATTACACAACCAGGTAAGGAAAATATAGAGAGTGTAATTCTTAAATTGGAAACTAAAAAGGAGGAAATAATAGCCATTAATGAGAGTATTTCAGAGTTAGTTGAATCCGAAATGGCTGAAGAACAATTGATAGACCTTTACGCTGATGATGATGATCAGGTAATCTCAATTGAACAGCAAATAAGGAGACTACGGTCTCGTTTGACTGACTTAACACCAAAAAAACCTAATTCTGATTTTAATCAAAGTAGGGCTAACCTTCAACAAAATTTAAGTGGCATGCTAAATCCTGAGTCACAAGAATTGAGGGCTCAGTTACCCATTTTGCTAGTACCAACATTTGAAGGGGACACGGTACAATTCCCATCTTTCATTGACAAATTTGAGAATTTAATAGGTAATAAACCTTATATTTCAACTGTTGAAAGTTTAGTTACTTAACTAGTTCCCTTAAAGGCCCAGCCTATAACCTGATAGCCTATTTACCAGCCGTAGGGAATTCATATGAAGTAGCTATTGATCTTTTAAAACGTAATTACATTAATAAAGATGAGATTGTATATGAATTATCTCAACAAATTTTTGAATTTACACCCATAAAAGATAACCATAGTGATATGGAAAATTTTTATACAAAATTAGAAGCTATTATAGGACAACTGGTTAGCAATGAGATAGATATTAAAGCTTCATCTTGGATTATACAAGGCATAGTACTTAGGTGCCTTCCTTCGAGGGTTAAAGATATTTTAATTCTAAAGACGGGAGAAAATTATCCTAATCTGGAAAATATAAGAAAACACTTCCCCAATATCCTAACTAATTACAAATTGAGAGATTTTCCAACACATAAGACCCAGACTATGGATAAACCAAAGACTGTTCCCAGAGACCAACTAGCTACAGCCAAACAGACAAAACTTGATACTGTAGAATCAAATGTGACCAACTATAATACACGACACCTACATTACAGAACTTTAATGTAACTGCTGCCTCAACTTATACACCACATTGCAAATTTTGTGCAAGTAATGAACACAGTAGTACTGGGTGTGACAAATATTCAGACTTAAACCAAAGGGCTAAAAGATGTGAACAGTTGAACCTGTGTAAAAAGTGTACTGGCCAGGGACATTATAAGAAAGACTGTAAATCTAGGTTAAGATTCAAGTGTAAGTTTTGTAAAAGTTTACGACATGTCTCATCAATGTGTGATTCACCAAAGTGTCCAAACAATAGTACTCAAACTCAAAAGATACCTCCCCAAACAAAGGTAACAAAGAAAATGCCACTTTCATGGGACATTCTGCTTGTTCAAACATTGTAACAAGAAACACTGAGATTCTTTTACCAACTATTACTTTGGACTTAGTGAATAGTGAGGGTAGTACCACTCCAGTGAGATGTCTTATAGACTGTTGTTCTCAACAAACATTTGTTTCAAAAAATGTAGTTAATAAATTGGGTTTGACACCAAACCCGAATGAACAAAACCTCAATATTGCATCCTTTGTTAAGGATAACTCGGACAAAAATAGCTATAAGACAATTGACCTGGAACTACATTTAGAAAGTAAATTCAAGAAAATTGAAGCAGTTATTATTTCTAAAGTAGGACAAAACAAACTGGTTATACCCAAACTAGAACAAACCATAAATCATTTGGGAAAACACTACAAAATAGCTGATAGACATATCACTAACAACACAGTAGCTAACATTGAAATGCTAATAGGGGCAGATTATATTAATCTTATTCATAAGGGCATAGTAGAGATAGGTAATGGTATAGCTATTCAGACTCCATCAGGGATAGCCCCTTTGGGTGACCTATCAGAATACAACCTAGACCTAAACCAAAACAGTTCATGACCAACAAATATTATGTGCCTCAACTCAGTCCTACATAACACCTGTAAGAATAGCAACACTTTGAATAATATTATCTCAACTGAGAACATTAATTCATCATTATCAAATGAAACTTTGGATGAGGCAATTCAAACTTTATGGTTGCTAGAATCTGTGGGTATACATGACACAAATCAAACTTCAGAAGATCAGTTAATGGTAGAAAGATTTGAAGACACCATTCAGTGCAAAGACAATAGTTATTTTGTTGAGTTACCTTGGAAAATAAATTGTCCAACTTTAAGAGACAATCTCAAAGTAGCTAAAGGACATTTATATAAAGTAATGAAAAAACTCAAACAAGATAATAATATTCCATCATATAATGATGTCTTCAAAGAACAGCTACAGAAAGGCTTCATTGAAGAAGTAACAGATAACCCTTTTAAAAAAGATGGTTGTCATTATTTAACCCACAGGGGGTCTATCGACAAGATGCCCCAACAACAAAACTCAGAGTAGTATATAACTGTAGCCTCAAAGACAGTGATAAACACAGTTTGAATGATTGCCTGATTGAGGGTCCTAATCTCATTTCTGACCTTGTGAAGATCTTACTGAGGTTCAGGTTAGACAAATATGCCGTACAAAGTGACATTTCAAAGGCATTTTTGAGAATAAATCTTAAAAATGAATATGATAAGAACCAACTTAGGTTCTTATGGTTCAAAGATCCATTTGATTTGAATAAAGGGTTCATAACCTATAGATTTAATGTTGTGTTGTTTGGAGCCAATTGCTCACAGGTCTAGCCTATTAGCATTGACAATTGGACATCATTTGAACCAGTTTAATAACTCTTTAACATTAAACTTCCTTAAGGAACATTTTTACGTAGACAATCTAATAGGCTCAACAGCAACAAAATCTGAATTATCTGAAGTCTATGAACACTCTCAAAACATTATGCAACAAGGTAACTTTGAACTTAGAGAGTGGATTTCAAATGATGAGGATTTAAACAAAAAGATTTTAAAGGATAATAATGGTCTTACTGAGCCATCAGACAGAGTTAAAACTTTAGGTATGAACTGGTATTTGGATGCAACTTCTAACAGTCATGATTAAATCTGTACTAAAGGTTTTAAACTTGATGAGGAAGCAAATACTAAAAGACAAATATTATCAGAGGCTTCCAAAATTTTTGATCCCATGGGTCTATTCCTGCCTTCAACAATAAAATCAAAGATTCTCCTCCAAGAAATTTGGAGGACAAATGTTGGGTGGGATGATCCAATAACAAATGAAAATCAAAAATCTTGGAAGAAGTTAGCTGCTGATTTAACAAAAGTGCAGAACATTAAAATTCAAAGGTGCTGTGGGTTTAGGGATAAGCCCCAGAGACTTCATGTGTTTGCTGATGCAAGCACACAAGCTTATGGGTGCTGTGCGTATCTTGTAAGCCCTACAGAAAGTCATCTAATTTATGCAAAAGGGAAAGTTGCACCTCTCAAACCTACCCGAACCATACCTCAATTGGAACTATTGGCTGCTACATTAGCCATTAAAACCATTTCATTGCTTAAGGATGCTTACTATGATGTGTACTTAACTCATATCCACATCTGGCTTGACAGTCAGATTTGTCTTGCCTGGATACGGAATGAAAGCATTAATAGTAAGAATATCTTTGTAAGAAATAGGCTAAAAGAAATAGCTGACGCTAATGAAAGCCTACAAGTAAACTTTCACTATGTTCCAACTAAACAAAATCCAGCAAACTTTCTGACCAGAGATTTATCCTACAAGTTGTTGAAGTCAAACAAAACTTGGTTTATGGGACCTAAGTGGCTCTGTAATACAGACCAATGGCCTGTGGAACAAGTTAACTTGACATTAAATTTAATCTTTTCAAATGAAAAGGTTGAACCAATCACTAATTATGAACAGTATTCTGATTTCAACAAACTTGTCAGGGTTACAGCCTACTGTTTGAGGTTTGCTCACAACTGTTTAACTACAATTAACAAACAGCTAAATAAAAATAATCATAATTATACAGAAGTTGCAACCAAATACTGGATAGGCCATGCACAACAAAAAGAGTACAATGAAGAGTTAGAATTCTTAACTAATGGGAAACAAACAAAAGAACCTGTACCATCAGTAGTTGTGGATCTAAACTTGTTCAGAGATGAGGAAGGCCTTCTAAGGTGTAAAGGGAGATTAGACAAATCAAAACTGTCATACAAAAGCAAACATCCATCCTTTTACCTAGATTTAGCTATTTGACAACATTAATCATCAGAAAAACACACAATGATGTATATCATATGGGGGTACCACAGACACTAACTACATTAAGAAAAACTTATTGGATACCCAAGGGAAGGATCACTGTTAAAACAGTCCTGAGTGAGTGTGTCACATGTAGGCGTATTCATGCTAGGCCCTATAGGAAACCAAATCCTCCTGCTTTGCCAGAGGAGAGAGTTACTCTCAACAGACCCTTTGAGACTGTAGGCATTGACTATACAGGAGCATTGACTGTAGGGGTGGGTGACACTGAACAAAAATGTACATTGTACTGTTTACATGTGCTGCCTCACGAGCTGTTTATTTGGATGTTGTGGAGGACCTTACAGCAGAATCTTTTGTTGCTGTCTTTAAGAGATTCTGTGCACGACATTCAGTACCCAAGACAGTTTGGACTGATAATGCTACATATTTCAAAGCTGGTGAACAAGTCATTCACGACTTGTTAAGCAATGAAATAACACAATTATATATACAAAATTCAAACATAAAGTGGAAGTATATTCCGGTTGCCTCTCCTTGGTATGGTTCTATCTGGGAGAGGAATATACAAACAGTAAAGAATTGCTTGAAGAAAGCAATTGGCAAAAAACAGATACACTTATTTGGGTTACTCACTCTCCTGGCTGAGATTGAGAACATCATTAACAATAGACCACTCACTTATGTGAGTGACAACATTAATGACCCGGAACCATTAACTCCAAATCATTTGATTCGGGGAGAACAAGTTAGTCTCCTGCCGGACTACAATATAGACTTCAGAAGACCCAAACTGGACTCAACGACATAATGAACTCCAGACTAAGTTACAACATTTAACTAGAGTTAAAGCTCATTTCATTAAACAGTGGAAAACTGAGTACTTGATGGGTCTAAGGGAGAGACATAAACAAATGACTAAGAAGGATTGGTCTGACACAATTAAGGTAGGGGACCTTGTTCTCATACATGACAGTACTCCAAGACAATACTGGCCTCTGGCTAGAGTTTCAGAACTCAGACCAGGGGCAGACGGGGTAACAAGAGTGGTCAAATTAAGGACTTCAACGGGTGACACAACAAGAGACATTTCTCTTTTGTACCCTTTAGAGTCTGGACCCAAAACAATGGACTTTGGAGAACCTTCTCCACTGACAGTAACAACTGGAGACACTGAACTTCCAGTAACTATTCCTTTGACAGTAGGAGTGGTAACGCATCCTACTACAACATTGACAGACACAAGACCTCAGCGACAAACAGCATTAAAGGCGCGACTATTTTTACAACAAAAAATAGATGCTGGGGAATTGTAATTTTATCTTCTAACTTTCATTTTTTTTTTCTTATGGTAAAGACCATAGACAGTTTCATCCTATGGATGTATATTTTCTCTTCTAATTAAATGCTACACCTTCTCCATGAGAAGGTGAGGATAGGCACTGTTAATCAGATTAACAGGCATTTACAGTCAAATAGTTAGCTAGTCTACACTCAGACATAAAAATTGGTGACAATGACACCAAAATTTTTATCTCCCGGGGCCCCCAGTATATGGAAAACTGATGAGTGGGTAGTTGGGAGGTAACGAAAATGGTTCACTGAGTAGGTAGGTAGTTAATCTAACAATTATTAAATTCCTTTTATGTCAATAACTGGTGGATGAAACCAATTGGTTGCTCACCAGAGTTATTCTCCACACTAGTATTTATATACTGTGTGGGAGGAGCGTGCTCGGTAATGGAGATACATTACCGCTCAACCAACCGAGGAATAAACCAAGACAACGCTGGTGGAAAAAGCCCCGCGAAGAGGAGAACAAAGGAGAACGAAAACGAGGAACGGGCGAGAGGACGCACCAGCAAGTGCGCTCTCGACAATTACACAACCGGAGAACAGACTCCAATAACTAACAGTAAGTGACTAATTGAGTTTTTTAACCCAGTAAGTTAATCACATTAAATTAAGCTGGGTCAGACAAGTTAGGCCTACATTGTGGCCTAAGACCCAGCATCAACTCATAGCTTAACAAAGGTGAAGGTAGATTGCCCTAACCTAATCTTGGTGAGGAATCCTACTGTGGACCTCAATTTATCTGCCCGCTCTGGACCATTTCCGGAATCTCTAGGCTGACCCCTCTAGGCTAGACTTGATCTACTCTATAGTTAGACTGGAGAAATAAGGGGTGGGTTAATTGTGGACCAATTTATACAGAGCATTTTTCGCAACTCTATGCTTTAGAAATCAGCAAAAACAGAGAGTCAAGATGAAACATTTGAGTTACAGCCTCATGGAGAAGGCTTGGCTAACCTTGCAGAAGGTAACGACAACAATGCCTCTTCGGTGGGGAGTGTTAGAAAATCTAGAAGAGGAAGAACCATTGTTGTCCCAAGGCGATATGATGACTAAGCTGATTGATGCAGCATTGCTTGTATATATTAAGTTAAGGTGTATATATATCCATCTCATAATTGTAAGGTTAGTGAAAAATTCACTTAATTTAGAGCTAGCATTTTTGGGCTCTTGTGGCATCAGTGTTTGGGACGCTGGTGGCATCATTTTGGGGCGCTGCGCGTCTTTTCTACTCGTTTGTGGGATGTCGTACGTACAGGGTGTGGTATGATAGAGAGCTCTCTTGCAATTCAGTTTGGTTGTTTAGATACAAGATTGTTGCATCGTGCAATAGTCCAGGTTGCGTTGTTGTTGCAAGGTTGAGAAAGAAGACCATAAAATAGTAGCCCTTTTGTGTTTATATTAAATTCATGTAATTAAGGTCTAAGGTAGGCCCGCATCGAGTCAGCAACCCTGAGGTAGGACCTAATAGGATCTCAAATCCGTAAGTTTTAATTTTAGCCTAACTTGGGCTGTAGGTAGAACTGGCCCTTTAGAATTTGGCCGTTCACGGCTCAGCTGGGATTTTGAACCCAACAAATAAATAAAATAACACCCAACCCCCGAACAAAATCGGGCCCTACGCATATATATATATATATATATATTTTTTTTTTTTGTTTCAAAGAATGACCGCTCATGGCCACCAAAAGAAAGGTGGATAGCAGAGCGAACACAGAACGAAGAGTATGGAACAACTAACGGAAATGAACAATAGACGGGGGGGAGGAGGAGGAGGTGGGGGAAAAGCAAAAAGATCATAGTGGGGTCACAGCCGGTAAAGAAGTCGGGAGCGAAAGAGGAAGGAGAACAACCCGGTTATCGAAAAGTAGGAACCTTCAGACAGAAGAGCGCCAAGCCTATCACAAAGCCCAACGTTCTCCAAAAAGGGAAAATACTCTGCGCGCAGCGCAGAGTAAAGCGGACACTCCACCAGAAGGTGGGCAACTGTAAGGAGGACGTCACAATTGGGACATCGGGGCACCCGATCCCCGGCCATCAAATAGCCATGGGTCAGGTGGGTGTGGCCAATACGGAGGCGGGCCAGAGCCACCTCCTTATGGCGCGACCGATGGAAGGAAGAGGCCCAACATCCCAACTTGGGTTTAATCTTGCAAAGTTTGTTGTCCGTAGCGCCATCCCAGCGACTCTGCCACCGGGAGCGCAAAAACCTACGGAAGCCAGGGATATAATCAGAAAAAGGGAGGGACACAGGTGAAACCTGCAGTCGGCACGCGGAACGGGCAGCTCGATCGGCAGCCTCATTTCCAGCCACGTTAACATGTGCTGGGACCCAGCAAAATACCACCTCCTTGCCACCGAAAGCGACAAGAGTATGGTACAGTAGCTGGATTCGTCGGACCAGCGGGTGGACAGAGTCAAAACACTCCAGGCCATCCAGGGCACTGCGGGAATCCGAATGGATGACGAACGACCCATCCGGATGCTCCCGCACCACCTCCAGAGCGCTCAGAATGGCATAGAGCTCCGCCGTAAAAACGGAAGCCTCATCAGGGAGACGGGTACATCGGGGAGCAAGGACAGACGACTGGGGAACAGCCGCGGATCCAACGCCCCCCGACGACCTCGAACCATCCGTGAAGATCGCAACACATGCAGAGTGACACGCCGCATGCTGAAGGAAAGAGACCGAAGCAAGGCAGAGTCCGACTCGGTCTTGCGAACGGGGCGCAACGCCCTACAGCACGCAACAGGGGTGCTCTCCCAAGGTGCAACACCACTGAAAGAGACCGGTATAACGGATGGAGGGGGAGTGCCCATACCATCGAGGAGGGAGGTCACCGTGTCGGTGAAATACCAACCCCCATCCCGGCAGAACGCCCTCTCAACCACCTGGAACAGAGGAGAGGTGGGAAGACGGAGGATCCGGAGATAGTGTTTAGCAACGAGGAACGACCTCCGATCCTCCAAGGGAGGGATGTCGCACTCCACCTGCAGACTATCAACCGGAGAGGAGCGGAAGGCGCCAGATGACATGCGCAGTCCTCTAGAGAGGACCGGATCCAGTATCCGAAGGGCCGTGCGGGAGGCGGAGCCATACACCACACTCCCATAGTCTAATTTGGACTGTACCAGGGACACGTACAAACGGAGGAGCGTCCGCCTATCCGCGCCCCATGTAGTATGCGACAGATGCCCCAGCAAATCCAGGGTACGTCTCGCGGACTCGCGCAGCCGGCGAAGGTGGGGAACCCAGCTCAAACGGCTGTCGAAAACCATACCCAAGAAAGTACTGATGAAACGAGGGCCAGAGGCTGACCCCCGAGTGTAAGGTTAAAGGCCGGGATGGCGCCGGATCCCCGTCTCCTCGACGGAAGGAAGGCCACACACGAAGTCTTCGGGAAGACAACGTAAGGCCCACCGACGACGCCCAGCGTTCAACCCGATTGACCGCGAGTTGGACTTGCCTCTCCACGAGGGGGGGACTCGTCCCCGCGGCATAGACAGCCAGATCATCTGCATAGATGGAACAGCGCACCGAGGGCGGAAGAGCTCCCGGTAGCGCAGACATAACTAGGTTGAAGCATGAACGCTCAACACACACCCCTGGGGCACCCCCTCCTCCTGAACATACAGGGCAGATAGGGCCGCCCCATTACGGACGCGGAAAGTGCGACGGCAGAGGAAGTTGCGAAGAAACGTGGGCAAAAAGCCCACAAAACCAAGAGACTTCAAACGGTCCATGACCACTCCCGACGGGTCGTGTCATAGGCCTTTTGGACGTCAAAAAAGACGGCCAGAACAAGATTCCGGCGGGAAAATGCCTCCCGTACATCATGGCCAAGGAGGAGAAGGGGGTCCAGAGTACCCCGAAATCGACGAAAACCATACTGGGTCGGGGGGCATAACCCAAGCGACTCCAGTGTAAAGGAAAGTCGGACGGCCACCATCTTTTCGAGGAGCTTGCATAAGCAGCTCGTCAAAGCAATAGGCCGATAGCTCGCCACCTCCGCCGGATCCTTCCCCGGCTTAGGTATCGGGACCACAATCGCCTCCCTCCAACGGGAAGGGAACGACCCCTCAACCCACATCCGGTTGAAAAGATCCAGCAAGAAGTGCAGGGCCATCGGGTGCAGATTCCGAAGAAAGTCATACGGAATGTCATCAGGGCCAGGAGCGGAAGAACGACGGGTTGCCAAAGCAGCCCGAAGTTCCCGCATCGGAAAGAGATGGTTATAGGGCTCGTTCCCAGGGGGCGGGAACGTGACCTCCGATAAAGGGCGATCGCAGCCGAAGGCGAACGGGAAACCGCAGCAAAAGCACCGGCCAGCCGATCAGCCACAGCAGCAGGATCCGAAAGGAAGCCGTCCCCGTCCCGAAGGACAGGGCGACTAGCAGGGACCGGCCTCCCCTCGATACTACGTACCTTCCGCCACACAGCAGCAGAAGGGGTAGATGAGGAGATGCCGGACACAAAAGCACGCCAAGAGGCCCGACGGGCCAACTTGAGAGTCCGGCGGGCGAAAGCCTTCGCCCGCCGCATCTCAATCAAGTGGCCCGCGCGCCGGGTGCGGTGGAAGCGGCGCGTTGCCCTCTTCCTCTCGCACACCGCCTGGTGACATGCTGGAGTCCACCACGGGACGCTACGAGTCCGCGGGTTACCGGAAGAACGAGGAATACAGTCTCCGCGACGCCCATCACCACCCGCTCGAAGAACTCCAAGCTCTCATCCACCGAGCCAAAGCTCAACACCGAACGGACAATGACGGAACGAGCTCTGAAAGATGGCCAGTCAGCCCGCGCAAGGCACCACCTCGGTCGAGACGAAACGCCCGGCTGCGGACCGACCGGCTCAAGACAGACTGGGTAATGATCACTGCCATAAGAGTCCCCCAACACCTTCCACGAAAAATCGAGTAAGGCATCGAGGGACACCAAGGAGAGATCAATACAGGTAAATGAACCCGTGGGTTCGTGGAAGTAAGTAGGTTCACCGGAATTGAGACACGCAAAGGAAAGTTCCTCCATTAAGGAGAGTAAAATCCAGCAACATTAGTCGACCGAACATCTCCCCAAGCCGGGTCGCGACTGTTAAAGTCCCCGAGGAGGAGAAACGGTCGGGGTAGTTGCAGCACCAATCGCGAACCGCGTCGCGAGAAGGAGGGTCATGAGGAGGAATATAAACCGAGCAGGCAGTGTACTGGCGATCTAAAAAGAGCCGCACAGCCACAGCCTGCAAGGAAGTGCGAAGAGGCACACCACGCGATGGTAACGAATGATGCACGTAAATCGCCGCACCCCGCCGGCGTGTGCGCTCATCCGGGGTGCAAGGGAAACCAACATATCCAGAGAGACGAGGGAGTCCCCGCGCAGCCAGGATAGTCTCCTGGAGACAAACACAGGAAGGCCGCTCGCTCTCCAGCAGGGAGGCAAGGTTCTCCCAGTTAGCTAAAAGCCCCCTACAGTTCCAATGCAAGATGGAACTGTAAGGGGAAGCGGCATTATAAGAGGCAGAGAAAACAGCGAAATAGCCACGGACCAAGCTGAGCAGCAAACTCAACGGTCCGTAACCAGGGACGGAATCGGTTTCCCCGACTCACCCAGAACTGGGGGGGTAGGGGCCACCGACTCCGCATCTGCTGCACCCGTAGTAGGACGAGAAGTGGAGAGTAGAACAGGGAGGTCAGAGGGGGGCTCTCCCGGCGGGGGGAGAGACGACGAGTCGGGCCCAGCCGAAACCCCCAACTCCCCACAAGAGGGGGACCGGGGGGAACCAGCTGTTCGAGGGCTCGTCAAACCAGACAAGCACTGACGGGGGGGAGAGGAAAGGTCGACCACAAGTGGGAGAGGTAGATCCAGGGGAGAGACCCGACCACTCTCAGCAGGAGCCGGAGAGAGAGAGACTCCATGAAGGAGGGCCAGGCCCCTCTCGACCGGGTCTATCATGGGAACAGAGTCAGTAATCGAGGGTGTCATGGGGCAATGCACCTCGACCGACACCCGGACACTGGTCGGGGCACCGGGAGGTGACGCCCCACCAGCGCTCCGTATAGGGGGAAGTAGGGGGGGGGGGGGGGGGGGGGGGCGGATCAGGAACAGCGCGCCGCTTCCCCTCCGGTGAAGACGGGGAAGAAGGGGAAGCAAGGCGAGCAGCAATCAGGGTCGGGTCGGAAGGACTCCGACCACGGCGACGCTTCCTCCTCTCCTTCGGGGCATCCCCCTCCCCACCCGAGAGACGAGTAGGCAAGGATCCAGACCCCAAGGCCGGAGGGGGAGAAGGGGCACTTGTAGGCAGGGAAGCAGATGGGATGTCAGAAAGTGAGACAGAGGAACAAGAAGGACCCGCGGCGCCAGGAGGACCACCAACCCCCGGGACTTCCAGGGGGGGCACCACTCCAGTAGACGCCGGGGTAGCACGGGAGGGGCCCGAGGGCCCGCCAGGGCCAAGAGCCGCAGCGTAGGACAACCCCCGCCGCGGCTCCCGGTCACGGATCTTATCGCGCGCCTCCCGCGCACTAAGGAATTCGGTAGTCCTTAAGGACCGCACCTCAAATTCAAACTTGAAAACGGGACAGTCCCGGAAGAGGAAGGGTGGGCCCCCGAACAGTTTGAGCAACGCGGGGGCTTCGTGCACGGGGTAGGGTGCGCAGGCCCACCGCAGCGGACACATAGCTTACCCTCACGGCGGCACGCAGAGCTAACATGGCCGAACCGGTTGCAGCCAAAGCAGCGAACCGGGTCAGGCACATATGGTCGCACCGAAAACTCACACGACCGGCGATCACCCATGCCCCAGAACACCTGGGCCGGAGGCACAAGGGAGTCAAAGGTCAGGAGCAGACGAGCGGACGGGGTAAGAGCACCATCCCGGCGCGACGAAAAGCGGAAGACCTTCGTTACCCCCTGGGGGGCAAGATCCTCCTGCAACTCGCCAACCGGGATTGACAGCAGACGGGAAGCGAAAATGGTGCCTTGACAGCTATTCAATTGCGGATGGGGAGTCACAGAAACTCTGCAACCCAAGACATCCTGCAACTGTAGAAGGGACCCAGTCACCCCCGAAGAACGGGACTTCAAAAGAAGAGACCCATCCCTCAGAGGGCGGATATCATAACGACAGGGAACCCCTATCGTCTTAAGGCGCTGAAACACCCGTTCCGAGTTGCCCGGAAGGGAGCCAGCGGAAGGGCGGAGAACAAGGAACCTGTCCACTGGACAGAAATTGACAGCAGAGACAGGTCCATGTGTAACGGTAACCGAGAGTGGGCGAGAGAACAAGGGCCGCGAAGACCCCGCCCTACGGCCACCACGAGTCCGGCCACGAGAGCCAGACACCGCAGAGGACGAGAGGGGGCCATACGGCTTGAGGGTCAATCCAGCGGAGGCAGAGGCCGCTGAACGACCAGAAGTAGTAGTCTGATCCAAATCCAAGGGCGGGCCAGAGTCGTCAACAAGAGGGGAGTGAAGTTTAGTAATAGAACCCATAAACAGTATTTTTACAAAAAACGGCAGCCTCGGACCCAAGGCGATGCACCAGCCGCCGCTGCATCCTTCAAAGCGCAGGCCCCAACGTCCCGGGTAGCCCGCCCCCCAACCTAACTGTCGTTTTAAAAACAGCCGATTGGCACTACGGAGATTTGTCCGTTCAGGGCCAAGCAAAGACCCAATCCAGACGCAGCAGCGGTCCGGGCGCCCAAACCGTCCCCGGAGCACGGCTCAGCCACGGAGCGATGCCCCCGGCGGGTGCACCTGATGACCCCAAGACTGCAAATACAAACAGAGGGGGGGGGGATACTACGATTGACAGAGGCACAGGACCGAGTCAAGACCAAAGAAATTCCGGGAGAAACGGAAAAAAGGGGGAGCAAAAAAAAAAAAAAAAAAAAAAAAAAAAAAACGCAACTAGGTAACTCTTCGCCCACATCCCGCGAGGAGTTGAGGAAACCTCAACAACCCACGAGGTGTACGAGCCCCCTCGGCCCGGCAAGCCGGAGTACCTAATCGAGGGGGTATATATATATATATATATATATATATATATATATATACCTTTCAACCTTTAAAATGTTCGGCGCGATGATTCCTCATTTCACGAAGGTCAAACTTGTCACCCCTCCTCTCGAGTTGGCCTGGTGAAGTAGTGAGTTGGGTTTTTTGTACTCTCCACCTCACATTGCCAGGTACACCCGGCTCATTGTACTGAGCCAAACGTCTAATCTTCTTTTGAAGATGTCCACCACCACACGACTCGTGTTCCTTAGGTCTTTGGGCAGCTGATTAAACAGTTTTGGTCCTCTCACAACAAAACTATTTTCTTTCAGGGTTAAGGATGTTCCCTGTCTCGCCTTCAATTTGGGAATACGCAGTGGTGTAGTGCTGTGGGAACGCGTGGGAACGGCGTTCCCTTACTTTTTTTGGTAGACGGAACGGCGTTCCCTCACTATTTCAAATAAATCCGAACTTACAAATCTCTAACGTCATGAAATTTTAATTCCCACCCCTAGAAGAAATATGAGAAAGAATCATTAACTGTTTCATTTCTTTTAGCTTCGACTGAGGCAATGCTAGCCTATAAAGATCTGGTGAAACAGTCACCACGGCGTACCAGTTGTTAACTTTTTTTTAGTTAATCATTCCAGTTGTTAGCTATTTTTATTGATCGTACTGGATGTCATATATCTAATGACACTGGAAATACTGCATCTTCAACCTTGGAATATATCCTAATATCCAGTGCATATGACCTCAAAATATCCCTGAAATTGGTCAGATTTCAAAAGATTTCCCGGGGGACTTACAGTGCCCCCGGACCCCCAGCTGTATGGGCTCGCCGCGCTCGTCATTGCCCCCCCCCCCCCCGCATCTGAGTAACACTTTCAAAATGCGTTCCCTCACTTCTTTATTTAGCACTACACCACTGGGAATACGACACAGTCTACTGTTTCTACTTTCCACCGTTGTTTGGGGAGTTATAGGGTTCACAGTATGATTAGGGACTAGTTTCTCCATTATTTTCCACGTGTAAATAATGGTGTATTTCTCTTTTCTCCTTTCCAGTGAATATAGGTCTAGTTCGCGTAACCTTTCCCAGTAATTTAGTTCTTTGCACCCATTGATCTTGGCTGTGAAGCTTCTCTGGATCCCTTCCAGCTGTCTAATGTCTTCTTTTTTATATAGGGATGTTAGGACCGAGCAGTATTTCAATTTGGGTATTATCAGGGTTTTCAGTAGAGGAATCATTATATTCCTATCCCTTCGTTTAAAGGTTCGCAGTATCTGCCCAATTATTCTCTTTGCTTTGTTTACTGCTATCCTATTTTGTGTTTCAAATTTTGCATCATCAGTCATTACAACCCCTAAATCTTTTGCTTTAGAATTCTCTGAATTTCTTGTCCATTTGGGATATAATAATCCATATGTTTTAGGTCCTCTCTTTTTTCGTACCGTAACAGCTGAAATTTCTCAGTGTTAAACTTCATATTGTCGTTTTCCGTCCACTTGTAGATTCTGTTCATGTCGGTTTGTGTATAAAAAAACTACAGAATTTCAAGTAGTATACAGTTACTGTAGGACCTTATACACTACTAACGATCAAACATATCAGCGGTGATATTTGAAAACCTCGAGAGCACAGTATCCCCTGAATATAATTTTTCTTTAGCTTTAATTTGTATTGTCACATAATTGTACAAAACATTAGAATCCATTTGTGTTTCTTTCCCATCATAACAATTATGCTTTAAACGCTTGTGAACGTTCCAGACATTAAACATTATTTCGTTTTTTCTTTCTGTAATTTGTGGTTTTGCTACCAACGGAATTCTGAAATATCACCGTCCGTATAAGACTTTAAACTGTTCACCATTTTTTTTATAATTTTTTTTTTTGTTATAGTTTAGCAACGTAATTTTACCAATAGATTGTTAAAAGTTAAAAGAGTGAATAGTTATAAGCCGTATATAAAAAGAATTTTTATTTTAAGGATTTTTCCTATGTCCAAAATGGCATCTTGACGTTATCCTGTAATTATTTTACTTACAGGATGTTTTTGTCTTCTCTGTTTCAATTGATTAAATTGAATGTTAATTCCGTATCTGAGGAATAGCTTTTAGGAAATTGAGATTACAAAACAAGACTGAACCCTTAAAGTGAAAGTCCCAGGTTCGATTTCCACTGTTTCCTCTCAGGTGACTCGGAGTTCACGCCCACTCCTACTCCATGGCGTTAATGGGGTTTCGATCTTTAAATAATGTTTTGAAATATACCTATCTTTGATAGAAATTTTAAATATAGCCTAACTCATTAATAAATTATTAACTGTAGTTCGGACTTGCATCAAACTGTAGATTCCCTCCGTCATGTGACCTTTGCCGTTGCGGTCAAAGAACCCCAACCATCATTATAATTAATTACACTGTACAACAGTGAAAAAAAAACAGGAATGAGATCGTCATTTTTATAGCTAATTATATGCGTAGATTGCGAAAATAACACTCATTTATTTGTATCACTCACCGATTTTATGAAAATGACCCTATTTCATTGTGTCATTTTGAGAACCACTGGTTCTCTGAATGCATCTTTTACATTTTGTTCAGTCATGCACATGCTGTGGTGGTGGTGTTCGGCTCTGTGTTTCCACTTTGATTTTATGAAAAATTTCTTTCATTAATAATTTAAAACAAAATTGTCAGCCATATTTTATCATAAATCGGTGCTATAAGTGAGTATTATTGATTATCAGCTATCAAATTATGTATATTTCACCGACAACGTCTATATTGTGTGAAATTGCAAACTGATCTATCATTTTCTTATTTTACAGGTTTTTATTGATGTTATGCTACAATGCCTCGAGAGTGCAAAAATTCGCCAGACAGTTTTTGTTATGTTTGTGGGACATTAACGTTAAAACAGTATAAAAGGAAGTTGACTTCTCATGCGAAAAAGCTTTATGAATTATACTTCCCAAGCAAAGTTGGTGATCAGGACAAGCACTGGGCGCCTCATATCTGCTGTGTGAAATGTACAAGCTCGTTATCTGCATGGTTCAAAGGCACCGGTCCTGGTCTGGGATTCGGTGTCCCAATGGTATGGAGAGAGCCGCTGGACCATTCAACTGATTGCTATTTCTGCTTAACGAACATCACAGGTTTGAATCTTTTATTTTTCTGAATATACGTCAAATTTGGTGTTTTTAGCACATTTTAGCATATCCTGCTCTGCATAATGTGTTACACAATTATGCCATCTTAAGTAGTCAACAATGTCTATTGTCTCACATTACAGGTTGCAACAGAAAAGGGAAAAAGGCTATAGTCTACCCAAATCTTCGTTCTGCTATGCGTCCTGTGGAACATTCTACAGGTATACCCATCCCTCGTCCTCCAGCTGAAATACCGACCGATAACACAGACTCTGATAAATCGGAATCAGACGGCGAATGCCGTGAAGCTCAAGTCGAGTCCAAGAAAGAACAACATCTCATCACGCAGCCTGAACTCAATGATTTGGTCCGTGATTTAATACTTACCAAGCAATAAAGTGAACTGTGGGCTCACGTCTACAAGAATGGAATCTGCTGGCGGAAGACGTACGAATTACAGCATTCCGAAAGCGCTCCTTGGATTTGCAGGAATATTTCACAATGAAGAACAATCTTTGTTATTGCATTGATATACATGGTCTGTTCGATGCTCTGGGTTCATGCTATGAACCCATTTGGTTAATTTGGCGCCCTTTTTCATCAATTTGGCGTCCCTTTTGGTCAGTCTTGGCGCCCGTTCTAAATGCTTTATTTTTTATAATAAATTTTTTGCGTCTGCATAAGTTGTTGATCGTTATTTATGAGTAAACTATCAAGTACTGCACTGGTTACAAATACAGATACTTAGAGCTCGATTTCTATGTACAATTAATGAAAAGGTTCTAATATCGCTTGGCTACCGGGGCTCCATCCTGGACCCCGCCTGGAGAGCTCCTAACTGTATGCTCAGTGCTCACTTCGCTCCCACTTCGTGGTATTTCCTGTAATAAGATGATGGTATACGTGACGCCTCTCTAAAGGTTCGCCGCACCCCCTACCACTCCTTTCGAAAATCCTAGATCCGCTTCTGCATAAAATATCTTTCTCTAATGCGTCTGTGCAGTGTAATTGCTAATCAGTGTAGGTTTGGTGAAAAAAAAGTCTGGACTACAATACACTCCACAAGCTGGTAGGTGGACTATAATGAAAAATGGTTTAGTATAGTTGAATAGTCCTGTCTTAGTGTAGTACGTTAATTGCACACTTCAACTTCAGTAGTTTTTTATTTAGGCCTACTTTATCATGAACAATTTTCTTGTGCACAAACCGATTTATTTATTAACTAAAATAACTACGTATACATTATACTATAATATATATATATATATATATATATATATATATATATATATATATATATATATATACTCATGTACAGGTCGAGTTTTTAAGACTGAATTCTTAAGCAAAAATTAGGGGGTCGACTATATAAGGGTAACATTTTCGTGGGGTTGAAATCCGTGCACAATGGGGAGGGCTAGGAGCTACTGTTAGCTTCAGACATGAAAAATATAAAAATATTTACCATTGAGTACCAGTAAACAATGAAAACATAAAATATGTATCAATTATTAAAATGATCAAATATGTACCAATTATTAAAATTACAGAATGGTAGCACAGGATGATATAAAACATAAAATAAATACATTTTTAAAAGTTTAGGTTCTTTTGCATTATCCTCCCAACACTAATTTTTTTATATAATGTTGGTTTGGTTTTGGTTATGGTACTTTATTTTCCTTCCATTATAAAAAAAATTAGTGTTGGTATTAGGTTAGGTTAGGTTAGGTTACGGTAAAAACAGCCCGCCGCAGGCGTTAGTCGTTTAAAAAAAAATTAGTGTTGGGAGGATAATGCAAAAGTACCAAAGTTTATTTATAGAAAGATAAAATATGGTGCTTCATTACCCTAATTTGTTGTTCCACTACCCTCAACAACTGGGGTCGACCTATACACGAGGCATATGATAAATTAATGATTTCTTGGCCAAAAATCAAGGGTCGACCTATACACGAGATCGACCTATACTCGGGTGTATATACGGTGTGTGTGTGTGTGTGTATATATATAAACCCATCATGTTATCCATTTCATAACTTGCTAATTATTTACTGGTTAACGTCACCAGTGGCGTACTAAGGGGGGTGCGAAGGGGGCGGTCCTCCTCGGGTGACAGCCAGGAGGGGGGTGCCATCGGGAGAGTTGAAATACCAGTACAAGTTTTCAAACCAAATGAAAAATTCGCCAAAGTAAGAAAAAAAAATTTTAAATGTTCAAACTATTACAACAGCTTAATGTTAATTTCCACGATAAAATAATTTGGTGCTACTATAGCGTGATTCCTACCTCGATTCGGCGGTCTACCTTTTAATTATAGCTTCTTACCTTGTTTATTAATTGCTTGTTTACATTCCAATGTCCATCGCCCTTGACGATTGGTTAGGTTTAGTCATGATATTTTCGTTAGTTTTAACGAAAATATCGTGACTAAACCTAACCAATCGTAGGTAGACCACATACTATAGTAGCACCGAGACTATTTTTTAAATAAAATTGAATAATAAATAGCATTTTATATTTATTATATTTTCATTTATACCTTGGATAGGAATCACACTCTACAGTACTGTAGTTTCGAACCAAAACGGGTAGGAATCACCCTATAGTATCGAAGTCACCGGTAGGAATCACGCTATAGTAGCACCAATAATTTTTTTATTTTTATTGGCAATACAAAATTTACAAACGAAAGATTAAATACTTGATAAAAATTACATCGAAAGGAGAACGTTCGTTGACGTTTTAGTCATCAGTTTGTTGAGCATAGCCAGCTGGCTGCAACTGACATTCCAAGTCTTGTTCACTTGACACTGTGACTCCACATATATGAGGTATGTTTCATTAAATAATTATGATAAAGCATAAATTACTGGTGTTTATAACAATATCATGGTACTTATATTACCAGTGTCCAGTAATTTTTGACAATGTGGTATAGTGATGAATATGTAAAGGTGAATTTTGATGAGGTCATTGATCAATTTGCAGAAATTAAGGCTCGAAAGCAGAGACTGTGAATCCCTCTATTTACCTTTGAAGAATAGGCTAAGCGTTGAGACTGGATTTCCTGTGTTTTTTGTATAAAATAAAATGCAGTATTATCTGTTCACTGAATTTTTAATGTCCTGCATTTTTCTTATTTCCAATTTGCTTATGACAGTATTGTTTTGTTTAAAAATCTACTCGCAAACATAATATATTTTTCTGTGTGTTTAAATTTTAAAATTATTTATGGGGGGGGGGTGCCAAATATTCAGGTGCACCCCTGAACGTCACACATATCCTCTCATTCAAAATGACCCCTATGTACTCCATTTAGAAATAAAATCCTCGATAAGCAAATAAACAAAAACGTCCAACCAACCGATCAACTTAATTATTCACTTAGAAGAACACTCGAAACTATATAAAATTCATAACTTATGACAGAACTGGAATGGTTCATTTGATTAGTTAAGAAAAAGCACTTAAACAACGAAAGACTCTCTGCGAAAATGGCTAATAGTAACGTGACAAATGGACCTTTGGAGGAGGTAATTTATTTTAATTTGATTTTTTTTATGGTAATTAAATAATAATTTCTCTTATATTGCTGAAAGAGAGAGGTAGTTGTGGGTTATTAATTTTGTTCGGTAGTGCAGTTTGACTTTTACGAGTGAATTGCTATTTAGTGGATATGAATACATATTTTATAACTTGACCAAATTTATATTTGTACAGGGCCATAGCTGATGATAATTTCCAGGGGAGGCTACATAGTATCGATAATATAGGGAATTCTTTATAAAAATAAAACGCGTTAGTTAAAATTTTACATGTATGCACTTATTGGACCAGGTCAATTAAAGAAATTATAATCCTAAAACTATTTGGTACTTTATTTTGGGTAATCTATGTTTAGGGTTTAAGGGAGGCTCAAAATCTTCTGAGGCTCGACCTTCTCTGGCGGCCCCCAAGCTACGGCTCTGACTTGGTGTGGTCTTAAAATAGATGTTTTCATTAGAAGTTCTAATGGAAGGTTTTAGGAACTTAAATACTTTAGGAGCGGTAATTTTAAACTAGTTAGTTTCTCAAAGATCGGTGTAATTTTAATAAACATCATTTTTGGAGTACTTCAAAACTAGAGCAGTTTTGATGTAATTAGGTTTCTGAATTTCGCTGCTTATCGCTAACTTTTCTGAAGCTAAAGATTTTTTAAACTTTGATTTATTTCCTTTTAAAGACTGAAGTATAAGTAACTTGACATTGTTTTAATCGCTAAATTAGTACTGAACTAGTCGCCCCCAAGTTTTTAATTCGTGGTGTATTTCTGTGTAGAACTTCCAGAATGTAGTGTGAACGGTTTATTATTTTATCTTTTCTTCATTATTTACTTACTTACGCTTCTTCCTACTTTACTATTTCTCTGTTTATTCTCTATCGGCTCTTTCTTTAATTTATCGCTTTGTTTCTCTACACTCTTTTTGCCGTATCGTATATATATCATGGTAGCAAACTTCTCGAGTGTTGCTATTCCTGAACTTCTCTTTTAGTTTAGATTCAAATTAACTTTTAACTTGATTTTTGTTTCCCCTTATTTCACTAAACACTTACCCTAACTTCAGTAGTCACCAAGTTAGATGAAGTTACTTTAAAAGCTACCAAAGTTTCCTTTGGTTTAAAGTTTGCTAAAATAAGAACTCAAACTATCTCGTAGTCTAGGCAGATCCTTTAATCAAATTCATTAACTTGCAGATGGAAACTCGTAATTCCTTTTTCCATCGAGCCATTTCAATACCATTGATAGGTGAAACCCTATCCTACATAATCTCGAAGTATAACTATGTAAAGGTAAATACTGAATTACTGACTGTTATTATTAATGATGGTAAATATTCCGCAGAACGTCACCCGAAATTAAATTGATAACTTCTGATATATTTTAGTGTTTTAATATTTTTGTGCAATTAGTTTTCAAATTTGTTTCAAAGATGTATATCTCGAAAGCTGCTTAACTTCGCAAAAAAATGGATAGATTAAAACGCAGTCACATTTTTGTATAATTTTTTTATTCTAACGTCTGATCACAAATATAATTAACTATTTACTGATAGTACTTTCAACTACCAGTTTTGATTAATGCATTAAATATTTTAACATTTATTTACACATGCTGAACTTCTTAAAAGATTCTGAGTGTTTCTAGGTTCTGCGAAATATTAACCTTAATAATTTGATGCTATTAAACTCCCCCCCCCCCCCCCCCCACCCCGAGCACTTATTTTTAGCAATTTTATACTTGCAGGGTATAAACGAAAATGTTTCATCACTTCTTAATGGAACTGAGAGAGGCTTAAAGAGAATAACGGGAAATGCATTAAACTTTGCTAAGGAACTTGTACCTTATGAGTACTTGGACAAATTGGCTAGTAGAAGTTTCGACAAAATTAGAGCTACGCTGTCTACTATAAAGAATACCACATGGGTACAACTTAAATTTTGCTAGTTTGAGTGGCTTTCATAACTTTTAATTTAAACAAATTTAAAACCTAAATAAAGATGACTAAAATTAAGCACTATGCCCTTTAATAGACTTTTCAGTGTTTTGAAACCAGGCGACTATTTAGGTCTCTAATGAATACCTTTTATCCAACACGAAACTTAAATCTGTAGGAAACTAGATTTTATGCAAACATCTAGATTAACTATTTTTAACGTAATTTCAGGTTAATGTTCCCTTTAAATCTTATGAAACTAAGTACAATGAAGTCTCTTTAGCGAACAGAACTCTGAACAAGTTAGATCGTATGATAGATCATGCTCATCCTGCCGAGGGGTCGGAGTCCTGTACTAAAACTGGTAATTCACCATCACTCTTTATCACTTTATTCAACAATATTCGTAACTCCCTATTCTCATCTACGGTCCGCAAACAAGTTTCAAATTCGATATTAATGATCGAGGTTAAAAAAAAAAAAAAAATTTAGCAACTACGGGTTCTGGGGAAATCTCCAATAGAGAAAATAGAAATGGGTTTAGTTTCTTTGGATTCAGCTTCCTGATTTTTAATTCTGGGATGAAAGACCTAATTTGAAATATTTACTTTTTTAGCTGAAAAAGATGTCCCAATGCCTTCCCTTCCTTACAAAATAAAAATAAGTGTTCTTAAGATTACCAAACATTTTGCACAACTGAAAGTAGGAATGGTTACTGGTGCACAAAGTTTGTCAGCGAAGGATATGGTAAGACTTTAATTACTAAACGTATTAAGTTCGTTATAGTATGACCTTCAAATATTGGATATTTTTAACTTGCAAATTTTCAGGTAAATGCTGTGGAGCATTGGTTGTCGAACTCTTATAAAAGACTGCAGGTTAAACCGACGAAGGAAGGGATACTAATGAAAACTTTAAGGTCATCCACTCTGACAGTAGTTGGTACAACACTGAGTATAATTGGAGTAGCAGAGGCAACTTTACCGAGAATTAAAGAACAAGCCGGAATGATGGCCGTGAAATCTAAAGCTGCTGTATATGCTACTTTTAAGCTGTTTCTTCATATAAGTAACGGTGCTTATGTAAATACTCGGCAAAAAGTGACTCTGGTTATAGAAAATGCTAAAAAATTAGAGAAAGTTGCTCTTGCACGTTTGCTTCCGTTAATCTCCACTTTAAAAGTTACGGTAAGAAATACGCAATTTGTAAATCTGAAAATTCTAAACTTTCAACTTGTGGGAACTCAACAAAATTTGTTTCAGGGTTCTCCGACTCCGTCCGAGAAAGGAGAATGTACCAAACAAAGTAACCTCGAAGAAAGAATTTCTCTTCTTGAAAAGACGCCAGAAGAGCACGTAAAGAAAGCGGAAACTACTTCTAAATGAGAACGTGATTGGTGCTACGAATGAACATTGGAAAGTTAGTTAAGCGTAATTTAATGCTTTGAATTAAACTGTGATACTGGGTAAGGACCCTTTGAATTAAACTGTGATACTGGGTAAGGACCCTTTGAATCCGAGGATTCTCGGTTTTTTTTTTTTCTAATTTCCGAAGAGGAAACTTTTATCAAATTTGTAGTATGTTTGGAAGTTATTGTTTACTATTTTTTTAGTTTATTAAAATTGTTGAATGTACTCTTTCAAGTCTTCCTATTCTGTGTCTATGCAATTCGTAAACAATCGTTACCTCTGTTGAAACCGGAACATGTTGACTAAAGCTATTGGAGCACCTGCTTTACAACTTTTGCACCACTCTTGTTCATTAAGCTTAAGTATGGCTTAAAGCTCGAATTGAAATGCTCGACAATTAGTTCGAGGTAGTAATATTCGAAATGCAACAGTTGAGGTGTATGTGCAAGACCGCATTACCTTAAAATGCTCCTATAAGAAAAAGGTTCAATGTTTATTAGAGTTGTTACTCTAAGTTCACATTTTAAATTATTTCGTGTCTGTATATATAGGATTAACTTCACAAACCGTAAACAAATGATGCACCACCACAAGGAACAGTACACCTCTTCAGGGAATAAAGGAAAAAGGCATGAAGCTAAAAAAATCGAAACAAAATTAGACGAATTAATTGGTACTACCGTATTTCCCGGCGTATAACGCGCACTTTTTTTTCCCCCTAAAATACTCCCAAAAAAAAATTACCCTGCGTTAAAATTAACTGGTTAAAATTGTACATGTGAAGTGAGGTAGGAGGTATATTTTTTCCTAAATTTTTATTTTCTTAAATTTTCTCTTCAAAATTAGGGTGCACGTTATACGCCGGGAAAAACGGTAATTAAAATGGGAAGGTATTTTAACGTGGTCAGTTTTGTACGTTCCCGAACTCTCGCTGAAATGGATGAAGGAACATTCCAGAATGTTCCTTTCGGTTGCCTTAACAGGAATTTTATAACTTAATATCAATTATGTCGATACATTTGGGTTAAATAATGCAATTGAATTATTTGCCACCCTTCAGTATTTATGCTTATTTTACTGACATCTGAAGCTTTTCTAGTTTGACCTATATAAACAGTCATTGTTTACACCCAATCGACCAAACTATGGTCAGCTGCATTATCTGGACTGTTTTAAATCCAAACTTTTTATACTTAAACTACCGTTTTGCCAGTCTTAAGTAAGGTCGGAAGGTGGTTAAAATTTACGTGGTAACGTAGGCTAAGATATTAAACTCTTTTCAATTAAACTATTTAATTTTAGATTCGCTTAAACAACTTTAAAAATGGAATAGGATAACCTAGTTTATTAATAATACGGAATACGTGGGAGTCCTGCAAAGGGACTCAAACGGAATATACAGAAATTTCGATTTCCTGTCATTCGCGTTCACCGTAAAGGCGCTTAGAAATGTGAATGGTTAATTTAACTTAACATTATCCTAATTTAAGTTAATCTAACCTGGACCCAAGGGAGAATAGCATGAATTGGGAGTAAACCGAAATTTCGGCTGTAGAGAGATGGAAGAATTTACCATATATCCCACAGGTAGACAGGAACTTTAAAGAAGCGAGAGATTTGGGGATGATAATGACCGATGATGCAAAACTTCAAAACAATCTAATGGCGATAAAACAGGTGTGTGGGATCACTAAACTTTCAAAAGAATGTACTAGAAGGTAATGATTGCCCTGCTGGAAAGTTTCCCAAAACTTGAATACTGCTCAGTCTACGTCACCATACAAAAAGAAATTACACTAAACCCAGAAGAAATTCGGCTAAGATTAATTGCTCGAAAGAACTGTTACTGGTAAAAGTACATAAATCTGCATTTGCTGGAAAGATTATCGAAAAACTGGTACCTAAACCCAATTAACATCTAAACAATGGAAAATAGGAAAGGTAGACTAATATTCCCAAACCAAAGACCCAACAAGGGACACCCTCAACACTGAAGGAGAAATAGCTTGGCTGTCAAGGGAGCCATGGTTTTTTAACCAACTTCCTAAAGACGTCAGGAACATCACGAGTGTCAAAGTTGAAATCTTCATAAACTAGATGCCTGGCTCAGGACGATACTGGATGAGCCGGGTTTTCCTGGCTGTGATGATCACAAGATAGCAACCCCCTCCTCAATCAGGTCAGATCTAGAGGTGAGGCCACCAGCTTGACCGTCAAGCTTCTACAGGTATATTGTGTGTACATATACAGGTATAATATGGGTTTCGCAAAGAACACAATTGGCGATCTTGTACTGTGTATATATACACACACACACCTGACTCTTGGTCGTCATCCTTTCGTGATTTTGGTGAAACCTTTGCTATTGCGCTAGACATCAAAAGCTTTTGATAGTTCGGCAGAAATCTTTAATTTCCAAACTGCCCTCCTCCTGTTTCTATCCTGTCTTCATCTCGAATTTCCTTTCTGGCCGATCTATAGCTGCGGTTGTTCTTGTTGCCACTTCTAAAGTTAACAGTGGTATTTCTCGGGGTTCTGTCCTGTCAGGATGTCACTAACACACTTCCTTTTTTATCATTGATCTAAGTCGCACTTCGTCCTATCCACTCTATGCCGATGATTCCACTCTTCACTTTTCGACCCACTTCACAAAGCGGCCCCCCTCAACAGTCACTCCATATTTCCTGTAGGACGGCTATGGTACATCTGACCTCTGATATTTCTGCTATCTCTGATTGGGACAGAGAAAACCTTGTGGCTTTCACTGTCTCAAAAAACTGTTCCTTCCTTTGTTTACTCGTCACAATTTTCCACACGACTATCCAGTGCCGGATTAAGGTTTTGGGGGGACCCGAGGCACTTAAGATAGGGGGGGGGCCCTTGGGATCTTGTTCGCCTTACCATCACATACAATTGAGAGTATATACAGCAAACCCTCATCCAACGCGTTTGTCCAGCGCGAATTTGCTTATACACGGAAAAATATATGCGAATAATTATTTGCTGAAAGCGGAAAATTTGATTATACACGGTCCGCCAAACACACTAATACAGTGGTACTGTACGCGTATCAATGCGTGCTCTAGTGTTTTCTCCTGCAGTCTCCAACACTCCCGCATCTCCCTCCCTCTCGCGTCACCCCTCTCATCACCCTTTGTCTCAGTTCCGCTAACGCGTTAAGTTCAGTGAAGTTGTGTTGGATTGTTTTTGTCCTATTTTACCGTTGTTTTGCTATTACCCTTAGACAGCAGTATGGCACCAAAACGTAAAGCATCTGCATGTGATAGTGAAGAGAAAAAAAGTCGTAAGGTTATGACATTAGCCGAAAAAATAGATTCTTGATAAGTTGCGTGGTGGTATGAGCATAACATCACTTGGCCGCAAGTATCACGTGAATGAGTATACCACTTAATACCACTTAAATTTTCTGTCAACGGTCTTTTCAGTCTCTTAAGACAGCTCTAATGTTACAGTACTTCACCAGCTGTCAATGTGCACATGCGGCTGCTGGTGATCAAACTGAAATCGTATTTTTCTTCATAGTTGTATTTAAGGGTTGATTTTCCCACAGCTTATCAAGTCTCGACTCAAAAGACTTTACAGTTGGTGCCATTACCACATGTTCAGTTAGACTATTCCATATGTTTACATTTCTATGTATAACGCACCATCCGAAAGAAGAAAAGATACGTGCTATTTTCATTTAATATACTTTTATTTATCATATGTAAATATCATTATGTTTATGATTGTATTATGTTCTTATTTCATATAAAATATAGGTAAGGAAATTCATTTATGTGTGAATAAAAAATCTACGTGTGTGTGTATTAATGGGAGACTTTACGCGGCTGCGTTCACGTATCTCCATTTATCCCATAAGGTATTAAGTTTGTCCAACGCGGATTTACCTAATGCGCCGTTCTCGGGGAACCTAACCCCAGCGTTAGACGAAGGTTTACTAATATATATATATATATATATATACACACAAAGGTGGGCAGGACCGAGTTCCAAAAGGACCGAACTCCAGGAACTCGGTCCTTTTTAAGGACCGTGAGCGGGAAAGTCGGTCCTTTTCTCAGTGAGGAGCGACGGTCCATTTTTAAGCAATTCCGGACGGTCTTTTTTAGTGAACAATAGACGGAGGAGGAGGTGGGGGGAAAAGCAGAAAGATCATAGTGGGGTCACAGCCGGTAAAGAAGTCGGGAGCGAAAGAGGAAGGAGAACAACCCGGTTATCGAAAAGTAGGGACCTTCAGACAGAAGAGCGCCAAGCCTATCACAAAGCCCGACGCTCTCCAAAAAGGGAAAATACTCTGCGCGCAGCGCAGAGTAAAGCGGACACTCCACCAGAGGTGGGCAACTGTAAGTAGGACGTCACAATTGGGACATCGGGGCACCCGATCCCCGGCCATCAAATAGCCATGGGTCAGGTGGGTGTGGCCAATACGGAGGCGGGCCAGAGCCACCTCCTTATGGCGCGACCGATGGAAGGAAGAGGCCCAACATCCCAACTTGGGTTTAATCTTGCAAAGTTTGTTATCCGTAGCGCCATCCCAGCGACTCTGCCACCGGGAGCGCAAAAACCTACGGAAGCCAGGGATATAATCAGAAAAAGGGAGGGACACAGGTGAAACCTGCAGTCGGCACGCGGAACGGGCAGCTCGATCGGCAGCCTCATTTCCAGCCACGTTAACATGTGCTGGGACCCAGCAAAATACCACCTCCTTGCCACCGAAAGCGACAAGAGTATGGTACAGTAGCTGGATTCGTCGGACCAGCGGGTGGACAGTCAAAACACTCCAGGCCATCCAGGGCACTGCGGGAATCCGAATGGATGACGAACGACCCATCCGGATGCTCCCGCACCACCTCCAGAGCGCTCAGAATGGCATAGAGCTCCGCCGTAAAAACGGAAGCCTCATCAGGGAGACGGGTACATCGGGGAGCAAGGACAGACGACTGGGGAACAGCCGCGGATCCAACGCCCCCCGACGACCTCGAGCCATCCGTGAAGATCGCAACACATGCAGAGTGACACGCCGCATGCTGAAGGAACAGAGACCGAAGCAAGGCAGAGTCCGACTCGGTCCTGCGAACGGGGCGCAACGCCCTACAGCACGCAACAGGGGTGCTCTCCCAAGGTGCAACACCCTGAAAGAGACCGGTATAACGGATGGAGGGGGAGTGCCCATACCATCGAGGAGGGAGGTCACCGTGTCGGTGAAATACCAACCCCCATCCCGGCAGAACGCCCTCTCAACCACCTGGAACAGAGGAGAGGTGGGAAGACGGAGGATCCGGAGATAGTGTTTAGCAATGAGGAACGACCTCCGATCCTCCAAGGGAGGGATGTCGCACTCAACCTGCAGACTATCAACCGGAGAGGAGCGGAAGGCGCCAGATGACATGCGCAGTCCTCTAGAGAGGACCGGATCCAGTATCCGAAGGGCCGTGCGGGAGGCGGAGCCATACACCACACTCCCATAGTCTAATTTGGACTGTACCAGGGACACGTACAAACGGAGGAGCGTCCGCCTATCCGCGCCCCATGTAGTATGCGACAGATGCCCCAGCAAATCCAGGGTACGTCTCGCGGACTCGCGCAGCCGGCGAAGGTGGGGAACCCAGCTCAAACGGCTGTCGAAAACCATACCCAAGAAGAGTACTGATGGAACGAGGGCCAGAGGCTGACCCCCGAGTGTAAGGTTAAAGGCCGGGATGGCGCCGGATCCCCGTCTCCTCGACGGAAGGAAGGCCACACACGAAGTCTTCGGGGAAGACAACGTAAGGCCCACCGACGACGCCCAGCGTTCAACCCGATTGACCGCGAGTTGGACTTGCCTCTCCACGAGGGGGGACTCGTCCCCGCGGCATAGACAGCCAGATCATCTGCATAGATGGAACAGCGCACCGAGGGCGGAAGAGCTCCCGGTAGCGCAGACATAACTAGGTTGAAGCAGAGACGCTTAACACACACCCCTGGGGCACCCCCCCTCCTGAACATACAGGGCAGATAGGGCCGCCCCATTACGGACGCGGAAAGTGCGACGGCAGAGGAAGTTGCGAAGAAACGTGGGCAAAAAGCCCACAAAACCAAGAGACTTCAAACGGTCCATGACAACTCCCCGACGGGTCGTGTCATAGGCCTTTTGGACGTCAAAAAAGACGGCCAGAACAAGATTCCGGCGGGAAAATGCCTCCCGTACATCATGGCCAAGGAGGAGAAGGGGGTCCAGAGTACCCCGAAATCGACGAAAACCATACTGGGTCGGGGGGTATAACCCAAGCGACTCCAGTGTAAAGGAAAGTCGGACGGCCACCATCTTTTCGAGGAGCTTGCATAAGCAGCTCGTCAAAGCAATAGGCCGATAGCTCGCCACCTCCGCCGGATCCTTCCCCGGCTTAGGTATCGGGACCACAATCGCCTCCCTCCAACGGGAAGGGAACGACCCCTCAACCCACATCCGGTTGAAAAGATCCAGCAAGAAGTGCAGGGCCATCGGGTGCAGATTCCAAGAAAGTCATACGGAATGTCATCAGGGCCAGGGCGGAAGAACGACGGGTTGCCAAGCAGCCCGAAGTTCCCGCATCGGAAAGAGATGGTTATAGGGCTCGTTCCCAGGGGGCGGGAACGTGACCTCCGATAAAGGGCGATCCGCCTGAAGGCGAACGGGAAACCGCAGCAAAAGCACCGGCCAGCCGATCAGCCACAGCAGCAGGATCCGAAAGGAAGCCGTCCCCGTCCCGAAGGACAGGGCGACTAGCAGGGACTGGCTCCCCTCGATACTACGTACCTTCCGCCACACAGCAGCAGAAGGGGTAGATGAGGAGATGCCGGACACAAAAGCACGCCAAGAGGCCCGACGGGCCAACTTGAGAGTCCGGCGGGCGAAAGCCTTCGCCCGCCGCATCTCAATCAAGTGGCCCGCGCGCCGGGTGCGGTGGAAGCGGCGCGTTGCCCTCTTCCTCTCGCACACCGCCTGGTGACATGCTGGAGTCCACCACGGGACGCTACGAGTCCGCGGGTTACCGGAAGATCGAGGAATACAGTCCTCCGCGACGCCCATCACCACCCGCTCGAAGAACTCCAAGCTCTCATCCACAGAGCCAAAGCTCAATACCGAACGGACAATGACGGAACGAGCTCTGAAAGATGGCCAGTCAGCCCGCGCAAGGCACCACCTCGGTCGAGACGAAACGCCCGGCTGCGGACCGACCGGCTCAAGACAGACTGGGTAATGATCACTGCCATAAGAGTCCCCCAACACCTTCCACGAAAAATCGAGTAAGGCATCGAGGGACACCAAGGAGAGATCAATACAGGTAAATGAACCCGTGGGTTCGTGGAAGTAAGTAGGTTCACCGGAATTGAGACACGCAAAGGAAAGTTCCTCCATTAAGGAGAGTAAAATACCAGCAACATTAGTCGACCGAACATCTCCCCAAGCCGGGTCGCGACTGTTAAAGTCCCCGAGGAGGAGAAACGGTCGGGGTAGTTGCAGCACCAACTCGCGAACCGCGTCGCGAGAAGGAGGGTCATGAGGAGGAATATAAACCGAGCAGGCAGTGTACTGGCGATCTAAAAAGAGCCGCACAGCCACAGCCTGCAAGGAAGTGCGAAGAGGCACACCACGCGATGGTAACGAATGATGCACGTAAATCGCCGCACCCCGCCGGCGTGTGCGCTCATCCGGGGTGCAAGGGAAACCAACATAGCCAGAGAGACGAGGGAGTCCCCGCGCAGCCAGGATAGTCTCCTGGAGACAAACACAGGAAGGCCGCTCGCTCTCCAGCAGGGAGGCAAGGTTCTCCCAGTTAGCTAAAAGCCCCCTACAGTTCCAATGCAAGATGGAACTGTAAGGGGAAGCGGCATTATAAGAGGCAGAGAAAACAGCGAAATAGCCACGGACCAAGCTGAGCAGCAAACTCAACGGTCCGTAACCAGGGACGGAATCGGTTTCCCCGACTCACCCAGAACTGGGGGGGTAGGGGCCACCGACTCCGCATCTGCTGCACCCGTAGTAGACGAGAAGTGGAGAGTAGAACAGGGAGGTCAGAGGGGGGCTCTCCCGGCGGGGGGAGACGACGAGTCGGGCCCAGCCGAAACCCCCAACTCCCCACAGAGGGGGACCGGGGGGAACCAGCTGTTCGAGGGCTCGTCAAACCAGACAAGCACTGACGGGGGGGAAGGAAAGGTCGACCACAGTGGGAGAGGTAGATCCAGGAGAGACCCGACCACTCTCAGCAGGAGCCGAGAGAGAGAGACTCCATGAAGGAGGGCCAGGCCCCTCTCGACCGGGTCTATCATGGGAACAGAGTCAGTAATCGAGGGTGTCATGGGGCGGTGTACCTCGACCGACACCCGGACACTGGTCGGGGCACCGGGAGGTGACGCCTCACCAGCCTCCGTATAGGGGGGGGGGGAAGTCCCGAGCGGATCAGGAACAGCGCGCCGCTTCCCCTCCGGTGAAGACGGGGAAGAAGGGGAAGCAAGGCGAGCAGCAGTCAGGATCGGGTCGGAAGGACTCCGACCACGGCGACGCTTCCTCCTCTCCTTCGGGGCATCCCCCTCCCCACCCGAGAGACGAGTAGGCAAGGATCCAGACCCCAAGGCCGGAGGGGGAGAAGGGGCACTTGTAGGCAGGGAATCAGATGGGATGTCAGAAAGTGAGGCAGAGGAACAAGAAGGACCCGCGGCGCCAGGAGGACCACCAACCCCCGGGACTTCCAGGGGGGGCACCACTCCAGTAGACGCCGGGGTAGCACGGGAGGGGCCCGAGGACCCGCCAGGGCCAAGAGCCGCAGCGTAGGACAACCCCCGCCGCGGCTCCCGGTCACGGATCTTATCGCGCGCCTCCCGCGCACTAAGGAATTCGGTAGTCCTTAAGGACCGCACCTCAAATTCAAACTTGAAAACGGGACAGTCCCGAGAAGAGGAAGGGTGGGCCCCCGAACAGTTCGAGCACCGCGGGGGCTTCGTGCACGGGGTAGGGTGCGCAGGCCCACCGCAGCGGACACATAGCTTACCCTCACGGCGGCACGCAGAGCTAACATGGCCGAACCGGTTGCAGCCAAAGCAGCGAACCGGGTCAGGCACATATGGTCGCACCGAAAACTCACACGACCGGCGATCACCCATGCCCCAGAACACCTGGGCCGGAGGCACAAGGGAGTCAAAGGTCAGGAGCAGACGAGCGGACGGGGTAAGAGCACCATCCCGGCGCGACGAAAAGCGGAAGACCTTCGTTACCCCCTGGGGGGCAAGATCCTCCTGCAACTCGCCAACCGGGATTGACAGCAGACGGGAAGCGAAAATGGTGCCTTGACAGCTATTCAATTGCGGATGGGGAGTCACAGAAACTCTGCAACCCAAGACATCCTGCAACTGTAGAAGGGACCCAGTCACCCCCGAAGAACGGGACTTCAAAAGAAGAGACCCATCCCTCAGAGGGCGGATATCATAACGACAGGGAACCCCTATCGTCTTAAGGCGCTGAAACACCCGTTCCGAGTTGCCCGGAAGGGAGCCAGCGGAAGGGCGGAGAACAAGGAACCTGTCCACCGGACAGAAATTGACAGCAGAGACAGGTCCATGTGTAACGGTAACCGAGAGTGGGCGAGAGAACAAGGGCCGCGAAGACCCCGCCCTACGGCCACCACGAGTCCGGCCACGAGAGCCAGACACCGCAGAGGACGAGAGGGGGCCATACGGCTTGAGGGTCAATCCAGCGGAGGCAGAGGCCGCTGAACGACCAGAAGTAGTAGTCTGATCCAAATCCAAGGGCGGGCCAGAGTCGTCAACAAGAGGGGAGTGAAGTTTAGTAATAGAACCCATAAACAGTATTTTTACAAAAAACGGCAGCCTCGGACCCAAGGCGATGCACCCAGCCGCCGCTGCATCCTTCAAAGCGCAGGCCCAACGTCCCGGGTAGCCCGCCCCCCAACCTAACTGTCGTTTTAAAAAGCAGATTGGCACTACGGAGATTTGTCCGTTAAGGGCCAAGCAAAGACCCAATCCAGACGCAGCAGCGGTCCGGGCGCCCGTACCGTCCCCGGAGCACGGCTCAGCCACGGAGCGATGCCCCCCGGCGGGTGCACCGATGACCCCAAGACTGCAAATACAAACAGAGGGGGGGGGGATACTACGATTGACAGAGGCACAGGACCGAGTCAAGACAAAAGAAATTCCGGGAGAGACGGAAAAAAAGGGGGAGCAAAAAGAAAGAAAAGGGGGGGGGAAGAAAAGGAAGGGGAAAAAAAAAAAAAAAAAAAAACGCAACTAGGTAACTCTTCGCCCACACCCCGCGAGGAGTTGAGGAAACCTCAACAACCCACGAGGTGTACGAGCCCCCTCGGCCCGGCAAGCCGGAGTACCTAATCGAGGGGGTATATAATATATATATATATATATATATATATATATGACTCTATAAGACAAAAATGCAATCATACAAGAAGTTAGATATTTTAATGAAAATTGTACGATATCGTGAAATCTTTAACAAAATATTGGCGAAGTCTAGGCTAGTCTAAGCTTATATCTCCTTATGTAAAATTTCAATAAAGTAAATATCTTATTACTACTGCGGAGAGACTTTTCGATCACCCTGTATAAGGTGTCTGGGCTTAATTGGCAATAAAATAAAACTATAAATGTATTTTTAGGTTTTAAGGTAACTAATGGTGTTAAGGCAAGTGGGTTTATTATCGCCCTATCTTTTCTGTATATACACATGGATGACCTTACCAATGAACTAAAAACTGCACGTACTGGCTGTCATTGGAAAGGAAAAAATTAATCATTTAATGTATGCTGATGACCTTGTTCTTCTGTTACTCTCTCCCCATGGGCTGAGAGTACTATTAGAGATATGTGAACAATATGGTATAGAAAATGACATCACCTATAATCAGTGGCGGATCTACTATGAAACTAATGAAGCTTAAGCTTCAGGGCCCCTAATCCAGGAGGGGCCCTGAAGCAACTTTTTTTTTAATGAGTGAATTTTTCAACAAAATCGCTGGAGTTTTTTTAAGTGTTTGTTATTAAAATAAGGCTATTTTAGTGATAGAATCATAAGCCAATGGGTTGAAGTACTTAATATTGACCTTAGAATATGCTCTAATACCCATTTCATATGGCCTCAAAATGCCCCTGTAATTGGTCAAATTTCAAAATTTTCTCGGGGGGCTTGCAGCGCCCGAACCCCCAGCTGTGTGGGCTCGCTGAGCTCGCCAGAATCTATTCATAGTCTACATTTTGGCAGCTGGATTCTCGAATCCTTCGTTGGTGCAGTACAGCAATTTTAATCAAAATCTGAGATGTCGTGGTTAAATTTTTAAAAAATTTGTGGTGATTTGCCATAGAACAATCCCATTGAAGAAGATAACAGCGGTTACCCAGACCTCGTTGCTGGTGGGAAGGGGCTCACTGTATGGCCCATTTTCAAGGACACCACCCCACCACCCCGTTCTCCGCCATTTGGGCCTCGAGGTCCTTGCAAGGGCAGCAAGGCCCTTTGAACCTTGCTGGATGTTGCCCTATTGTTGCTGGTTGCGAAGGGGCCCCCATAACAGTTCAAGCTTCAGGGTCCCAAAAATGTAGGTCCGCCACTGCCTATAATGTGGCAAAGAGTTGTATTTTGAGATTTAGGTGTAAGCTACTGAAACGTGTATCACTGTATCATGTGGGTCTTTTGAAATAAATGGTCAGACAATACCTGTCAAAGACACACGTAAATACTTAGGTCATGTAATTACTTACGAGATGCGAGATGAACTTGATATTGAGAGGCAACATAAAAAGCTGTAAGTACAGACTAACATGCTAGTAAGGAAATTTGGTATGTGTTCAGAATTAGTTAAACTATACAAAAACTGCTATGAATAAACTCTGTTGCTTATAACATTTTTCGTATGCTATGTACGGATCCAAAATGGTGCAGTGCCAGTTTTATGTATATTAGGCGTAACCTACCTACCAGCCTGAGGCGTACTGAAGGGGAGGGCGACAGGGGCGATCGCCTCCTCCCTTGAGCTAATAAATTATTATTATTTTCCCAGTAAAATTGCTAGGTTACAACAGGATGAGAATGAAAGTGAACAAATTTCGGCGCCTTCGGCGCTAGCTCTTACTTCCCCTACTACTAAAAATCTAAAATGGCTTAGGATCCCGAAAAATCTTAATCCGGCCCTGAGAATAATTTTCTTTTATAAAGGAAATGCTTAATCTCGAAATTAGCACTTTTTATTTTTATGTTAATACAAATCTGAGCATCCTAATTGTGGTTTCCATTGAATATTATGTTACTAATCAGATTTTTATCATAATTTTTATATTTTTTATATAATTTTTATATTTTTATTCATAATGTGTCTTAGCAGTAGCTAGTTAATCATCTCTAACTGAACGATAAGCTCATCATGAACGTACATAAAAATTATTTATCTCTATTTCAATTATACTTCTACGATTAGTTCCAAGTTGCCCCCCCCCCCCCCCCACGTCTTGGCAAATTTCTGGGTACGCACCTGCTACCAGCCAAATGTTAATCCGGAAGAATATATATAATTTCATTACTAGGGTCCAAAACAGCTCTAATGTGTTATTGTGCAATGTCCTGTCTTCAGATACTGTGTACCTCTCACCTATATGGCAGTCTTGGTTCAGGCAACTGCTGGTTTACAATACCTTATTTTTGTAATGTAGTAAAGATTATATATGCATATTGTATGTTGGGTTAAATGGCTATGCTGGCCTTATTTTTGTAAGATTGTACTTGTATGTCAGGTTAAGTGGCTATGGATTGTGAATGAACCGCAACGAAGATGTTTTTTGTTATATAATTAATAATTTAAAATATAGTTTCCATAAAATCATATCCCAACTCAGCTTCCCATAATTTATCAGCATTTTTATTAAACTCTTTTATTTTCATAATTTCTCTGATTTTTCAATTAAGCTACAATTATTTTCTCCTATGTATACAAATGATCTTTTTCAGTTAATGATGTCTTGTGTAATAACAATATACATAAAATTGCCAGATATTTAATCAAACAGTATGCCAGTATCCTAGGTTAAGTGGCTATGGATTGTGAATGATCCGCAATAAAGATGTTTTGTTGTTCGTAGTTTATTGCCATTTAAGCCCGGACACCCTGTATATATATATATATATATATATATATATATATATAGATATATATATATATATTGTAATAACTTGGGGTTTGAGACCCCACTAATAGGGCGGGTCGTACTCAGGTGACAACATGAATCTGAAGGAAATCAGGGGTGTCTAAATTATGTGTTTTTATATGGGGAATTCAAATATGAGCTGCTTTTTTGGATAGGATAACTCTAACCTACATCATTTTGTATTTCTAAATTGCCAATTTTACCCTTTTGAACCCCTTTATAATATATTAAAAGATATAAGGTAAATCATTTATAATGACAAGGCCAAATCAACTTTACATATATTTATTAATAGGTGAACTGCATGTATATCACTGGATATAATTACAAAGATCATTCTCCTGACATCTTGAGCTTTGCCAGGTTGCACAAATCCTGCTTTGACTCAGACTTGGACATCAGCTTCCTGCTGGTCTCCTGAGCCCTGATCCCTCCATCCCTCTTTTCCTGTGAGAAGTACTTAGCAGAAGCCTCAGTCACCATTTTAACAACCCTCTCAATGCTTTGTGTGTGGCAAGGCCAGTTGCGCACCTCCATGGGGGTGTTGATGAAGTTTTTCACCTCTGAGGTGCTTAGAGAGCAGGTGAGAGGTGGCTCTGACACACCTTCTGACCAGCTGATCAAGTCACCGATGCTGGAAGCATCACAATTGATGTCAGGTGCCCTTCTGCTCCTAACAGAGGAGTCCCCCAGCTGAGTGTCCGGTCCCCCTCTCCCCTGATGGCCAGGATTCTCTCCACCCCTTCAATCCTCTCCTTCTGATCCTCAGAGCAGAGTAGTGTTTGGAGGATAACTTCACTGTGGGCATACCAAGCAGATCTTCTCACAGTTGGCATCACAATATCCAGCACCTCCTTTCTCTGGGACTTGATGCAGTCCAGCTGAAAGAGGATGTGCCTAGGCCCTTCGATCCAGGAGTGCTTGACCTTCACGTTGAACCAACATGGGTAATACACTCCAATGATGAATTCCACAATGAATTGCAGAATCTTCAGGTTCTTTCCTTTAAGTCCGTGCTTTGACACCCAGAGCCTGAGAAGTCTGTTCGCTGTGGTGAGCCAGCGGCTGTGGTTTACTGGTCCTATCTCTAACAGAGCCAGCCCTGCAGGAAGTACTCCATCCCTGACTGCACAGACAATTTTATAGCCATAGTATTGATCAGTTGAGAGATCTTGAATGACCTTGTCAGGAAGCTTGATCAGTGGAGGGCCAACAGAGATTCGGGTGAAGTTTGGATTGATATCAAAGTCTGTAGCAGAATCAAGGAGCTTTCCTATTGGCCCGGATAATTTTTTGTCTGACAGAGTAGGGCCAGAGTAGTCACTTTTTCAGTGATAACAGGTGGCTTGAAAAGAGCATTAGCTTTGCTCCACTGACAAATCAGACCAGGGTAGATGTCACTCACCAGCTTGTCCACTGGGTAGTTCCTCCTGTCATCTTCACTTTGCTTCCTCAAGTAGATGCCATACCTCAGGATATCCCTCACAGTTGGCAGTTCAGACACCAACAGCTCCCGTCCAGTGCCAACAAGATTACTCAGATGAGAACTTGATTTCGTCCTTGTTCTGACTTGAGCCATTTTCTTAATGAGTTCACACTGAAATAAAAACAATAATACAACAGTTAAGTATCCACTACAGACAGGTATTAACTCTTTTCAGCGCAAAATTCTTGGTTAAAAAAAGAGCTGAAATGGGCAAGAACAAATTTATCTGCAAATGCTAAACACATTATGCTTTTTGGGTTTCAAAATGTTATAAAATGCTAATTTATCTGTTGTCTGTAATGCAAATAATTTGTTCATGTACTCTAAAAAAACTAAAGAAACACATCCAAAAATATTCTTTAGAACATTGAAATAGGCCTCATACTGCTCAGTTGTACTAAAAATGAACCACCTAATTTTAGCTCAAATCAAAGTTGTTAATTAAATTTTGCTCAATGTATCACTATAATATGCGTAGAAATAGCTTTTTCTAAAATATAACAGAATAATACTCACATGTGAACAATAACAAAAAAAATCAGAAGATAATCACTAAATCTATCCCCTCACTGCAAGCCGAGGTGGTAAAATAGCTTCATAAATCATGAGTCACTTCAAATATTCACAAAACGTTTTAGAATGTTCTGAAACGTTACATTCTAGCCTCTGAGAAAGGTGGCTCAGAAAATGGCCTTATGCGCGCCAGAAAACCGTCAAAATATTTCATATACCAAACTGTATGATAATTACAATTAAGTGGAATGGCACACCTTTTATTTGAGTATTTAAATATTATTATTATTATATGAATTACATTATATGTGTTTATATGAATTAGTTAGAACAATGCTCTATGAGAGAGAACGTGAGCAGCCATGATAGAAAACGTGAGAAGACATATTCTGGGGTAACTACAATAGTAAAATAATCAACAATTTAATAATAATCAACTGCAAAATGATGTAGGTTAGGGTTATCAGAATTAAATATTTTCTTCACAATTGTGTTCTATACACCAAAATATGTCATTTGAACACCCCCTCTCCATTGATTTAAAAAAAATGCATAGTATGACCCGCCCTACCCCACTAAGTTACTAGGTTCATAAACAACAACAAAGGCACTTACCGGTGCTTTGATTTCGATCTTCTTTAGGGCCTCCATAGATTTCCAGCGTCCCACAAAGCGTCCTACCTAACACTCTAACTTTACTAATTTAGAAGCTATAGACATTACCCCTAATTGATATAATTATTAGACAACGTCCTACTTCATTTTGTCACTTTAGAAACATCACCAAATTAAACTTAGCACCAACGATTTAGTCAGATGTAAATAATCATGCTGTTAGTTCAGCCCAAACAAACGAACAGGCCGCGTTCCGCTGCGCTGTTTATCTTCTTGTGCTGCCATTCAGCTTTCTTTTAGTGACTTTTAGACTATATACATATATATACACACACACACACTCACCTCAGATATATATATATATATATATATATATATATATAATCTTTATCTTTTGTGAGTGTGATACTTGTAAGGTGTAAATATTAAAAAGGCAGTCTGACCAAATCTATAACATTAAAATTCTAAACAAATAGCAAATTATTTTCCATAAAACATTTTTACTCTTTGATTACAAAAATCATACACCCTAACTCAGGGGTGGGCAACCTTTTTAAGTGAGCGTGCCAAAATCGTCAAATCTTTGATGCAAAAGTTAATCTTTACCATTTTTTAGCAGAAAACATTAAGTTAAAATATAAAACTCAGCGAAGAATTTGGATATTTATTTATTTTAATTTTTTTTAAGGTGAGCCCGGGGAATCGCGTGCCGGAAAAAAGTCGTTGGCGTGCCACGTTTGGCACGCGTGCCAAGGGTTGCCCACGCCTGCCCTAACTAATACATATAAACATTAGGGTTATAACTTTTTTACAACCTAACATTCCTGTACTTTAATTCGATGAACTTTTGCCTAAAAACAAAGAAATGAACTTTCATTTTAATATCTTTTTAAAAAAGGTCACCCCGAAATCAAAAAATCGATTATTGCATACGTAACTTTATTGCATATTCCATGTAATATAATAATAGAACTCACAACATAATCGTTATAATACTTGTACATATATTACTGCTTATTGCTTAGAATAAACCGAAGTTGCAGTTTGTTTTTATTTCTGCAGGCGCATACAGTTCCTGCATAACTTTGATTGCACGTTCTGCACACTGTACTTCTTGTATCTTGAGTGGGGATGGCTCCTGCTTCCATGATTTTTCAATGAGTTCAATGCTTTTTTGTAAGGTTTCAATATTTTCTGACAAGTTCTTGAAGTCATTTTCATTGTACATCTGATTAGTAAACCAATATTCTGCCCAGTTGTATGAAATGAATCTGCATACCTTCTCCAAAGTCTTCCTTGTTGTAGGTATAAGAATAAATGCAAGGATAGCTAGAATGGCTCTTGAATGCCACCTCGCATTGCTGATGTTTGGAATTTTCTGAAAGTTAATCAAAGGAAAATTCCCTTTTTCTTCAAAGAATCTAAACACCCGTGTTAGATGGTACAAAAACTTAATATCATCTCTCCATCCTGATTTCTCGAGGACCTCTTCTGCTCCATTAACAAACTGTGCCTTTAGTTCCTCATAATTCTTCACCAGTTGGGATACAAATGGATATTCGATGTTTGGAGAACTGGTGTTAGCACCAAGATCTTCGTCCATTACCAAACGGAGAATCCTGTCCAGAATGTGATGCTGACAACTGATAAATTGTGGTTTGCAGATACCCTTCTCTGAGAACATTCGTTGCAATTTGACAACAACTCCACTCTTTTTCCCAGTGTTAACACTTGTTGTATCAGCAACGATCATCTTTATTGCATTCCATAAGGTGTATTCATCAATAACTTTTGCAATTCCTTCAGCAATAGTTTCAGCCTTGCCATCTTTCAGACGCAATGCATCCAATTTTACTTCGGTTCTTTCATTTTTAAGTACCACTACTTGATACTCATTTTCCTCAATGCGCTTTCCATCAAAATGTAAAGACCACTCTTCCATCTGTAAATTTTCAATCATTTCCTCCTTCAATTTAGCAGCCTCTTTGTATGCTGACTTGTAAATTGCTGCTTGACTTGGTGTTGGAACGTCAATACCATCAAGTGACAACTGTTTGCATATTTTAGCGGCTTTACTTGTTGATACTCCTGTGGATGTCACCAAGTTGGTTGCAACACTACTTTTGTTATGTCTTCTGGTTGGTGGAGTAATACTCTCATCTTCATCTTCATGCTCGCTCTCTTCAGATTCAGTACCACTACCACCAGATACATGATTGTAAGATGTTGATGCTGATTCAGCAGGCAATTTTCGTCTCTTTGAAGGGTGAATCGTTTCTTCACTTGCAACTTGACCTGTAGAGTACCCCACTTCTCCTTTGCTTTCCACTTGAAGGTGGTACAGTCGTTTGTCTTCCGAGGATAACCATTGGCCATTTACTTTAGTGATATCAAAAAGTTCATTCAGGGCATCATATTTTCCCCTCCTGACATATTCATCATAAGTCTTCATCACCTTGTCAAGCTTTGCTCGTATTACTTGATCTGACACATGCGGAAAATTCAATTTATTCTTCCATAATTTTGTAACTTCTTTGGAAATTTCCACTATTCGCTCCTTTCTTCCTTTGATTTCTGTTCCAAGAAACTGGTACCGTCCAATGATTTGGATTTGGAGTGGCATTCTGCATTTTTCTTCTAGTGAAGATTCTTCTAAAGGCACACTTCCTCTTCTTCTATGTGACTGCTGGAATCTCACCAGATTATTGGTCCAGATATCCTTGTTCTTCTGTATGGTAGTATCACTTTTCTTGTGTGACATTATATTGCTTCTGAAACAGATATAAAAAGGTATTAAGTTGATTTGTTTGTTTGTTTATATATATATTATTATATATATAATATTAATATAATATATAGAAATAATATAATAATTAGAGGGCGGATTTTTAGGTGAAAAAATATGACCAAATATTTATTTTTTAGGTGATAAAATTTTGGAAAATATTTTTAGAACATCCATAGAACGTCTCACGAAAATATTTATCACCAAATATTTTGGGCTCTATATATTTTTTGAGTTTGACTCCCCTCTACAAAACATTCTGGATACGCTTTTGTTTACGTGTTAAAATGGAAGAAAAATTCAACAAATTATTATGGTTAATAAATTTTAAAAATGTTCTGGAATGTTCAAGAGTGCAGAAGCGAATTCCACATTTCGCTACGTTTTTTAATTAAGCGAACATATTACAAATAATAAAAGCTTACCTGAAGTTGAGTTGAACTGAACAGTTGAGTAACTATTGCGCAATACTGGACACAAGTGATTCGGTTGATTTCATTTCGTGCTTTTATACAATTTGCGAGTGCATGAAGAACAATGTCGTGTGTTCTAGAATTTTCTTGTATGGGTGGATTGATATTAGTCATCGAATTTGAGCACCGGAAGTGATTTTTCGGGCGATGTCACGATATATTAGCGTACTGAAAAATTCGAAAATATTTTTTAGGTTAAAACCTAAAAGTCCGCCCTCTAATAATAATATATTTATATACTTATGAGTAGTAACGTAAATATATGGTTATGGTGATTCAAACTTTTGATTTGGGGGTGACCTTTTTTAAAAACTAAGAGGAAGTAGGGTCTTTTTCATTGTTTTTAAGCAAATGTTCATCGATTGTCAGGAGATCTTTTATTTGAAAAAAAGTCTAAAAGTTATAACCCTAATAAACATATCTTTAAAACTATGATGTATTGACGTAATATGTATTGATTACATATGTAGTGTAAATTATTGTAGACGTTCTGAACATAAACTGTCGTCCATTTTTAAGAAACTACAAAAGTACAGAAATGTGTCTTTTGTTTTAGTTTTCAGAGACATAGGCTATGTTGTCTTAGGAGCACATCGCGATACAGATTTCAAAACGGTCCTTTTTTTATGGAGGAAAGAGGTAGCTAAGGGCTACGGAGAAAGCCAAGACGGAGAAAGCCAAAAAACAAGGTCTCCAAGGCTCAATGATACCATTTTCCTTTTTTTTTTAAATATAAATTTTAAAAAGGTTGTGTAGTGAGGAATAGAGGGAGAAGTGCGTGTTTGAGAGCCAGGTTACTTCTAAGACAATTTTAGTGGGTGGGTTAAAATAGTTTTTTTTGTATTTGTATTTGATCACAACACAAATCAGATCAAATGTATATGTTCATGCATATATACTCATATATATGCTCTTATTTTATTTTAGTAGGTGGGTAAAATCTTTCTGTATGTGGGCAACTGCCCACCCAAGTGATACTTACATTATGCCATAGTCGATACTAGCAAAAGATCGGCACTACGCGCCGATTTTGCTAGATCTGCGGTGCTTGGACCTTCGACCCAAACTGAATTGTGGGCCTACGGCGTATTTTATTTTGAACATCAATAGCCCTTTATCTAGATATCGTTCCCATTCCTCTCACCTTGGGCCTCAGTAATTGGGGTGCCTGTGGCCCTCCAATTACTGGCGAACCAATTATTCGGTCAATAAAACTACAGAAAAGAACGCAGCCATGAAAATCTAAAACTTTACAAATCTTGATACGATGAACTCGGATGCGAAGCTCAAGATTTTCATGACTGCGTTCTTTTCTATAGTTTTATTGACCAAATAATTGAACCGACAGTAATTGGGGGGTCGCAGGCCCATAATTACTGGGGGTTCAATTATTTGGTCAATAAAACTATAGTCATGAAAATCTTAAGCTTCACAAATATTGACACAATGTGAAGCTCAAGATTTTCATTGCTGCGTTCTTTTCTATAGTTTTATCGCGGTGTTGGGGGCCCTCGGGCCCAGTAATTGGTGGTTGGGGGGGGGGGCTGGTCACACATATATTTTCGTTCATTACTCATCACCCCCATCCACCATACGAAGTTTGGTCGAAATCGGTTCAAAACGTAAAAGTTTTTTCTGCGGACAGACAGCAGACACATTTTTGTTAAATTATAATAGTAATGATGCCCGATTAGGTTAATTAAATGGCCGGTTAGGTCAACTGAATGCCCGACTAGATTAATTGAATGCCCGGGTACGTTAATTGAATGCCCGGTTAGGTTAATTGTACACCCTTGACGATTGGTTAGGTTAAGTCGTGATATTTTCGTTAAAGCCAACGAAAATATCACGACTTAACCTAGCCAATCGTCAAGGGCGTACAAATGACCTAACCTGGCATTCAATGAACCTAACCGGGTATTCAATAATAGCGAAGCGACCCGGCGTTGCCGGGGTGGATGTTGAACGCTATATATATATATATATATATGCCCGGTTAGGTAAACTGAATGCTTGGTTAGGTTAATTGAATGCCCAGTTAGGTCAACTGAATGCCCGATTAGATTAATTGAATGCCCGGGTACGTTAATTGAATGCCCGGTTAGGTTAATTGTACACCCTTGACGATTGGTTAGGTTAAGTCGTGATATTTTCGTTAAAGCCAACGAAAATATCACGACTTAACCTAACCATTCGTCAATGGCGTACAGATGACCTAACCTGGCATTCAATGAATCTAACCGGGTATTCAATAATAGCGGAGCGACCCGGCGTTGCCGGGGTGGATGTTGAACGCTATATATATATATATGCCCGGTTAGGTAAACTGAATGCCCGGTTAGGTTAATTGAATGCCCAGTTAGGTCAACTGAATGCCCGATTAGGTTAATTAAATTGCCGGTTAGGTCAACTGAATGCCCGATTACATTAATTGAATGCCCGGGTAAGTTAATTGAATGCCCGGTTAGGTTAATTGTACACCCTTGACGATTGGTTAGGTTAAGTCATGATATTTTCGTTAAAGCCAACGAAAATATCACGACTTAACCTAACCAATCGTCAAGGGCGTACAGATGACCTAACCTGGCATTCAATGAACCTAACCGGGTATTCAATAATTTTACCATAGGTTTCATAATGATCTTGATGACGTCATTTAATGTTTTAAAATTAATTATTTAATTTATTAACACCCACATGCACAACCTCGGGACCTAATCAATATGTGTGTGAAGTTTCATGTTTGTAACTGCTTCCATTTTGGAGTTATGGTTGATGGCTGGAACACACACACACACACACACACACACACACACACACACACACACGTGTAAAAGCGCATCTAATCAGATAACTTAATTAACGTATTTCTATGACAACTAAAAAATAGAATGATAAATCAATATCCTATCAAATTGTTTTGTGTATACGTAAAATTATTTGTACAAAAGCCACAGTAATAAAACGCACAAAAGTCACGGTAAATAATTTCGAGTGTGGCTCGTTTAACTTTAAACTCGTGTTTATTTAAATTCCGTTTTGATTATGTAATTTTTTGTATTGAATCGATAAAGAAATCTTTTGTGAATCGAAAAATGTTAAAATTATAACAAATATCAAAATATTTTGTATAAAAATCATTGAATTTTAAAAATGCATGTTTGTTTTTAGTTTTTTGCAAAAAGGTTCTTTATGAATTTTAAAAATATATACTTTTTTTAAATTGAATCGATAAATAAATCTTTTGTGAATCGAATGATATTAAATGTTTAGTAAATATTGACTTATTTTGTGCCAAAATTATGATTAAAATGAAAAATTAAAAAAATGCGTGTACAGGCATGGGAAGAACTGTACCCCTAAAAGGGGGGAAGGAATTATGTTAGGGAATTTTTTTTTAGCATGGGCACTGCACAATAAAAAGACGCATCGAATGGTGAAAACCGCATTGTTCTACACCAATTGTAGCGACCTGTAGGTGTGCGCAAAAAAACTGTTATATATATATATATATATATATATATATATATATATATATATATATAAGGCTTCATTTCTGAAATAGTATATTAGACTAGCAAAAGGTCGGCGCTACGCTCCGATTTTGCTAGATCTGCGGTGCTTCGGCTGAATTGTGGGCCTACGGCGTATTTTATTTTGAACATCAGTAGCCCTTTATCTGGATATCATTCCTATTCCTCTCACCTTGGGCCTCAGTAATTGGGGTGCTCTAAAGCTTCACAAATCTTAATACAATGAGCTCGGATTTGAAGCCTAAGATTTTCATGACTGCGTTCATTTCTATAGTTTTATTGACCAAATAACTGAACCGACAGTAACTGGGGGCCCTGCGGCCCGCCAAATCATAGTTTTCATTGTTTCGAGTGCATCAATAATATTGTTATAGTGTTCCATTAGTTGTGATAAGCATGATCTTCCTGACCGGAATCGATGTTGGTTATCATTTTTTTTTCTGAGTTTCCCCATTAACCCCACCCCCTCCCCCATTACCCCACCCCTCTCCCCCAATACCCCCTCCCCCACCCCTCTCCCCCATTTACCCACCAATTTTTTTTCTGAGTTTCCCCATTAACCCCACCCCCTCCTCCATTACCCCATCTCTCTCCCCCCAATACCTCCTCCCCTCTCCCCCATTTACCCCCCACCCTTCCCCCATTACCCCCAAGGGGGGAAGGGGGCTGGCACCTTGCAAAGGATTTACTTTAATTTTTTTTGAAGGGGGCTGGCACCTTGCAAAGGATTTACTTTAATTTTTTTTGAAGGGGGCTGGCACCTTGCAAAGGATTTACTTTAATTTTTTTTTGGTTACATATATACCGTATATCGCATCTATTTTTCTGAGTTTCCCCATTAACCCCACCCCCCCCCCTTTTGTGCCAAAATTATGATTAAAAATGAAGAAATGGGAAGAACTGTACCCCTAAAGGGGGGGGCAGGATTTATGTTAAGGAATTTTTTTTTAGCATGGGCACTGCACAATAAAAAGACGCATCGAATGGTGAAAACCGCATTGTTCTACACCAATTGTAGCGACCTGTAGGTGTGCGCAAAAAAACTGTTATATATATATATATATATATATATATATATATGAAAATTATTTCACGAAAGTAACACGTGAAAAATATTTATGATGAATAAAACCACGAAGGAAAGGAAACACAAAATGGTGCTCAAGCGCTTGAGCACCATTTTGTGTTTCCTTTCCTTCGTGGTTTTATTCATCATATATATATATATATTATATATATACCGGGTGGCCCAAAAAAAATGGCACCAATTTTGAGAAGTGATATCTCAATAACCATTGCAGCTAGGGACTTAATAAAACAACCAAATGAAAGATAATTATTTTCTCTTTAAATACTTATTCTATGGCTTGATGGTTATAAGCCCATATAATGCCCAAAATTGGCTTCCAAAAACAATATACAAAAAAAAGTTGCGCATTTATATTTATTCCTTGATCCTAATTTTAAATGAAATTTTTCTATTCCAGACCCCTCAAGATGGGATTGAGAGAATCTGATAAGAACATTATACAAACACTACGTGAAGAAAAAGGATATTCATTAAACATAATCCTTTACGAATTTCCAAATAGAAATTGGAAAAAAAGAACTGTGGCACATTTTTTACAAAAACTTAAAGAAACCGGCAGCAGTCAACGGCGTCCGGGAAGTGGTCGACCAGAAACTATTAGAACGCCAGAAAACATTGAAAAAGTAAATGAAATGGTTTTAAGTCAAGAGGAACAACCGGGAACAAGTAAAAGTGAACGTGAAGTTGCGAAAGAAACCGGGATTTCACGTTCATCAGTACAGCGAATAATTCGCTGTACTGATGAACGTGAAATCCCGGTTTCTTTCGCAACTTCACGTTCACTTTTACTTGTTCCCGGTTGTTCCTCTTGACTTAAAACCATTTCATTTACTTTTTCAATGTTTTCTGGCGTTCTAATAGTTTCTGGTCGACCACTTCCCAGACGCCGTTGACTGCTGCCGGTTTCTTTAAGTTTTTGTAAAAAATGTGCCAGTTCTTTTTTCCAATTTCTATTTGGAAATTCGTAAAGGATTCTGTTTAATGAATATCCTTTTTCTTCACGTAGTGCTTGTATAATGTTCTTATCAGATTCTCTCAATCCCATCTTGAGGGGTCTGGAATAGAAAATTTCATTTAAAATTAGGATCAAGGAATAAATATAAATGCGCAACTTTTTTTTATATATTTTTTTGGAAGCCAATTTCGGGCATTATATGGGCTTATAACCATCAAGCCATAGAATAAGTATTTAAAGAGAAAAGAATTATCTTTCATTTGGTTGTTTGTTTAAGTCCCTAGCTGCAATGGTTATTGAGATATCACTTCTCAAAATTGGTGCCATCTTTTTGGGGCCACCCGATATATATATATATATATATATATACACACAGTGGTGGGCACCGTTAACCAAAAAGTTAACTTCGATAACGATAATCCGTTAACCCCAATTTTTAACTCCGATAACGATAATCCGATAATTTTACTACAAAGTTAACGGAAGTTAACGATAATCCGTTAACGATAACTATTTCTTTACTAACATTTAAAAAAATCAAGGAAAAAAGCTTTAAAACCCATAGAAAATGTTTATTTATGCAAAATCCAACAATAAATAGGTATTTAACTGTATTTTTATCAAGTTTTGCAACTTTTTTGCTTAATAACTTTTTTTATATTTTTAATAAAAAATGTACTGATTACATGTTTTGAAACCCTTGTAACCACTAACCATTAACTAAATTTTAATTTACCAGAGAATTATTATGGCGGGAACTGAAAGGTAAAATTAAATTTAGGCACATTTATTAAAGACTATGACACAATGTGCTGGTTGCCCTTCAGAAAGACCAACTTCTCAAAGTTGGGCCCAACTGCCAGTCTTGACCTCTTGGGCCTCCCCAACCTCCCCTTGCGAGATCTGGAAGCAGACTGAAGTTATGGCGATTTGAATTCATTCGCGGAGCGGTGATCTTCCGTGAATGACTCCTCGCAGTTAACGTGTTAACGGACTTTAACAGACTAAATATCGAGTTATCGGAAGTTAACTGGTCCGATAACGATAAATGGAAATTAACTTCCGTTAATAGTCCGTTAAAAAAAGTTAACTTCGTTAATTAACTGTTATCGGATTAACGCTTTATTGCCCAACACTGTATATATATATATATATATATATATATATATATATATATAAGGCTTCATTTCTGAAATAGTATATTAGATATGTATATATAGTGTCGGGATTATTCTTGTAAAAATGCCTGAGCTCATAACCCCAACTGAGTAGCCAAATAAGTATATAAGTTTTTAAAATGAGGGCGAATGAGGCAATTTTTACTGTAAATTCAACATAAAATTTATTTTCATAAAATTATGCATTTAATTCATAATTTCTTAATTCAAACAAACAAAAACAACAAAACATCTTTATTGTGGATCATTCACAATCCATAGCCACTTAACCTAACATACAAGTACAATCTTACGTATACATTGAGCTCAATACAAAAATAATTTCAACATAGCCACCTAACCTAGCATACTGTTTGATTAATTATCTGACAATTTTATGTATATTGTTATTACATGAGACATCTTATAGCACTTATAACATTTATTATAACATAGCCACTTACTATAACACTTATTATAACGCAACTTAATATGCATATATAATCTTTACTACATTACAAAATAAGGTATTGTAAACCAGCAGTTGTCTGAACCAAGACTGCCATATAGATGAGAAGTACACATTAGAGCTGTTTTGGACCCTAGTAATGAAATTATATATATTCTTCCGGATTAACAATTGACTGGTAGGTAGGTTACACGTAGTAAACATAAAACTGGCACTGCACCATTTTGGTTCCCTACATAGCATACGAAAAATATTATTATAAGCAACCGAGAGTTTATTCATAGCAGTTTTTGTATAGTTCCACCACAGATGGGATGTATACAGTGCAGTACAGTAAGTTCTAAAAAGATAAATTTTAAATGATTCTGAACACCTACCAAATTTCCGTACTAGCATGTTACCTGTACATACAGCTTTTTACGTTGCCTCTCAATATCAAGTTCATCTCGCAGCTCATGAGTAATTACATGACCTAAGTATTTACATGTGTCTTTGACAGGTATAATCTGACCATTCATTTCAAAAGACCCACATGATACATGTTTGTTTCAGTAGATTACACCTAAAACTCAAAATACAACTCTTTGCCCCATTATAGGTGATGTCATTTTCTATACCATATTGTTCACATATCTCTAATAGTAGGCCTACTCTCAGCCCATGGAGAGAGGGTGACAGAAGAACAAGGTCATCAGCATACATTAAATGATTAATTTTTTCCTTTCCAATGACACAGCCAGTTCATTAATATTAATTATTATACTATTAATTAATTATTATTATTATTAATTATTAATTATTATTATTATTATTAATTAATTATTATTAATATTATTAATTATTATTATTATTATTAATTAATTATTATTAATATTATTAATTATTAATTAATTAATTATTAATATTAGTTCATTAATATTCTTAAAATTTGCAATATTATAATCATGCGACTCAGACAGGGGGTTATTTTTTTTTAGCCAGTCATAGACGTTGGAGGCTGATGAAGAACGACTCAGTTGTAAATTAAAAACTAATGGAAACATATTAAAACCATTTAAAGTTTGTTTATTGTAAATAAATGCAAAATACCTTTGATGTGTGATGTGCTATACTCTGTGGCAATGTAGAAACTTCCACAAACAGTACAATTTTTTTTATTATTTACCTGAAAATGAAGATCTTTTTAATATCTGGGTATCTAAGTGTGGAAGAGTGGACCTAAAACTTAGTCTTAACATTAAACGGAGATTAATATGTGATAAACATTTTAATGAATTAATATCGGTCAAGATTTTGTAGATAACTGGTCCCGACAGTAGACTAAATTAAAGTGAATTTGCGATGTATTAAATGAATTAGCTTTATCAGGATTGGTAAAAAAATAAGAAATAAACAAAATAAATAAATAAATATATATATATGATGAATAAAACCACGAAGGGAAAAGAAACACAAAGGGGTGCTCAAGCGCTTTCGTCTAATGACATCCTCAGGAACACTGGAGTGAAAGGACAGATCAAGGCAATATATAGGTTACAAAAATAAACATACATACATACATATATATATATATATATATAGTAAGCATAGAAAAAATTGTGGGAGGAGCAAACACATTTGTATGGGAAATTGACACTTTTAGCACTTCGGCCGACATTCAATATAAATTCAAATGGCTTGTTTATGAAACAGGTCACAAAAGAATAAAGAAATAAAAATAAATATAAATATAAATTGGGGAAAAAAAAAAATTAATTACAAAATAGTGCCTTAGTGATATATATGTCACAGCCTAAATAACCATAAAGAAATAAACCAACAAATAAAAAACCACAAATATATATATATATATATATATATATATATATATATATATATACACACATACACACATATACATATAATATAGTAAGTAAAGAAAATTGTGGGAGGAGCAAACACATTTGTATGGGAAAATGACACTTTTAGCACTTTGGCCGACCTTCAATATAAATTCAAATGGCTTGTTTATGGAACAGGTCACAAAAGAATAAAGAAATAAAAATAAATATAAATATAAATAGGGGAAAAAAAAAAAAAAATTACAAAATAATGCCTTAGTGATATATATGTCACAGCCTAAATAACCATAAAGAAATAAACCAACAGATAAAAAACCAAAAAATTGTAAGTGGAGTCTACAAATTCAAGCTCAAAAGGGAAGTTTACAATCAATTTAATAGATGATGCCAAATTGATATATATGTCAAAAAAAAAAAAAAAAAAAAAATTTAAAAATAATAAAAAATAATAATAATAAATTGAAAAATAAATTTTAAGAGAGGCACACCAATTTATAAGGGAAAAATTACCAAAGGTTTTTTAGTTATTGTCTGAATCATGCATATTATGGTCACAAACGAATAAAAAAGTACAAGTAAATATAAATTGGAAAACAAAATGATGCCTAGATGATATATAAAGAACCATAAAAATATATACAACATATAATGCTTCAGTTTTGTTTCACTCTAGCAACATTGTTAATAGAAATATTCTTGAGTCGGCTATAATTCAACTTACAAATAACCTTAACATGAGTAAAGGTCTGTTTCAACTCGATCCCGTTGCTCTGAATTCCTTCAGAATGGATTTAAACAAAAAGGGCAGGTTGTTAAATCTTTGGTAAAAATTTGTTTTTGTCTTTGTTTCCTTATAAATCTGTAGGTTTCTCTTACAATTTTATTTTTCAATTTTTTGCTGTATGCGTGTATGTGTATGTATGTATGTGTATGTGAGTATGTGCGTGGTCTTTGCAGTTAAATGTGTGTGTATGTATATGTGTGTATATGTATATGTATGTATGTGTGTATATGTATATGTATGTATGTATGTGTGTATATATATATATATATATATATATATATATATATATATATATATATATGTGTGTATGTACCTTACCTTACCTTACAACCTTACAAAGGTTCCGCGCGATGATTTCTCATTTCGCGAAGGTCAAGCTTGTATGTATATATATATATATATATATATATATATATATATATATATATATATATATATATATATGTTATAATGTTATAATGTTATAATGTTTCAGACCAACAAAGACCCTAGGATCCACTCATGGCTGGTCTACCTAACTGTGTTCGTAATCGTGTATTGTGTATGTCCTCCGTGGTGGCGGAGGGAACCTACAATTTTACGTGGGTTCCGAACCACAAGAACATAAGAAATTTATGTAAAAACTGCCGGTAATTTGGCAACGACCAATTTTTACGAAACTAAATAATTATCAATTTAAAACTAATTAATTATCGATTTAAAACTAAAGATAGAATCTCTGGATCCAGAGGATCAAGTCATAATAGACTACTATCCACAAATGTTACACTCTATATCTATTTATAACGGACATGCAAATATATCAGATCCAAAGAATCCAGTCAATTTCATTACGGTATCCATCAAGTCACGGTCCATATCGATTGCGGACCAAGTCAAAATTTACAACCATATACATTACAATATATACACTTACAAGGAAAAGTGTAGGTGTGGCTGTAAAGACTGTACAGTAATGTGGAAATGTGTGTGCACCCATTATGGGTCTCCCATTTAAAGGTGTTTGTGGGGCAAGTGAAGATCATGAGTTTTTCAATACCTCACAGTACTATGGGGGGCACCGCTCGGCAGAGGAATCTCTTTAAATGGGGTGTGTAAGGACAGAGAGTACCCCTAACCCAAGACGCTGCCTCCCTATATCCCAAACACTTGTGTTGAGCTGTGGGATCTATCCCCACAAAGCCTTAATTTTACTACCTTAAACTATACCCTTTCTATCAACATGCGCGTCTAATCGATTTTTAAACATGTTTATAGACGTGCTACTAATTACTTCTACCGGCAAACTATTCCAGCTATTTACTATTCTATGCGTAAAAAAGTTTTTCGCAACTGCTGTCTCGAACCTTCTACTTGTCAACTTACACCTGTTATTTCTAGTCCTATTATATTGAGATATTTCGAAAAAGCCATCTCTATCTACGTTATCAAACCCATTCATAATTTTGAAAACCTGGATTAGATCACCCATTAACCTCCTAGTCTCGAGAGTAGTCAATTTTAACTCCTTAAGCCTATCCTCGTACGACTTTGACCTAAGAGACGGAATCATCTTAGTTGCTCGTCTTTGAACTCTTTCGATTTTGGCTATATCTTTGCGCATATGCGGATTCCAAAATTGGACCGCGTACTCCAAATGGGGTCTAACTAATGATTTATAAAGAGGAACTATAATATCGCGCGATTTGTACTCAAAATTTCGAGCTATAAACCCTAACACTTTGTTCGCCTTATTGACCGCTGCTGTACTTTGTTTCGCTACTTTTAAATCACCAGTGACTATAACTCCTAAATCTTTTTCCTGCTCTACGCTTGTTAAATCTTTCCCTGACATACTATACGCAAAATTACCGTTACGCGAACCTATATGCAAAATTTTGCATTTATCCACGTTAAATCTCATTTGCCATGTGACTGACCAATCAACGATTTTATTCAGATTTTCCTGAATTTTACCTCTATCTTCGTCATTAATCGCCCTACCACCCAGCTTCGTGTCATCCGCAAACTTTGAAACTGTACTGACTAGGCCGACATCTAAATCGTAATATATATAAGAAAAAGCAAGGGGCCCAATACAGAACCCTGAGGAACGCCACTCGCTACATTAGCCCAACACGACTCCGCTCCATCAACGACCACCCTCTGTTTCCTGCCTCGCAACCACTCTTCTAGCCAATTTATTACTACACCCTGATTCCATGAGCCTTAGTTTTTTCAATGAGTCTTTTGTGCGGCACGGTGTCAAACGCTTTTTGAAAATCTAAATACACTACATCAACCGCCCGATGTCTATCGTAAACGTCAACCACGCTTTGGAAAAATTCTAAAAGATTAGTTAAGCAAGATTTGTTTCGCCTAAAACCGTGTTGCGTATTTCTAACCAGATTATGCACTTCTAAGTGTTCGACTATACGATCCCTAATTATTGATTCCAGTAGCTTACCTACAACAGACGTTAAACTGATTGGCCTATAATTTCCCGCCGCACCTTTATCGCCTTTCTTAAAGATAGATGTTACGTTTGCTAACTTGAAATTATCTGGTACGCACCCCTCAGAAATAAACGCATTAAAAATCTTTGTTAGCGGCACAACAATGCTATCTTTTAATTCTTTTAGTTGTATGGGATATATGGAATCCGGACCCGGTGATTTACGCGTTTTCATTTTATCAATATAGCGCATTACTTCCCCTTCACTAACGACAATATTATCCAAAATATTACCATTATCAAAAGGTATTATGTCTATGACCGTAGGGATATTCGTTACATCTTCTATAGTAAAAACTGACATAAAAAATTCGTTTAGCAAGGTAGCCATTTCCTTGTTTTCAGAGACTAGATCTCCATTTACATTTTTCAATGGACCTAAGACACTTTTTACTGGATTTCTATTATTGACGTATTGAAAGAATCGTTTGGGGTTTTCTTTACCGTCACGACCTATGGAGATTTCAAATTCGCCCTTGGACTTTTTTATTACACTTTTCGCTTCACGCCTCAGAGATATGTAGTTGTTTCGTAACAACAAATTGTCTTTATCGCACTTATGTTGCCTATAAGCCCTATCTCTACTCTTTATAATGTCTCGTACTCTAGAAGTAAACCACAAGGGCTTGTTGTTTACTTTCGCACGCTTAATTTTGTACGGTACACATTCCTCATTTATAGTCCTAAATACCGTTACGAACGATTCCCACATTAGTTTTGCGTTGGAGTTCCCCATTACGTTTTCCCAATTGACGTGTGAAAATTTATTTCGAAATTTACTAAAGTCTGCGTGCTGGAAGTTAGGAATTTTAGTCGAGTTAGTTGGTTTCGAGTGACTTACTGAGAGGACAAACTCTACCATATTGTGATCGCTATTGCTCAACGGTTCTATTACTTGAAGATCAGTAATTAGCCTATCATCCGTAGTTATTACTAAATCTAAAATACTGTCCAACCTCGTAGGTTCCCCAACCTTTTGAATAAGAAAGCTATCCTCGAGAAAATTAACTAAACGATTACCTTCCGCGTCTCACTGCATTGTATCGTAATTCACGTTGGCGCAATTAAAGTCACCCATAACTAAAGCCTGCTCGCTACCGATTATTCTCTTTAGTTCACGATATAACGCTTCGTCCGTATCAGCTGTTTGATTTGGGGGCCTATATATAACCGCAACAAGAAGTTTGAAATCGTTCAATTTAAGTTCTGCTATAGTCGAATCTATCGGTTCTGGAATTGAGTGCTTTACTTCTATAACGTTCGCAATATTATCTTTGATATACAACATAACACCGCCTCCTCGCCTACCTATTCTGTTTTTAACAAAAAGTCTATAACCTTTAATTTGATATTCCCCTACAAAGTCACGTGTTTCAGTGCTAAGCCACGATTCATTTATCGCAATTAAATCATAGTCTTTACAAGCAATTAAGGAAAAAAATTCGTTTATTTTATTTCGTAGGCTACGAGCATTTAAGGATAGAACCTTCAAATTGCTTGCAATTACGACACCTTCGCGAGCGCGGGGGAAACTTGTAGAATTTACGCTGGGACCGTTCGAGTTACGGCAGCCTGAAAAGAAGAGACAGATTATGAAATAGTCTTCCTAAACGCGCAGCTCCTACGTCATTAAGATGAAGTCCATCTTCGAGGAACAAGTCCCTCCTGCCGTAGAAACTGTTCCAAAAATTCGCATAATGCACTCCTTCCTGTTGGCAAAGAGACTTTAGGTTATTGTTAATATAGGTCGCCTTGCTGTAGAAATCGTTACGTTGGATAATTCGAGGAAGTATACCTGTTAAGACAATCTTATTAGTTTTCTCCTTTAGTCGCTCTATTAAGTCCCTGTACCTAGCCAGCAGTTCTTCCGATCTAGAATTTAAAACGTTATTAGTACCGACATGAATAACATATGTTGTGTCCTCGGCGGTACCGTCTGTAAAATGGTCAACACTATTAGTTATATCCTCCACCCTTGCACCAGGGTAGCAGTAACGGCGCCTACGACGAGGGTTTCTCCCACAGAATTCCTCGAGCTGCCCTCAAACAATGGAATCGCCAACGAGTCGTATTTCCGGTTCATCAGCATCTTCGAAACCTAAAACAGAAAACTTATTGCTTGTTATTACTGGTAGACAAGTCTTTGCTTTTCGCAATGGGGCTCCATTTCGCACTCGAACGAAGGGTTGGGAACTAGGGGAAGAGAGAGGGCTATTAATACTATTTATATTATTAGTAGAAACTGAGGCATGAGGGGTCGTAACTGGAGTCTCAAGGGAATCCAATTTTGCCGTCAGAAGCATCACGCTTTCTTGAAGCCTCACCCTGGCCTCCCTCTCACGGTCTAATTCGTTCCTCAGGACTTCCATGCTTGAGCACCACCTGCAAACTAATTGTTCATTATTATTAGCCATTGTAAACGCGTAAGCGGCAAATTTCCCTTCACAGCGACCTGCAAGTACTTGACGGGGGTGCCATGCTTTTAATTAGTTAAAACACAAAAAAAAAAAAAACAACCACAAAACGAGCGTTTGGAAATTAATAAATTACAACGTAGGTCTACCGCGTGCTTATTGTGCCGTCACCTACGAAAACCCGCAAAATTGTTCTTGAAACGCAGAAACAGGTTCTTGTAACACAATTTTATGCTAAATGAATATATAATTAAGCTACCGACGAAAGAAATGTTAAAGAAAAAGTATTAAATGAAACTTATCTGGTCACTGTTTACTGACTTAATCCTTTTTTTCCCACGGTAGGTGACCTTTTTGGAGGTCAGGTAGTGTGTGAAGGAAAAATGAACCTTAAGAAAACACGTTTCTGATAGATTTGAAAAACAACAAAGGCAAACCAAGGGAATTTCAACCCTATGACTGCACGTTGTCTGATTGATTTGAAAAACAAACAAGGAAGTAGCCTTGGTTTGATCAAATAATATAGTACTGAATAACGTCAATAAATGAAATATATTCGTTAATGAATGATTAGTAGCACAAAGTAATTTAGTTAAGAATGCACGGAACACTTTTTTTTTTTTTAAAACACTTCAACGAAAACCACTACACGGTATACATGTGTAGTTGTATTATTTGTAATTTTTTCAATTTATATTTGTATGGAAAACTGATGAGTGGGTAGTTGGGAGGTAACGAAAATGGTTCACTGAGTAGGTAGGTAGTTAATCTAACAATTATTAAATTCCTTTTATGTCAATAACTGGGTGGATGAAACCAATTGGTTGCTCACCAGAGTTATTCTCCACACTAGTATTTATATACTGTGTGAGAAGAGCGTGCTCGGTAATAGATATACATTACCGCTCAACCAACCGAGGAAAAAACCAAGACAACGCTGGTGGAAAAAGCCCCGCGAAGAGGAGAACAAAGGAGAACGAAAACGAGGGACAGGGCGAAAGGACGGAACTGGAGAAGGGACGAGAACAGACAACGAAAAAGATCCCCACCAGCAAGTACGCTCTCGACAATTAAACAGGAAGGAGAAAAGAGACTCTCTAATAACTAACAGTAAGTGACTAATTGTGTTTTTAACCCAGCAAATTAATCACATTAAATTAAGCTGGGTCAGACAAGTTAGGCCTACATTGTGGCCTAAGACCCAGCATCAACTCATAGCTTAACAAAGGTGAAGGTAGATTGCCCTAACCTAATTTGGTGAGGAATCCTACTGTGGACCTCAATTTATCTGCCCGCTCTGGACCATTTCCGGAATCTCTAGGCTGACCCCTCTAGGCTAGACTTGATCTACTCTATAGTTAGACTGGAGATATAAGGGGTGGGTTAATTGTGGACCAATTCATACAGAGCATTTTTCGCATTGGTGGTCCGTGTGTGGGGAATTTACAAACCTTAACCTTACTTAACAAAAATTGAAAAATTAGGCTAAATGGTCTAGCCTAAGCCTAACCTAATCAAGCCTAATTAGGTCTACAACCTAGGGCCTAACTAGGAAACATTTACATTTAAGGAGTCTCATTCTCTTAAGCTTAGACCTGAGTGACACATAAGTACTTGGTGGGGATTAAACCAATTTAAATTTGACTGTTTTGTCTGTGCTCTCTCTTCTCTGGTAATTTCTTCTTGTCCTCTATTTCATTACGATCCCCAGTTAAACAATTTTGACTTAGACATGGACAGTGCGGAATTGAAAAAGTTAAAAAAGAAAAGGGGGGCAAAGTTGAGAGCTGTTACAAAGGCTGTGAACACTTTTAACAATATTACACAACCAGGTAAGGAAGATTTAGAGTGTGTAATTCTTAAATTGGAAACTAAAAAGAAGGAAATAATAGCCATTAATGAGAGTATTTCAGAGTTAGTTGAATCCGAAATGTCTGAAGAACAATTGATAGACCTTTACGCTGATAATGATGATCAGGTAATCTCAATTGAACAGCAAATAAGGAGACTACGGTCTCGTTTGACTGACTTAACACCAAAAAAACCTAATTCTGATTTTAATCAAAGTAGAGCTAACCTTCAACAAAATTTAAGTGGCATACTAAATCCTGAGTCACAAGAATTGAGGGCTCAGTTACCCATTTTGCTAGTACCAACATTTGAAGGGGGCACGGTACAATTCCCATCTTTCATTGACAAATTTGGGAATTTAATAGGTAATAAACCTTATATTTCAACTGTTGAAAAGTTTAGCTACTTAACTAGTTTCCTTAAAGGCCCAGCCTATAACCTGATAGCCTATTTACCAGCCGTAGGGAATTCATATGAAGTAGCTATTGATCTCTTAAAACGTAATTACATTAATAAAGATGAGATTGTATATGAATTATCTCAACAAATTTTTGAATTTGCACCCATAAAAGATAACCATAGTGATATGGAAATTTTTTATACAAAATTAGAAGCTATTATAGGACAGCTAGTTAGCAATGAGATAGATATTAAAGCTTCATCTTGGATTATGCAAGGCATAGTACTTAGGTGCCTTCCTTTAAGGGTTAAAGATATTTTAATTCTAAAGACGGGAGAAAATTATCCTAATCTGGAAGATATAAGAAAACACTTCCCCAATATCCTAACTAATTACAAATTGAGAGATTTTCCAACACAAAATAAGACCCAGACTATGGATAAACCAAAGACTGTTCCCAGAGACCAACTAGCTACAGCCAAACAGACAAAACTTGATACTGTAGAATCAAATGTGACCAACTATAATACACGAACACCTACATTACAGAACTTTAATGTAACTGCTGCCCATGGGCGCCCGCAGGATTTTTTCCAAGGGGGGGCAAAATTTAATGTATTAATAGGTAGGGACCGGAGCAAGCAAAAAACTTTTGACCCCTTAGGAACCAGCAGGTTAATTCTAAACAAGTTTAGTGTTGCATTTTCTGTAATGGAAAATGCAAATATATATTGTATATACATAACTTACAATGCACATGATAACAATCATTTATTTTATTTATAACAGAAACATGATAGAATGAAGAAAAAAGCACACTGAAGTAAATGTTGTACCTAATTTGAAAACGGTGTTTCGAGCATCACCTACACGCACTGCATGCAGCCAGGTGCTTGAGTTGGCGCTGCCAACTTGGCGGGATAATTTTAAGGGGGGACTTCTGAACAAATAAAAAGGTAGCAACCTTTTATCATGCACACAAATAAAAATTTTCACCCTTTAGGAGGCAGTTGGATACTTTTCAGCAAGTTTAGGATATAAATATTTTCTTAGAAAATATTTAATATTTTCTTGGCATTTCCAGGGGGGGGCAAGCGCCCCCCTTGCCCCTACCTGCGGGCGCCCATGCTGCTGCCTCAACTTACACACCACATTGCAAATTTTGTGCAAGTAATGAACACAGTAGTACTGGGTGTGACAAATATTCAGACTTTAACCAAAGAGCTAAAAGATGTGAACAGTTGAACCTGTGTAAAAAGTGTACTGGTCAGGGACATTATAAGAAAGACTGTAAATCTAGGTTAAGATTCAAGTGTAAGTTTTGTAAAAGTTTACGACATGTCTCATCAATGTGTGATTCACCAAAGTGTCCAAACAATAGTACTCAAACTAAAAAGATACCTCCCCCAAACAAAGGTAATCAAGAAAATGCCACTTTCATGGGACATTCTGTTTGTTCAAACAACGTAACAAGAAACACTGAGATTCTTTTACCAACTATTACTTTGGACTTAGTGAATAGTGAGGGTAGCACCACTCCAGTGAGATGTCTTATAGACTGTTGTTCTCAACAAACATTTGTTTCACAAAATGTAGTTAATAAATTGGGTTTGACACCAAACCCGAATGAACAAAAACTCAATATTGCATCCTTTGTTAAGGATAACTCGGACAAAAATAGCTATAAGACAATTGACCTGGAACTACATTTAGAAAATAAATTAAAGAAAATTGAAGCAGTTATTATTTCTAAAGTAGGACAAAACAAACTGGTTATACCCAAACTAGAACAAACCATAAATCATTTGGGAAAACACTACAAAATAGCTGATAGACATATCACAACAACACAGTAGCTAACATTGAAATGTTAATGGGGGCAGATTATATTAATCTTATTCATAAGGGCATAGTAGAGATAGGTAATGGTATAGCTATTCAGACTCCATCAGGGATAGCCCCTTTGGGTGATCTATCCAAATACAACCTAGACCTAAACCAAAATAGTTCATGACCAACAAATACTATGTGCCTCAACTCAGTCCTACATAACACCTGTAAGAATAGCAACACTTTGAATAATATTATCTCAACTGAGAACATTAATTCATCATTATCAAATGAAACTTTGGAAGAGGCAATTCAAACTTTATGGTTGCTAGAATCTGTGGGTATACATGACACAAATCAAACTTCAGAAGATCAGTTAATGGTAGAAAGATTTGAAGACACCATTCAGTGCAAAGACAATAGTTATTTTATTGAGTTACCTTGGAAAATAAATTGTCCAACTTTAAGAGATAATCTCAAAGTAGCTAAAGGACATTTATATAAAGTAATGAAAAAACTCAAACAAGATAATAATATTAAAAAGTACAGTGATGTCTTCAAAGAACAGCTACAGAAAGGCTTCATTGAAGAAGTAACAAATAACCCTTTTAAAAAAGATGGTTGTCATTATTTAACCCACAGGGGGGTCTATCGACAAGATGCCCCAACAACAAAACTCAGAGTAGTATATAACTGTAGCCTCAAAGACAGTGATAAACACAGTTTGAATGATTGCCTGATTGAGGGTCCTAATCTCATTTCTGACCTTGTGAAGATCTTACTGAGGTTCAGGTTAGATAAATATGCTGTACAAAGTGACATTTCAAAGGCATTTTTGAGAATAAATCTTAAAAATGAATATGATAAGAACCAACTTAGGTTCTTATGGTTCAAGGATCCATTTGATTTGAATAAAGGGTTCATAACCTATAGATTTAATGTTGTGTTGTTTGGAGCCAATTGCTCACCTAGCCTATTAGCATTGACAATTAGACATCATTTAAACCAGTTTAATAACTCTTTAACATTGAACTTCCTTAAGGAACATTTTTACGTAGACAATCTAATAGGCTCAACAACAACAAAATCTGAATTATCTGAAGTCTATGAACACTCTCAAAACATTATGCAACAAGGTAACTTTGAACTTAGAGAGTGGATTTCAAATGATGAGGATTTAAACAAAAAGATTTTAAAGGATAATAATGGTCTTACTGAGCCATCAGACAGTTAAAACTTTAGCAATGAACTGGTATTTGGATGCAACTTCTAACAGTCATGATTCAATCTGTACTAAAGGTTTTAAACTTGATGAGGAAGCAAATACTAAAAGACAAATATTATCAGAGGCTTCCAAAATTTTTGATCCTATGGGTCTATTCCTGCCTTCAACAATAAAATCAAAGATTCTCCTCCAAGAAATTTGGAGAACAAATTGGGTGGGATGATCCAATAACAAATGAAAATCAAAAATCTTGGAAGAAGTTAGTTGCTGATTTAACAAAAGTGCAGAACATTAAAATTCAAAGGTGCTGTGGGTTTAGGGATAAGCCCCAGAGACTTCATGTGTTTGCTGATGCAAGCACACAAGCTTATGGGTGCTGTGCGTATCTTGTAAGCCCTACAGAAAGTCATCTAATTTATGCAAAAGGGAAAGTTGCACCTCTCAAACCTACCCGAACCATACCTCAATTGGAACTATTGGCTGCTGCATTAGCCATTAAAACCATTTCATTGCTTAAGGATGCTTACCATGATGTGAACATAACTCATATCCACATCTGGCTTGACAGTCAGATTTGTCTTGCCTGGATACGGAATGATAGCATTAATAGTAAGAATATCTTTGTAAGAAATAGGCTAAAAGAAATAGCTGAAGCTAATGAAAGCCTACAAGTAAACTTTCACTATGTTCCAACTAAACAAAATCCAGCAGACTTTCTGACCAGAGGTTTATCCTACAAGTTGTTGAAGTCAAACAAAACTTGGTTTATGGGACCTAAGTGGCTCTGTAATACAGACCAATGGCCTGTGGAACAAGTTAACTTGACATTAAATTTAATCTTTTCAAATGAAAAGGTTGAACCAATCACTAATTATGAAATTTATTCTGATTTCAACAAACTTGTCAGGGTTACAGCCTACTGTTTGAGGTTTGCTCACAACTGTTTAACAACAATTAACAAACGGCTAAATAAAAATAATCATAATTATACAGAAGTTGCAACCAAATACTGGATAGGCCATGCACAACAAAAAGAGTACAATAAAGAGTTAGAATTCTTAACTAATGGGAAACAAACAAAAGAACCTGTACCATCAGTAGTTGTGGATCTAAACTTGTTCAGAGATGAGGAAGGCCTTCTAAGGTGTAAAGGGAGATTAGACAAATCAAAACTGTCATACAAAAGCAAACATCCAATCCTTTTACCTAGATTTAGCTATTTGACAACATTAATCATCAGAAAAACACACAATGATGTATATCATATGGGGGTACCACAGACACTAACTACATTAAGAAAAACTTATTGGATACCCAAGGGAAGGATCACTGTTAAAACAGTCCTGAGTGACACAATTATATATACAAAATTCAAACATAAAGTGGAAGTATATTCCGGTTGCCTCTCCTTGGTATGGTTCTATCTGGGAGAGGAATATACAAACAGTAAAGAATTGCTTGAAGAAAGCAATTGGCAAAAAACAGATACACTTATTTGGGTTGCTCACTCTCCTGGCTGAGATTGAGAACATCATTAACAATAGACCACTCACTTATGTGAGTGACAACATTAATGACCCGGAACCATTAACTCCAAATCATTTGATTCGGGGAGAACAAGTTAGTCTCCTGCCGGACTACAATATAGACTCTTCAGAAGACCCAAACTGGACTCAACGACATGATGAGCTCCAAACTAAGTTACAACATTTAACTAGAGTTAAAGCTCATTTCATTAAACAGTGGAAAACTGAGTACTTGATGGTCTAAGGGAGAGACATAAACAAATGACTAAGAAGGATTGGTCTGACACAATTAAGGTAGGGGACCTTGTTCTCATACATGACAGTACTCCAAGACAATACTGGCCTCTGGCTAGAGTTTCAGAACTCAGACCAGGGGCAGACGGGGTAACAAGAGTGGTCAAATTAAGGACTTCAACGGGTGACACAACAAGAGACATTTCTCTTTTGTACCCTTTAGAGTCTGGACCCAAAACAATGGACTTTGGAGAACCTTCTCCACTGACAGTAACAACTGGAGACACTGAACTTCCAGTAACTATTCCTTTGACAGTAGGAGTGGTAACGCATCCTACTACAACATTGACAGACACAAGACCTCAGCGACAAACAGCATTAAAGGCGCGACTATTTTTACAACAAAAAATAGATGCTGGGGAATTGTAATTTATCTTCTAACTTTCATTTTTTCTTTTCTTATGGTAAAGACCATAGACAGTTTCATCCTATGGATGTATATTTCTCTTCTAATTAAATGCTACACCTTCTCCATGAGAAGGTGAGGATAGGCACTGTTAATCACATTAACAGGCATTTACAGTCAAATAGTTAGCTAGTCTACACTCTGACATAAAAATTGGTGACAATGACACCAAAATTTTTATCTCCCGGGGCCCCCAGTATATGGAAAACTGATGAGTGGGTAGTTGGGAGGTAACGAAAATGGTTCACTGAGTAGGTAGGTAGTTAATCTAACAATTATTAAATTCCTTTTATGTCAATAACTGGGTGGATGAAACCAATTGGTTGCTCACCAGAGTTATTCTCCACACTAGTATTTATATACTGTGTGAGAAGAGCGTGCTCGGTAATAGATATACATTACCGCTCAACCAACCGAGGAAAAAACCAAGACAACGCTGGTGGAAAAAGCCCCGCGAAGAGGAGAACAAAGGAGAACGAAAACGAGGGACAGGGCGAAAGGACGGAACTGGAGAAGGGACGAGAACAGACAACGAAAAAGATCCCCACCAGCAAGTACGCTCTCGACAATTAAACAGGAAGGAGAAAGAGGACTCTCTAATAACTAACAGTAAGTGACTAATTGTGTTTTTAACCCAGCAAATTAATCACATTAAATTAAGCTGGGTCAGACAAGTTAGGCCTACATTGTGGCCTAAGACCCAGCATCAACTCATAGCTTAACAAAGGTGAAGGTAGATTGCCCTAACCTAATTTGGTGAGGAATCCTACTGTGGACCTCAATTTATCTGCCCGCTCTGGACCATTTCCGGAATCTCTAGGCTGACCCCTCTAGGCTAGACTTGATCTACTCTATAGTTAGACTGGAGATATAAGGGGTGGGTTAATTGTGGACCAATTCATACAGAGCATTTTTCGCATTTGTTTTTATTTCTTTATTCTTTTGCGACCTACCGTTTTTTCAGACAATAATTATAAAAACAAATCTTTGGTAATTTTTTCCCTTATGCATATATTATATATATATATATATTCTGTATATATTGCGTTTATATTTCGTATATATACCGTATATATGTTGTATATATTTTTATGGTTCTTTATATATCATCTAGGCATCATTTTGTTTTCCAATTTATATTTACTTGTACTTTTTTATTCGTTTGTGACCATAATATGCATGATTCAGACAATAACTAAAAAACCTTTAGTAATTTTTCCCTTATAAATTGGTGGCCTCTCTTAAAATTTATTTTTCAATTTATTATTATTATTTTTTATTATTTTTTTTTATTTTTTTTTTTTTGTGACATATATATCAATTTGGCATCATCTATTAAATTGATTGTAAACTTCCCTTTTGAGCTTGAATTTGTAGACTCCACTTACAATTTTTGGTTTTTTATGTTGGTTTATTTCTTTATGGTTATTTAGGCTGTGACATATACAGGGGTTAGACAAAATAATATGAACACCCGCCGATTTCACCGGTTGTCTTTACGGACTGCTCAAACACAAAGTAAACGGTCAAATGACTGGCAAACCTATTTAAATGCGTAACAGAGAGTGTATACGTCATGTTATAACCCTCACGTTGTTTTTACAGATCTGAGTGAATTATGAATTAGCAGTTATGAAAGACCTGTCAGACTTCCGAAGAGGGCAAATTGTCGGAGCGCGGATGGCTGGTGCTGTTAGAAAATCTAGAAGAGGAAGAACCATTGTTGTCCCAAGGCGATACGATGACTAAGCTGATTGATGCAGCATTGCTTGTATATATATTAAGTTAAGGTGTATATATATCCATCTCATAATTGTAAGGTAGTGAAAAATTAAATTAATTTAGAACTAGCATTTTTGAGCTCTTGTGGCATCGTTGTTTGGTCACATTGTTGGCATCATTTTGGGATGCTGCGCGTCCTTTCTACTCGTTTGTGGAAGGTCGTACGTAAAGGTGTGGTTTGATAGAGAGCTCTCTTGCAATTCAGTTTGGTTGTTTAGATACATGATTGTTGCATCGTGCAATAGTCCAGGTTGCGTTGTTGTTGCAAGGTTCAGAAAGAAGACCACAAATAGTACCCTTTTGTTTACCTTTTAAGTTCATGTAATTTAAGGTCTAAGGTAGGCCCGCATCGAGTCAGCAACCCTGAGGTTACCCTGAGGTAGGACCTAATAGGATCTCAAATCCGTAAGTTTTAATTTAGCTTAACTTGGGCTTTAGGTAGAACTTGCCCTTTAGAATTTGGCCGTTCACGGCTCAGCTGGGATTTCGAACCCGACAAATAAATAAAATAACATGGTCCTTCAGAACCGGATTTCTACCCCAAGACTGAGTCAGTGACCATTTTTCGGCAAAGTTCTGATTGTGCAAATTGTATCCCAAGTTAGGCCTAGACGGGTTGAGTATTATTGAGTTAAGGTCCCAGGGTAAAAAGTTTGGTCGCCCAATTGCGAAACTTGGCCAGTCGTCTGTCGTTTTTTGGCCTACTTTTTTTCCGGTTTGGTTAATTTTGGGTTATTATTGAATTAAGGTCCCAGGGTAAAGTTTGGTTGCCCAATTGCGAAACTTGGCCAGTCGTCTGTCGTTTTTGGCCTACTTTTTTTCCGGTTTGGTTAATTTTGGGTTATTATTGAATTAAGGTCCCAGGGTAAAGTTTGGTCGCCCAATTGCGAAACTTGGCCAGTCATCTGTCGTTTTTTGGCCTACTTTTTTTCCGGTTTGGTTAATTTTGGGTCATTATTGAATTAAGGTCCTGGGGTGGAAAATTTGGTATTCCATACTGGTGTTTGGTTAGTACCCCACTCAGCAATTCAGTTTATTTGAAAGTAAAATTTGCGTTTGATCAGTTTGGTTAAGTATTTCTGCCAATTCAGCTCATTTGGTATTGAGCCCAAGGGTTGTTTACATTGAAGATGAGTGCATCTGAATTGAACAAATTTATAAAAAGGAGAAGTGCCTACAAAGGTCTAATTACAAAGGTCATTGCCACTATAGATTCTGCCATAGAGCAAGAGGATTTACGCTTAGTGACTGCGAAGCTTGCCATATTAGAAACTAAAAAGGTTGCTCTAAGTGAGGTAAATGTTAAAATTGAGGCTCTTATAGAAGAGGATGAAATAGAAAATAACATAATTTACTTTGAAGAGATTATTGATGATATGACTAACGTAGGCCTCCGAGCAAAAGAGTTTAGCAGCTCAGTACAGTTAGAGACCAGGTCTAATAATGAAACACAACACTCAACAAATGATGCTTGTGAAGTTAAGGTTAACAGATCTGTAGTTCAATTACCGAGGCTTGTACTCAAAACATTTTCTGGGAGTATTCAGGAATGGCAAGGATGGGCAGACAGTTTTCAATCAGCAGTTCATTCTAGTCAAGTGTTAAGTGCCATGGAGAAGTTTAATTATTTGCGGTCCCTCTTGGAAGGGGAGGCAGCAAAGACTATAGCAGGATTAGCATTAACAGAGGCTAATTATAATGTGGCTTGGGATATATTAAAGAAACGGTTTGGTAAGCCAGAGATCTTAATTAAAAGCCACCTCCGTGCACTTTTAACTATACCTCCTGTTAATAATCCTAATAGTGTCAAGGAGTTACGGCAGTTATATGATGAATTTGAAATTAGAACTAGGTCTCTGGACAACTTGGGTGTAGGAATGGAAAAGTATGGTATAATGTTGTTCCTACACTGGAGTCTAAATTGCCTAGCTCAATTTTGCTTGAATTAAGTAGGGGACACTCTGCAGAACATGTGTACATCCCCCTTCAGCAGATGTTAAGTCTTTTAGGCACAGAATTAGCAAGACGAGAGGGAGTTGAGTTTGCACAGTGGGATGGTAAACAAGAGGACAAAGGCAGGCACAGCACCAAAGTTTCCACAAAAAGGAATAGCCCAGGTACAGTGTCAGCTCTACATGCCTCTTCTGAGAATAAATTAAAGGGAATCAAGGAATGTATATTTTGCGAAGGCAACCACAAGTCATATAAATGTGAGGTGGCTGAGGCCTTACCCTTTGAGGAGAGAAAGGACAGGGTAACTAAGTCCACAGCATGTTTTAAATGTTTTTTGAAAGGTCATAGAGCAAGGTTTTGTAAGTTTAAAATTTTGTGCAAAAAATGTCATGGTAGGCATCAGCCATTATTGTGTGAAAACACTCTTAGTAGGCCTACCCCAGAAGTAGAGACATCAGTGGCACATGCCACTGCTATGCAAGGGAGTAAAAGTAAAGGGGGATTATTGCAAACAACTGCAGCCTTATTAATTGGGAATGAGGGAGAAGCTACTGTAAGAGTGTTGTTTGATAGTGGTAGCCAGTGTAGTTTTATTAAGACCAGAATTTCCAGAAAATTGAAGTTTAAAGAACTTAAGAGGGAAAATTTAAGAATTCTGGGTTTGGGGGTTCCGTTCAAAACCGAACCAAATTTAAGAAGGTAGAAGTTCTGGTTAAAGGGTTGTTACCGCAAAGTCCCACTATCAAGGTCCAAGCTGTAGAGATTGAAGAACTTTGTGCTCCAGTCACTACTTGTTTAGATATGGCATGTGTCCAAGAATTGCAAGTTAAAGGAATTAATTTGGGCAATAATAAGTTTGAGGGAACAGAAGATATTAGTCTTTTGATTGGAGCTGACTATTATTGGGACTTCATCACTGGTAATATTGTCCGTACATCTCAAGGCCCAGTAGCTATTGAAAGTAAGCTAGGCTGGATGCTACATGGTAGTTATTGCAATGAAATGGAAGTTAAGGCTCTCTTTGTTAAGATTGAGGAGAACAGCCATGGTCTGGAAAGGCATTTGAAAGCATTTTGGGAACTTGAATCTATTGGTATAAAGGACAACCAGGCAAGTACAGTGAACAATGATGTTTTAGAGCACTTTGAAAAAGGGATTGGGTTTAGAGATGGTTGCTATGAAGTTGGCCTACCATGGAAGGATTCTTGCAAACCCGGTTCAAACCTTCAGCTAGCTAATCGGAGGTTGGAGACTTCATTGTACAGGCTAAGAAAAAATGAGGAGTTGTTAATTGAATACGATGAGGCCATCCTAAGTTATGTAAGGGAGGGCTATGCTGAAAGGGTGCAAGGTGAGCTGGTGAGCCAGGAGGCACATTATCTGCCACACCATGCAGTGGTACGGCGAGACAAAACTACCACCAAACTGAGGGTAGTTTTTGATGGCTCAGCCAAGGACAAAGGTGGTGTGTCCTTGAATGACTGTTGGATGCTGGGCCAAATTTAAATGCAGATTTATTTTCCTTGTTACTGAGATTCAGGTTTGGTAGAGTAGCATTGACTGCAGATGTGAAGCAAGCTTTTTGCGGATAAAGTTAAAACCAGAGGACAGAGATGCAGTAAGGTATCTGTGGGTGGATACGAAAGACTTGTTGGAAAATGAACCTAAGGTTCAAGCATATAGAATGAAGTCAGTGTTGTTTGGCCTCAGCTCTAGTCCATTTCAGTTGGCAGCTACTATGCAGTACCATTTTAAGAAATATTCTGAAGTCTATCCTAACACTATTGAACACATAAGGAAAATTTTTTATGTTGATGATTTGCTATGTTCCGTGGATAATACAGAAATGGCTAAACAGATATTCATGGAGGCTAGAGCTATAATGAGGGAGGCTGGCATGGAGCTCAGAAAATGGCAGACCAATCATTCGCAATTACAAGAGTTTATGAGTCATTCCTCTGTAGTACCTGATGCAGCAGAAAGTATTGAGGATTCTGGTATTAAGGAGTTGTGGGCAATAGACGCAAAGGTGCTAGGCATCGTTTGGCAGCAAGATGATGATTTGTTTACCTTCAATGGGAAATCTTTAGTAGAGCTGGCTGAGAATGAGACAAGGTGGACAAAACGGACAGCTCTTAGTTTGGCTTCGAAGGTCTTTGATCCTCTTGGATTCCTGGCTCCATTTGTGATAAAGTCAAAAATTTGGTTTCAGAGCCTCTGGGAAATTGGACTTGGTTGGGACCAAGAGTTACCTGATCATATGGTGGTAAGGTGGAAATATTGGTTCAAAGAATTGGCACATCTTGGAGACATTGAAATCCCAAGATGGTACTTTGGAGAGTTGAACAATAGTCCCGACAATTTGGAGCTGCACATCTTTGTGATGCAAGTGAGGAAGCCTATGCAACTTGTATTTATATAAGAGGCGCATTGCAAGAGGAAGTAAGTTGCAGGTTGGTTGCTGCAAAGAGTAGAGTAGCACCTTTGAAAAGGCTTTCTGTTCCAAGGTTGGAATTGATGGGTGCCGTTATTGCTAGTCGGCTTGCAATTACAGTGCGAAAGTCTTTGGCCCTCTATGAAATTCCAAGCTATTATTGGACAGACTCCACTATAGTTTGGCACTGGTTAAGAAGTCAGGCAAGGAAATGGAAACCATTTGTTGCCAATAGGGTGGAGGAAATTCAAGCGCACACAGATCCCAAGCAATGGAAGCATTGTCCAGGCATCCAAAACCCCGCTGATTTACCAACACGAGGAATTTCGGTGAAAGATCTTTCACAATCAAGTTTGTGGTGGAATGGGCCAGAGTGGCTAAAACTTGGAAGTGAAAACTGGCCTTCTAATCAGCCTATTGTAGGAGAATGCCAGGCTGAAGAAGCATGGGTGAGTGAGGTGAGAAAATGCGCTGTGAACAGTTGTCAAGTTATGCAGCAGGACCCCATATTGAGGCTTGAGGACATTAGCAGTCTGAAAAGATTGTTAAGAGTGACAGCATGGATATATAGATTTACCAACAACATTAAGGGAGAAACAAGAAGGGAAGGAATTCTGAACAGTAATGAGATTCGGCAAGCCAGGAAATACTGGGTGGTATATGCGCAGAAGGAAAAATTTGGTGAAGAGCGGGAATTGCTCACCAGCCATCCATTACAGGTTCTACCAACACATTCTGCGCTCAAGGGTTTGGATGTGTTTTTGGATCAGGATTTATTGAGAGTAGGAGGTAGACTACAGTTTTCTGGGCTTCCAGAGGAGAAAAGACATCCAATTTTGCTACCTTCTGGGGGGCACTTTGTGGACCTTTTGATCCTGGATACTCATCATAAGCTGTTACATGCTGGAGTTAGAGAAGTGATAATAGAGATTAGACAACAATTTTGGATTCTCAAAATTAGACAAGTAGTGAAAAAGGTCTTGCATAAATGTGTGGTTTGCAAGCGTTGGAGTGCAAAGCCTTATTATGAAAAGGTGGCTCCACTTCCAAGAGAACGGTGTGTCTATACTGCCCCATTTGATGTAGTGGGAGTAGACTTTGCAGGGCCAGTCTATGTGTATGAGCGAGGGGAGTCTAACAAAGGTTATATATGTCTTTTCACCTGTGCTACCACCATAGCAATCCATTTGGAGTTGGTAAGCAACTTAAGTAGTGATGTATTTCTTTTGGCCTTTAAAAGGTTTGTGAACAGAAGGGGTTTCCAAATAAAATCATATCGGATAATGCAAAAACCTTCAAAAAGGCTGCAAAGGAACTCCAAGAAATTTGGTCCTTGCTAAAAGAGGAAGGATTCCAATCCTACTTTTCACACCAAGGGGTACAGTGGGAGTTTATTGTTGAGAGAGCACCATGGTGGGGAGGATTTTGGGAAAGGCTAGTGAGAAGTGTAAAGTGTCCATTAAAGAAACTTTTAGCTAATGCTCATTTGAGCAAAGAAGAATTCTCTACTGTTTTATGTGAAGTAGAAGCAATGGTGAACAGTAGGCCTATCACTTTTGTTTACAACAGTAGGCAGGATGCAGAGCCATTGACACCAAATCATTTTCTTTGTGGTAAACGATTAACATCAAACCCCAGTGTGCCAGAAGACTTGCAGCTCATCCAGAGCACTCAAGGAGAGTTAACCAGACGGTTCAGGTACCTTGAAGAGCTACAAGATCAGTTATGGAAGAGGTGGCAGATGGAATACTTGCCAGAACTCAATTATTACCCATCAGGCAAGGTAAAGGGCTCCAATGCAAATTGTATCAAGGGGGAGAAGTGGTAATGATTGGGGATGAAAGACCAAGGCAATGCTGGAAGCTTGGCATAATTGAAGAGTTGTTTGTTGGCAAAGACAATTTAGTTAGGTCTGCACTGGTAAAGACTTCAGGAGGAAAGTTAAAGAGACCTATACAAAAACTCTATGCTTTAGAAATCAGCAAAAACACAGATAGTCAAGATGAAACATTTGAGTTACAGCCTCATGAAGAAGGTTTGGCTAACCTTGCAGAAGGTAATGACAACAATGCCTCTTCGGTGGGGAGTGTTAGAAAATCTAGAAGAGGAAGAACCATTGTTGTCCCAAGGCGATACGATGACTAAGCTGATTGATGCAGCATTGCTTGTATATATATTAAGTTAAGGTGTATATATATCCATCTCATAATTGTAAGGTTAGTGAAAAATTAAATTAATTTAGAACTAGCATTTTGAGCTCTTGTGGCATCGTTGTTTGGTCACATTGTTGGCATCATTTTGGGATGCTGCGCGTCCTTTCTACTCGTTTGTGGAAGGTCGTACGTAAAGGTGTGGTTTGATAGAGAGCTCTCTTGCAATTCAGTTTGGTTGTTTAGATACATGATTGTTGCATCGTGCAATAGTCCAGGTTGCGTTGTTGTTGCAAGGTTCAGAAAGAAGACCACAAATAGTACCCTTTTGTTTACCTTTTAAGTTCATGTAATTTAAGGTCTAAGGTAGGCCCGCATCGAGTCAGCAACCCTGAGGTTACCCTGAGGTAGGACCTAATAGGATCTCAAATCCGTAAGTTTTAATTTAGCTTAACTTGGGCTTTAGGTAGAACTTGCCCTTTAGAATTTGGCCGTTCACGGCTCAGCTGGGATTTCGAACCCGACAAATAAATAAAATAACAGGTGCATCGGTGACGAAAACCGCTCAGATGTTCAATGTATCCAGAGGAACTGTCTCTATGGTCATGTCTGCATACCAAAACCATGGAAAGACAAGCACCGACAAATGCAATAGTGGACGCAAGAAGAAGCTGTGTGATCGAGACCGCCGGGTGCTAAAGCGCATTATGACAAAGAACCATAAGACCACAGCTCCAAAAGTGACTGCAGAGCTTAACCAGCATCTTGCAAGCCCGGTATCGACCAGAACTGTACGTCGCGAGCTCCAGGGAGCTGGATACCATGGGAGGGCTGCAATTGCCAAACCCTTCCTTTCGCACATCAACATTGAGCGCCGCAGAAAATGGTGTAATGACCATAAGAATTGGTCAATGGACCGGTGGAAGAATGTAGTCTACTCCGACGAATCCTCCGGTCGAGTTTACGTCTGGAGACAGCCTAAAGATGCTTATGACCCCGACTGCCTGACCCCAACCGTTAAGCATGGAGGCGGATCTGTGATGGTTTGGGCAGCAATATCGTGGAATACTCTTGGCCCAGCTGTAGTACTGCATGGTAGGGTTAACGCCCAGGTCTATCTGTCAATATTGGCTGACCAGGTCCATCCCATGGTCCAAACGCTGTTTCCCAATGGCGGCGCCCGTCTTCCAGGATGATAATGCACCAATCCACACCGCTGGGGTTGTTAAAAACTGGTTTGAAGAGCATGTTAGTGAAGTAGAACGCTTGGATTGGCCTCCACAATCCCCGGATCTTAACATTATCGAGCATCTGTGGTGTCAGTTGGAGCAGCAGGTCAGAAGCCGATTCCCACCGCCGGCGTCTTTGGAGGAACTGGAGCAGAGTTTGCTCGAAGAATGGCTCAGGATTCCTCTAGCCACTGTCCAAAAGCTGTATGAATCAATTCCCCGACGCATTGCAGCTGTTATTGCCGCTAAAGGAGGACCAACTCCATATTAAGACTAAAAACCGCCATTTATCAAGGTGTTCATATTATTTTGTCCAACCCCTGTATATCACTAAGGCATTATTTTGTAATTTTTTTTTTTTTTTTTTCCCCTATTTATATTTATATTTTTTTTATTCTTTATTCTTTTGTGACCTGTTCCAAAACAAGCCATTTGAATTTATATTGAAGGTCGGCCAAAGTGCTAAAAGTGTCATTTTCCCATAAAATGTGTTTGCTCCTCCCACAATTTTTCTTTACTTACTATATATGTATATGTATATATATATATATATATATATATATATATATATATTATTATATATATATATATTTGTGGTTTTTTATTTGTTGGTTTATTTCTTTATGGTTATTTAGGCTGTGACATATATATCACTAAGGCACTATTTTGTAATTAATTTTTTTTTTTTCCCCAATTTATATTTATATTTATTTTATTTCTTTATTCTTTTGTGACCTGTTTCATAAACAAGCCATTTGAATTTATATTGAATGTCGGCCGAAGTGCTAAAAGTGTCAATTTCCCATACAAATGTGTTTGCTCCTCCCACAATTTTTTCTATGCTTACTATATATATATATATATATATATATATATATATATATATATATATATATATATATAATATATATATGTGTGTATATGTGTATATATATATATATATATATATATGAATATGTATGTATGTATGTTTATTTTTGTAACCTATATATTGCCTTGATCTGTCCTTTCACTCCAGTGTTCCTGAGGATGTCATTAGACGAAAGCGCTTGAGCACCCCTTTGTGTTTCTTTTCCCTTCGTGGTTTTATTCATCATAAATATTTTTCACGTGTCACTTTCGTGAAATAATTTTTCATATATATATAATGTTAGGGCCTGGCTAAAACACCGGAGATAAATGCATAGCCTAGTGGCTTGTAACTAGGCCTATTTATTAAGATATGTAAACTACTTACGCATCATTTTTTCTAGTAGGACGTAGGCTACATAATTACTTAAATACGCTAGGCATATTCAATATTTGGTCAGACTAACACAAACTATGTTGAAGTTCCGTGTGTTGGTCTCTCTTCACACGAAGGTCAAACTGGTGGCCCGCCTCTAGGCCTGGATTGGTGGAGGAGCGAGTTGCTTACTTGCACTCCCCACCGCACATAGCCAGGCACACCCGGCTCATCTGGTACCGTCCTGAGCCAGGCAGCTAGTCTTCTTTTGAAGAGTTCAACTTTGACCCCTTTAACGTTTCTGAGGTCCTTTGGAGCTGGTTAAAAAGTCTTGGACCCCTGACAACCAAATTATTTTCCTTTAGTGTTGAAGAGGTCCCTTATCGGGACAGACAGTGCTGGGATTAGCGCCGCTAACTTTTTACTAGCGATACTGTTAGTGCCTCTAATTTTCAAAACTTTTGGCAAAACAGGTGCGGCGCTAAGTTTTTAGAGAAAGTCAATCGCTAATTTTTCAAAACCATTTGTAAATTGAATAGAATTTATTCTTCCGTTGGTTGGTTTTTCCTATTAATATATACGGAAGAAAGTTGACTCCTACATAAAAATGTTTCCATTTTCGTAGAATATAACGTCACATTTTTGCACCTTAGCAACCAATTATATCAAGGTGTATGTAAGTAAATTACGGAAGGCAGAACATATATACGGGCTCCAATAAACCTTAGCCCACCCCGCCCATGGCCTAAACCATTAGAGGTACAGTAAAACTAAATATACCTTACAAAAGAGAATTTAATCCTGCATTTAATGAGAAACAATTAAAACTTGGTGTTCCCGCCAATGGCTTCCAAGACAGCCTGAATTCACTTTGGGTAGCTTGCCAAAAGTGACGTGAATAGATCTTGATCGTTACGCAAATTTGCTAAAACAGTTTCAATGTGTTGCGTCATTGTATCCTTCGAAAATCAATTTGCTGCAGGTTCTTGAAACAAGAGACATTCAACCTTGTCCTTTGTAACTGATCCAATGTGTTCACAGACGTTCAGGTCAGGAGAATTTCCTGGCCATTCTTCATTTCCAAAGAAATCGATCTCATGGTTCCGCAACAACTGTTGTGTGGCTAATACCTTAAAGCAGGGGGCCTTATCGTGCAGAAGTGTGACCTGATCGACATCCATAACATGGTTTGGGTTTCTTAGAAAAGGAATGACATGCTGGAATAGAATAATATCACGAAAATACTGTCCATCCCAACTCTGACCATTTGGCTTCAGCACCCACATGAGCTTCTTTGCAGTGAACAAAACAAACACACCAACACAGTCTGGACTTTTTAATAATTCGCGATAATGTTCATTGTCATCGATTTCATCTGGTGTTGTAGCCCACACTCGATCATTTTGGTAGTTAGGCTGACGTGTTACGTAAACAAAAAATTCATCGGAGACAGCTAAATGTATGAAATCATCCACATCCCTGCGAAAAATGCTCTGCCCGCTCTGGACCATTTCCGGAATCTCTAGGCTGACCCCTCTAGGCTAGACTTGATCTACTCTATAGTTAGACTGGAGATATAAGGGGTGGGTTAATTGTGGACTAATTCATACAGAACATTTTTCGCATTGGTGGTCCGTGTGTGGGGAATTTACAAACCTTAACCTTACTTAACAAAAATTGCAGAATTAGGCTAAATGGTCTAGCCTAAGCCTAGCCTAAGCCTAACCTAATCAAGCCTAATTAGGCCCTAGGTTGTAGACCTAATTAGGCTTGATTAGGTTAGGCTTAGGCTAGACCATTTAGCCTAATTCTGCAATTTTTGTTAAGTAAGGTTAAGGTTTGTAAATTCCCCACACACGGACCACCAATGCGAAAAATGCTCTGTATGAATTGGTCCACAATTAACCCACCCTTTATATCTCCAGTCTAACTATAGAGTAGATCAAGTCTAGCCTAGAGGGGTCAGCCTAGAGATTCCGGAAATGGTCCAGAGCGGGCAGATAAATTGAGGTCCACAGTAGGATTCCTCACCAAATTAGGTTAGGGCAAAATGCTCTGTATGAATTGGTCCACAATTAACCCACCCCTTATATCTCCAGTCTAACTATAGAGTAGATCAAGTCTAGCCTAGAGGGGTCAGCCTAGAGATTCCGGAAATGGTCCAGAGCGGGCAGATAAATTGAGGTCCACAGTAGGATTCCTCACCAAGTTAGGTTAGGGCAATCTACCTTCACCTTTGTTAAGCTATGAGTTGATGCTGGGTCTTAGGCCACAATGTAGGCCTAACTTGTCTGACCCAGCTTAATTTAATGTGATTAATTTGCTGGGTTAAAAACACAATTAGTCACTTACTGTTAGTTATTAGAGTCTCTTTTCTCCGGTTGTGTAATTGTCGAGAGCGTACTTGCTGGTGGGGATCTTTTTCGTTGTCTGTTCTCGTCCCTTCCCCTGTTCCGTCCTCTCGCCCCGTTGTTCGTTTTCGTTCCCCTTTGTTCTCCTCTTCGCGGGGCTTTTTCCACCAGCGTTGTCTTGGTTTTTTCCTCAATTGGTTGAGCGGTAATGTATCTCTATTACCGAGCACGCTCTTCTCACACAGTATTTAAATACTAGTGTGGAGAATAACTCTGGTGAGCAACCAATTGGTTTCATCCACCCAGTTATTGACATAAAAGGAATTTAATAATTGTTAGATTAACTACCTACCTACTCAGTGAACCATTTTCGTTACCTCCCAACTACCCACTCATCAGTTTTCAATATCCCAATCTTCAAGATAATGGGCAAACCACATTCTGTCATCGATGTTAAGTTGTTTTTCTTGGCTTTGGAAGTTCATGCTAAGGCTTTAAACTTTGCCTATGACGGTACAGTCGAATGATCTCATCACTAACGATCTTTCCTCTCAACACTTCGATCTCTCTAGAAAGTTTAGCACAGCTGTTTTTCCGCTTACGCGTACCGCTTTCAATGATGTCCTTTGTTTCCTGAGAGAGTGGCAAATTTGGGCGCCCAGATTTGGTTGTATCCATTTCACATTCATCCAAAGTTTTATTCCAATTTCTTTTGACGAAGTCCTCACTTCTTCGCAACTTTTTGGCAACCCATGAACGTGTTATAAAGGTGGCTCCAGCATCACGAGCTTCCCGAAATGTTATTGCTCGTATGCGATCTATCACACGTTGCCTCTCCGAATCACCAATTAATTGAGAAGCCATTATATTATCACTTTATCAGCTAGAGTAATTTTAATACCTGCAATAAATAAAGAATTTTATATATTTTTATAATCACTAAAAACTGTTTCGATATAAATAACAATGTAAGCTGCAAATGGGGGGGGGGGCTAAGGTTTTTTGGAACCCCTTTGTAGTAATGCTTAGTTAAGAATATTAATTTGTTTAATTAAATAAGATAATGTTTAATATAAATTTACTAAAAATTGTGATGATTACGATAAAGCATGGTTGTTAGATTTGAATTGTTTAAAATGAGTAGGGTTGGTAATCCTAAATAGGCCCGGAGAGTGGACTATACCTATAACGGTTTTTGAGTCTTGAGGCAGAACGCGTTACGCGTAGTTGGGCAAAATGTAACGTAGAATAAATAAGTTGTGTGTGTCCCTCTCCGACCTAAATATATTTAGTAATATTTCATACTCGCATATCCCCTAATTAACTAAACCACTTTCGAAATTAATAAAACGTAACAAGTGTTAAATAAGAGTATTAATATTCCCCTTCCCCATTGGCTTTATAACGGTCTTTTAGAATCAGAACTCGGCGTGGCTACCGGAAACTATACGACGAAACAGTTAAATGAAATAAAGAGCAATAGAGATATAGTAAAGTAGGAAGAAGCGTAAATAAATAATGAAGAAAGAAAATAAATAAACCCGTTCACTACATTCTGGTGGCTAGTGGTGGTCTTACATCATATTTTGTGAGGCTTACCCACGTGTTAGTATTTCCATTAAAATTCTTTAAACCCGGTATAATAACAAATAGCGTTAATGAATATTTTATTTCGATTATTAAAATATCTAAATGCAAATTTTACCCCGTTTGCAGGCAAATTTCGATTTTCATGCCTTAAAATTTAATTGTAAATAAAATTTAAAAATGGCGCCTCGCGTCCCGATAGCGTCCCTGACTCGCGCCTAAGAATTCAATTTGTTTCGTCCAGTTCCGTTGCTTTTCGTTTGTCCGACTCAGTATTGCGAGTCATTATTACGTTAAATTTTGTTCATTTCGGTTGGAGAGGGTATAGTTTGAAAATTATCGTGCTGCCTGAAGACTCAAATTTCTTTTTTTTTTTCATCTCTACTCTTTCAGCTTACCTTTTTAACTTTTTGTTTAAAACTTTTGGAATTAGTGATAATTGTAAAAATCATAATAATAAGATAATGATTTGTACGTAAGTGAATTGTTAGTTTAAATACAGTATGATACACAATTTATATGGTCTTTTCAAAGTGTTTCAGCGAAAATTTGTATCGCATTTCTGGGTATATATACATATATAGTACAACCATTTCATGAACATGAGAAATTTTCTGGGCTTCATTAGCAGATTTTTGATTATATTTCGATTGCCTGTATATAATAATAGGATTATTTTGTAAATATAGGTTTACGGGCTTTTTGCTTTGCTCGCTTCGCGCTAAAATAGGATTACGTTACAGTTAAGGGACAAATCGAAAAATAAATCTTAAAGATTAAAAATTGTCAGATTGGGCCGTATAGGATTGTGTTAAATTTCAAAAATAAGCTACATTGGTTTAATGGAACTAGCGAAATTGTGTTGTGAAATTTTCTATAAAGTTGTTTTGGATATTTTTTTTATACTCATTAATTATATACAATTTGGTAGGTAAGCTGATTATTTTTTTTCTCCTCTCTCTTCCTTTCGGTCATTTCACGACAATTCAACATATTTGGTAAAAAGGCTATTGTATCGTACGTAAGAAGAATTTCTTGTAGGCTATCGTAAAATATGTTCGGAGATTAACCGTTATTACGGTATGTCTATGAGTAGTAAAGTTTTAGTTATTTAACAAAATTTTCATTGGTTTAACATAAATAAACATAGGATTTTTTCTTAATAAGCACAAACGTTATGCATAACATTCTAAATTGTGCTTTTCACGCATAACATTGAATTTATTAATTATAGGCCTAAAAGCGGCAGTAAATTTTATTTTTATTTTGGCGGCCAATGTGAGTTACGGTACACATTTACTAAATCTCGATATTATAATTTTTTGAATTACAGAAATTTGTGTAGAAATTCTTTTCATATATTGTTTACGTTTTATAAATTCATTCAATAATCAAATTTATTTGTACAGATAGGCCGATTTTTATTTTTATTTCCAGTTCAATGACAATGGTAAAATTTTTAGTTCAAATTTAGATTGTATTCTAAAAAGGATGTTTTAATTTGGAATTAGAAATGAAAAATGTCCTTTTTTTTTATGTTCGAGCGTTTGCATGGAAAATATTACGAAATTATGTTAGGATATAATGCAGTTTCATTCGGTTACGTAGGGATATTTGTATAGAGGTTCGCTTACAAACAAAGCGACCGCTCTCAATTAGAAATGTTTTAGTTTGTTTACAGTGGGTGCGTGTATTTTTTAGTACATATGATCTATTCTTATTTAGTAATAACTATGCAAATTTGTAGTTTCACTTGGAAACGATAAATTACTGAGATTTCTGTGATTTGCAAACTATACTGAGGTTTCTGTTGAAGGAGAGAGTTGTATCTCAGATGTAGTTTGCGAATTGCAAGTTCAATTCTTATGAAATTTGACGTTTCAAGTTGGAATTACTGTAGTAAAATAATTTTTGGTAGTAATATTTAAATTTTTTTTACTTTTAATAACTGTTTAGAAAATTATTATTGTTTAAACCTTCAGTCGGAGTTAGCTGGTGCATTTGAAGCATTGACTCAAGTGTACACTCGGAAATGGAGCCTCATAGATAGCCAGTAACGTTTTTGTGGCGTCTGTGTGCTCCTCCTCAAAGCAAGAGGGTTCATGATTGTCAAGAATGGATGACATGAAGTTTCTGGGGTTCATTTTTGTCTTTTGTATTTGGAGGTATTGGGGTGATTTCTGACGATAGTTTGAACAATAATATTTCTTAAATTATACTAACAGTTACTATGTATGGGCGCTTTTTATATTATATTGTACAATTTTGTTTAGCGTTTTATGACTTTTTTTATCTTCTCTGCTGTGACTGCCATAAGTGACCTTATTGGTAACTAGATTTGATTAAATTTTTGCGAAATTTTTATATTTTTTCCGTGAATTTGGCCAGAGCAAATGTGTAGTTAGTATTTCGAAGTGAATTGTCGAAAGAATTTGATAAATTAAATATGAAATGATAAGCAGTACAGAAACCACGTTTAGAATAAACTTTTTTTTCAAAATTGCAAGGCTCAGCTTGGGTCAACCAAGTTGAATCCGAGTTCCATCAACTGAGTTTAGTCGACCGGATAGGTGATCGATCACCAATGAGAGAGAGAGAAGAGAACCAGAATGCGCATGGACTTGGCGCAGGATGGTTTCGGAGAAGAAGAAAGAAGGAACCGAATGCGCAGGGACTTGGCGCAGGACAGTTCCGGAAGAGAGAGAAATTTACGTGTGCAGGGTCTTGGTACACGAAAGTTTCGATCGAAGATGGTCTACTGGTATTTTTCGGGCAGTAGCTGGTCACGTTGCTCGAATGCTTCGCTAAATATGTGTCAACAAAGCGCGCGGTAGACAAGCCACGAGAGCTTGAACGGGCGCCTACGACTGTACTGTCCATACAGACATACAGTAGGTTCGTTGGGAAACGGCCTACGGCGGAGTCATCGTTTGATTGTTGCCAGTGGAAGAGTCTTTCAGCTGGACGTAGGAAGAGCAGCGTTCACCGACAAAAGTGGAGATGAGACAAGGCGAGTTTCTTCATCGACTTCTAGAATTGCAAATTCCGTCCAATTCCAGCGCGTGGTCCCGCTTTCAGATATCTCCCCCCCTGATCCTTTTAGATTGGACGTCTCTTGTTTTTTTTTTCGCCATTGGAGAGAGAGCGGAACCATTATAGCGTGCTGCCCTGTTGCATATTGATTGATGCAATCCCTTGCATTCTAGCGAAGTGAGCAGGAGAGCTGCGATTGAAAATTGAAATCCGTTGTCAGCGTGCGGAGTGTCATCTAAACAACGTCCAGCAAAAATGTACTGATTATTATCTAATGAAATTATAAGTGAAAAGGGTCCGATTATTGCCCATATTTGTTGTGTTTTTCGTGAAATAGTATGTGCGCTCTTGGTCAGTATTTTATGTAAACTTTTTCTTATTTTTTTCTATGTTGCCCTGATAGTAACTGTATAACTATACAAATAATTGTTTCGAATGTAAAGCGATCGTTGATGAGAAATCGCGGGAATAGATTGTGAACTTGGATTTGTGTAGCCACTGTAAGAAAATTTTCTGTTATTTTTTTTGGCATGTATAGATTAGTTACAGGTTGTAATTTAATTATTAGAGTGAAATGTTATTTTATGCAAATGTGAAAATTATAAAGTTTTCGGTTTTATAATATGATACAATATATGTATGGGAATTGTCATTCTATTATTTCTTGTCTATTTCTAAACTTTGAATAAGTGTTAAAGAAAAAAAAAAAAAAAAAAAAAAAATTGCAAAATATATAAGTTTGTTGAATAAATTTATTGACATTGTTAAACGATATTAATAAGTTTTCCTAATGGAAAAACTTATTTTCAAGGGGGTGATGCGAGTGTAGTAATGCTTAGTTAAGAATATTAATTTGTTTAATTAAATAAGATAATGTTTAATATAAATTTACTAAAAATTGTGATGATGATAAAGCATGTTGTTAGATTTGAATTGTTTAAAATGGGTAGGGTTGGTAATCCTAAATAGGCCCGGAGAGTGGACTAACCTATAACGGTTTTTCAGTCTTGAGGCAGAACGCGTTACGCGTAGTTGGGCAAAATGTAACGTAGAATAAATAAGTTGTGTGTGTCCCTCTCCGACCTAAATATATTTAGTAATATTTCATACTCGCATATCCCCTAATTAACTAAACCACTTTCGAAATTAATAAAACGTAAAAGTGTTAATAAGAGTATTAATATCCCTTCCCCTTCTTTGTAACGGTCTTTTAGAGTCAGAACTCGGCGTCGCTACCGGAAACTATACGAGAAACAGTAAATGAAATAAAGAGCAATAGAGATATAGTAAAGTAGGAAGAAGCGTAAATAAATAATGAAGAAAGAAAATAAATAAACCCGTTCACTACACCTTAAATTGGAGTGGTTTCAAAAAAAATAGCGTTAGCGCCGCTAACTTTTGAAATGCTTAGCGTTGGCGTTAGCAGTGGCCACATCATTGTATATATACGTTAACAATGACGTAAAAAGAAACTGGGAGAGTGGTGACTGCTTTGGGAGAATGGAGTCAAGAGTCACTGAGCAACCGAGTCTGCTTGCTGACTTAGTCAGATTTCTGCGCAGGCTGGAAACTCAACACTGTATGTATACCTACACTGTCATCGTGCTGATACGCAATTTTGAGTGGAATTTGAAAGTTGAATTAATTTTCATTGGAATTCTATTATTATTTGGAAAGGGATCAATGAAAGAAAGCCACCCCCAGCCTTCCTTTGTTAGCTTTATAAGGCTAATTAACGAAAATATCACAACCTAACCTAACCAATCGTTAGGTCAACTGTACGCCCTTGACGACTGGTTAGGTTAGGTCGTTATATTTTCGTTAGTTAGCCTTATAAAGCTAACTAAAGAAGGCTGGGGTGGCTTTCTTCCATTGATCCGAGGGAAGTTAAATAATTTCCGACCGCATAAAAAAGACAAAATTATCTCCACCCTCTGTGAATCGAAGTAGCCAATAGCGTAGTGTAGGAACGTCCGTCCAAACGAAATTTCTTTTGTCATATTCAGCAATACTCAAGAACTGTCACCACCTACTTCGATATTTTCTCGTATCACTTTATTATTATTATATAATATTTTTACATTTCAGTAAAATAAGTTCATACAGTACACATTTAAACACAAATTATTGACGCGCCAACACTCAAATAATTCATAAAGTAAAAAGAAATAGCTCCGCCCATCTCCAAAAATGACGATTAACCAACTGGCTAGCTGACGATCCCATGCAGAGTTGTCAGATACTTTTGAACAAAATTAGCGAGGAACGTATCGAAAAGTCGCAAAAAGTAGCCCAACCCCAATTTCATTATTTTATTATACTATAAAATTTACTTACGGTTTTTATTTAAAATTGTAGTGAATTCAATAGCTCGTCGTCTTCTTTTTCTCCTTCATCATGGCTTGTAAAGGTCTTTTCTGACTTTTCGTAAATGCCAGAATTATATTTAAGCATAGGTGGCGAAGGTTCAAAATTAACACAACAAATGTTTTTTTCTTCAAGCATCATTTTTATACGAAGTACAGAAGCTAAAAGTTCTAAACCCATCCGATTCCTAAGTTTGTTTTTTGTTGATGTAACTCTTGAAAATACTCGTTCCACAGTTGCATTGCTTATTGGCAAGCTGTATAGCTTTAATGCGAATACAGAAATGTCTTTTAAAACAGGCTCTCCTGCAGCATCTTTAATGTTAAAAGCCTGGCTCCAAAATAATGCCCCATCATTTGGAATGCCGGAAGGAAAAACATCCTTCCAATCAATGTGAAGTAGCTTCCTCCATTGACTTTCTAGAGCATTTAATTTTGATTGGTCAGCTAAATCCAAAGGAAGATCGGAAAAGGGAGGACGAGTGTGACTGAGGCATTTACTTGGTGAAATGTTTTCGATTCGTTTTAATATTGCATAATTTGTGGGGATACGTTTGAGAAGTTCCTTACAGGCACATTTCAAAAATTCGTGACATCTTTTAAAGATGACTTTTTGAGATTCTGCTGCGATTTCTTTACATTTATATTTATTTGCCAGCTGAGTTAAAAAGACATGACCAAAGTCAACTTTTTCAATCGGTAGGAAAATAGATGTATATGTCATGTCAACTGCAATATGAACATTTTGTGGATAAATAATTCTTCTTAGCATGGAAAGTGTGAAATCTTCAAGTTCCTTGAGCAACTTACTGTGATCAGCGTGTTCACTTTGAAAAGTAAATTGATTCTTTCAAAATCTGATAAAATGGGCATTACAAATGTAAAATATAGCTCATTTACTGGATCTGAATACATTTTGTGAAGCTCTCTCGCAACATATTTATCACATGTTGATGAAGCAAGCTGAAATGGAGTTTTAAAGATTCCATTGATTAAGAATCCTCTTAATGCAGTTGCTTCTAGCAAGCCATCGGGTTGATGAGAGTGGTATCAACTGTAGTGGATCCTTTCCGTCATTTATGGTCTTGTATATATCCATATACGATTCTTTTCTTAGTGCTGAACGATGAAACCAATTATAAGTTTCTCGAGTCATGTAGTCTAGATTTGATGGTAACTCTTCGTAGGCATGCGAACAAACCAAATGTAGTGAATGGCAGATACATTTAACCAATATCAAGTTAGGTATATCTTCTTTCATTAAAGTAAAAAGCGAACGATTTATGCCGCAAAGATTGGAAGCTCCGTCAGTCCCAATTGCAAAGCAGTTTCCTAAATTAACACCAATTTTATTGAAAAACTCTTTTATATGCTGGTACAATGCATCAGCAGTTGTTTCTACGACATGAATAAGGCTTAAAAATTGTGAAGAGATTTTCCTTTCTTTTCATTGTAATAACGAACACATAAGCATAAATGCTTAGCGCATGAAATGTCTGTTGATTCGTCCAATATTAAAGAAAATGAGCACCGGTTAATTTCAGTTACTTGTTCTTTTAGTAATTCAGGAGAAATTACATTTTTTTATTAATGCTGTGCATTTTGTTCTATGCAAACGTAAAGTATCGTGCTTTGAACCTGATGGCACATCACTTTTAAATAATTCACTTAAATGATCTATGGACCTTATAGCGGAATGGCAAGCAACAAATACTGCAAGTTTCAGTTCTAATCTACTTATATTGTTCACTCGTTCAAACGCATGCTTTATGGTGTTTTGGGGCGGGATAAGTTTGCAATTTTCCTTATGTTTTAAAGATTCACAATGCTTTCCTAAGTCTGTTTTATGTGCTCTCAATTCAGTTTTACATAACTTGCAGTAAGCCTTTGTCCCATCTGTCTTTACTTCCTCAAGCCAGTTTTGAAATGAAGGGATTTTAAGCCAACTATTTTGAAAAGTTTTGTTATACTTTTCCACTTAGACATCATGGCATGCATGACAAAATAAATATAAAAAACTTATAATTTGCTTGAAACTTATACAATCCGCATAAACACAGAGAAAAAAAAAAATCGATTACTGACACATCACTCTCACACGCGACAAACGGCGACATTAAAGCCTAAACGAAATCCGAAAATACGTTATTAATGTTAATCCATTTATTCCCTTGTTATACATATTAAAACGTGTTTACGCATGGCGGCGATGACGGCGCCATGGTGGCGGGCCCGCGGAACACGTTCAGAAACGTTTTCAAACGTTATATTGCATCATGGTTAGCGTCAGTTACGTTATTAATTATTATTCTATGAATATTTACGGGAAAAATATCGCATAAATAATTCATTTAAACATTGTATCACTTAATTATGCAATATTTTTCCTGTAATCCAAATACGAATTCAAAGAAAGATTTTACTTACATGAGGTCCAAAATCGAAAGAAAATTAGTCAGTCGGAGATCAGTTATTTTGAACTCTATGTCCTAATGCATAAGGTTTAATATTAAATTCAGGTGAAAATAGAATGTTTTCTACATTATATTAGTGGTCTATTATTCATAATTTCGGGGTTTTGCATTGTCGCTTCAAAAAATTACACATTAAGAAAGAAAGGGTTCATCGTATAACAAATATTTGTACACTTACATAAAATTTCTGAAAATAGCCCAATGTCGCGAAGTTGTGGGGGGAAGTAGCACAAAATTCGCAAAATCGCAAAATCATAAATTTTGATAGCACAGGTCCTCAGAAGTAGCCCCATTTGCGAAAAGTCGCCCAATCTGGTAACCCTGAATTCCCATCCCCCAAATTTTTAAATTCTGGACGGGGAAGCGAATTAGCAGATTTTAATTATATTTGGTAAATGTACAGTATTACACCCGTCTCCCTTTCGAGGTGAAATTTATGTTTTTCCTATGGCTTTTGATGTGTTTTGAACGAATCTGACCTTCAAAACCGTCGGAAATGACTTTTTTTTTTTAGATAACCCCCGTCCTCCCAGCCGGCAATCGAAAACGAGTCATTTCCAACGGTTTTGAAGGTCAGATTCGTTTAAAATAGGTTATTATGTATTTTATCACACTCAGTCATTTTACACACCAAAATACATTTTTCTAGTAGTATTTGATGTGATTTGTTCAAATATGACCTCCATTTCCGTCGGAAATGAGATCCAACAAAGTTATAGTACTTTGAAGTTTGGCTCATTTTCAAGGGAAATGGAAGTCAAAATCTAAGCAAAACACACCAAATATTACTAGGAAAATGTATTTTGGTATTAATTAACCTAACCTAACCCTGGCTAAATGGGCCTAACCCTGGCTAAACGGGCCTAACCCTGGCTAAACGATCCTAACCCTGGCTAAATGGGCCTAGAGTATTACCTTATTATGGATTAGGTGGTGGATACAGACGAGAGCTCGTTTAGCCAGGGTTAGGCTCGTTTAGCCAGGGTTAGGCTCGTTTAGCCACTCGTCGGAATAGATTGTAGTCCCAGGCCTAATATGTTGCTGGATCAGGCGAACAAGAGTTGTTGCGTCTCTCTGAGGAACCACAAACCAGTAGTTTTTTGGAACTGCGTTCCAAGGTACCAAAAACCCAGGCAATCACAACCTCCGCAAACCATAATGAAAACCAGACTGAAAAAGCATTCTTGAATGAGTATGCATTATGAGAGATTCAAAATGTACGTCTCTGATTGGTCGGATAAGGTCACGTGAAACAAAAACCAGATTTAATTGGCTGATTTGACCTATGTTTCCTAATTTTGCCACGAGATGTCTCCCCATAAAACTGGAGACAGCGAGGTTCGTTAAAATTTTAACAGCGTTAAGAGCTAAATATTCTGTCAATGACCTATAATGGCTGCTTTTTACGTCTAAATTTTTTTTTTCCCCATAAAAAATAATTATTATATTTCCTTGATTTTTATCAGTTTCCCTGAGGTTTCAAGGTCCTGAATACGAATTTCTATGTTAAATTGTCATAGAATGTCTCCTATTGAAAACGAACAAAGCATTAAAACGAATATTAACCAAAAAATGTTTATATCTCAAAAATGAAGCATTTGCGACGGAAATGCTATAGAAGGAAAGTGTCTTAGAATTAAAAAATGTACTTAATGAACATATAATAATTGCTGGATGTTAGACGGGTGTAATAGTAGAATAATACCTTATATTTACACACTACAATGAAATTACATTTCCTGTGTTAAGTTAAGTTGTGATATTCAGTAAAACTTTTCATGCAGACTATTCAGAGACAGGCCATGGGGCCCTAATTATTAATCTAAACTACCTAATTTAATATGTTAGCCCACCAAGCTGTTAATGACTGCCTGAACACTGTTTGGATAATAAAGTTTTGCCAAACAGTGTTTTATTTGGAAAATATGAAGCCACTTGGGCCTATTGAGATCAGCCAAATCATAAGCTCTCAGGTTGTAACATAAATTCTGCTCAATTAGAAAATGGATGATAGATAATAGATAACCTTAAGATAATGTGAAATAGTTTTAGAAATGTTGCAAAATACACGTGGCAACAGGTTCGCACATGTTTTATCATGATACAGAATGACTTAGGCTAGTGTAGGATTAGGCTAATGAATATTTTCTCTGGTGTTTTTCATACAGTTACACCACCACCCCTACGATATTACAGTAATTGAAAAAATATGGAGCTCATGAAAGCGAAAGCGAAAGCGAATATTCAACATGTGATGCTGTATGAGTTCCATAAAGGATCTAACGCTAGTGAATCTGCAAGAAACATTCAAAGAGTTTATGGAAATAACGATGTGAGCAAATGGATGTGTAGGAGATGGTTTGAGAAGTTGAGAAATGGAGACCAGTCTGAAAGATTATCAATAACCAGGACGACCAAATGAGTTGGATGAAGAGTTGCTGAAAGCAACAGTGGAGGGAAACCCAATGATAACTGTAAGGGAACTTGGCCTGCAACTCGGCATTAGCTATATGACCATTCGTCATTTGAAGCTGTTAGGAAAAGTAGTGAAGGTTGGAAAATGGGTTCTGCCTGATTTGTCACAAGCTAATCTTCAACATCGAATTGATATTTGCACATCACTGCATTCTCAGCAATTGCAGGTAGCATTTTTTAATTGGATCATCACTGGGGATGTAAAATGGGTCCTCTATAACAATATTAAGCATCAACATCAGTGGCTTAGCTGTGAAACAGCCTGAATCTCTGCCAAGGAATGGACCCTATCCAAAGAAAATTTTGCTATGCATTTGGTGGGATATGCAAGGAATTATTCATTTTGAGCTTCTGCCAGATAACTGAACAATCACAGCTGAAGTCTACTATCAACAACTCCAATGATTGAAGATGGCATTACAAGAAAAATGGCCTGCATTAATTAATTGCAAAATGGCCTGCATTAATTAATTGCAGAGGTGTTCTATTCCATAAGGATAACATGCGCCCTCACACTGCTCGAATCACCACTGCCTAATTGGAGGCATTTGGTTAGAAAAAAATGCCTCATCCACCTTATTCTCTGGACATTGCACCTTCAGACTACCATTTATTCAGAAATCTGCAACACCACCTAGATGGATAAAAGTTGCAATCCAGGGAAGCTATCAAAAACAAAATGAGCGCTTTTTTTAACTTGAAACCAAGGGATTTCTTCAAATGTGGCATAAAAAACTTTTCTATAGGTGGGAGGAGGTTATAGAAAAAGAAGGGATTATATTGATGATTAATTTTGTCATTGTATTTAATTTTTGTTCTGAATGAACTAAAAAATTGAGCAGTATATATGTTACAACCTTATATATTTCATAATAAAAATTTTCAAATGTCAGTTTTAAGGCAGCTAATTAACAAAATTATTTACATAACTGCCATAGCAGCCTACATAACTTCAGCCAAAATATACACTATTTTCACAATTTATGAACTCTCATGAAGTCAAAATTTTTTTTAAAATTAACTATGGAATGGCAGATATCAGAATAACGCACACAATCTCCAAAAACTTTTTATTTTTCTATAACCATTTAGATTTATAGGTTTCAGCCTGGTTAGGGCATACAGTTGACTTAACTAGGCCTTCAATGTTGTTCTGGTGTCTGCCATTGAAGGCCTGGTTAGGTAAACTGTATGCCCTTGACAATTGGTTGGGTTAAGCCATGTTATTTTCATTAAAACTAATGAGAATAACATAACTTAACCATTTGTCAAGATCCTACAGTTGACCTAACTAGGTCTTTAATTTTTTTTTTTTTTCAGAAATTTTTTAAAAAAACTCTTGGTATTGGATTTTACTCGGAGTCACAAGCAATTGAACAAGTACTATAGGCTACAGTTCCATATTTCCCACCCCCCACATTTTTTTATTAAAAAATAGTTTCGCATATATATATTTTATTAAAAAATTGGTGCTTTTTGTTAGTAAAAAACAACCATGGTTTTCTACTTCTGCTAAAAATATTCAATATGGTGAGAAAATATTGGTTTGTAATAAATTTAAAAAAGTGCACTTAACTTTTTTATCCTTTACATTAGTCCTTATGGCTCTGGCTACCCAGGCAAGGTGGGCAGTGACTGGGCACATGTTATTACATTATCATTTGTACAATTTAGGTCTTGGGGGGGTATGGGGGTGAAGCCCCCGTAAAGATCATGCATCATAAATTGATGGGTATAGGGTTTTATTTTGAATTTTTAATAGACTGTATCAAAATAATTTATAATCCTAATGTTCAATAAAATCATATTTTGCGTGGGGGGGGCAATACGGAATTGGCCCCATACTATATATTGAATTGTCATTAAAAACTGACTAAAAAAATATATAGCTTGTGCAAATTTGTTCAAATATACTTTTTTTTAATAAAATATATTTCCTGTTTTGACTATAATGTACTTTTTTTTTCATAAAATATTTGGTACTTACGTATTAATGGGGGCCACCACATATTGATGATTGGTTAGGTTGAGTTATAATATTTTCATTAGTTGAAAATTTCTAATACATCATATTTTTAAAAATATTTACAATGATTTATATTTCAAATATTTACAGTGATTAATACAGTAAACCCTCGATAACTCGGACTTCGTTGAGTCTGAATTTGGGATGAGTCAGACTCATCCTCTGTCAAGTGCTATTATTCTTTTGTTTATTTTACTGAGAGAAGTGTTTTATTTCCTATGTCAAGTGCCATTATTATTTTTTCTTTCTTTTACTAAGTGAAGTGTTTTTTTCAATACTGTATTGTACGAAAAGGTAAACAATAACATTTTTTGTTTCATGCTCAAAATAATTCTAGCAATGGTAAGTGAAACAAAGTTTTATTGGTTTTTAATGTTTATTTTGAGCATTGTATTAAACTCTCACTAATCAAACTTAAAATGTTAGAGAGTATTTATGTCTCTTTAGGGGTAAATAGGGGGGTAATTAAGGTAATTAGCGATGAGTCAGACTGGCTAGAGCCCTATATAGTCTGACTTATCGAGGGTTTACTGTATATGTTACACATTAGAAACATTTGTTTCTGGAGGCCAAAAATTTTTAATAGCATTAAGAATGGAATTGAATGGATCGTGATCATGTACCAACTGTTGCCACATAAATTCAGCAAGATATGACTCTAGGTGATGGCGTGCAGTGCCTCAATGCTTTTTATTTCTCCACTTAGCTGACCCCCAGAGCCTTTCAATCTCTTGTGTGAGAGTACAGGTATGCCTTGATTTATGCCAGGGTTAGGTTCCAGCAGATTGCCATTGAAAAGTGAAGCGGTGTAAATTGAAGCTAAAAAACAATGGGCTTCTACCTAAATAAATAGGATAGGTTCCAGGATTCTCCAAAAGTGACCCCATATTTTTCATAAAATGAAAATTATTAATGGGTTATATGCTTAAAACTAGTAAAAGAATGCTTAATATTAATAAAATAATTGAATTAAAGATAAATTACTACCGTACTTTGGTAATTAAAGCAATTAAAAACACAATTATTTGATCTTGTTTGACAGTGGCGAGATGGAGATGATTTATTGAGAGGAAGATGATCCCGGAGGGAGATCCTCTTTTTTTTTTTTGCTGAGGAACTGCAGAATTGAGCAGTTCAACATCATCATCATCATCATCATCATCCAAAATACTAAAATAGGCGGTAAGGTTGTTAACGAGGACAATAGAAATAGGATCCAAGACGATGTAGATAGGATTATGGAGTGGACAGATAAGTGGCAGATGCAATTTAACGTAGATAAATGTAAAGTTTTGCATATAGGTTCTCGCAACAATAATTACGTGTACACGATGGATGATAGGGATTTAGCGAGCGTTGACGAGGAAGTAGATTTAGGCGTACGCGTAACTAAAGATTTAAAGGTTAGGAACCAGTGCCTGGAGTCTTGCGCAAAAGCTAATAGGATGTTAGGCTTCATAGCGCGTAATTTCGAATTTAAATCGAAGGATATTATATTGCCCCTTTACAAGTCCCTAGTCAGGCCTCATTTGGAATATGCCGTTCAGTTTTGGTGCCGTACTTGCGTGAGGATATTGATAGGTTAGAAAGGGTTCAGCGTCGTGCCACGAAACTTATTCCGGCATTGCGCAATAAGCCTTATGAAGATAGGATTAAAGTGTTAGACTTGTATTCACTCGAAACTAGGAGATTAAGGGGGGAGCTTATTGAAGTTTTCAAAATCGTTAATAACATCGATAACGTAAATTTTGACAAATTGTTCACTTTCGATAATAGTAATACTCGCAATAACGGATTCAAGTTGCGTGGCAGACGTTTCATTACTAATATCGCTAAAAACTTCTTTACGTTTAAAGTAATTGATAAATGGAATAATCTTCCCGCGTCAGTCGTTCATTCTACCAGCGTTAATGTGTTTAAGAACCGTCTTGACAGACATTTTAAAAATATTAATGTTGTTTAAAATTAAAAAAGAAAGTTAACAACAGGAGCTCTGGTGGTGGTGCTCGAGGATGAGTCTGTTGACGATGAATGCCAGCTTGTGACATGCCAGCGTGATGCCAGCAATAAAAAAAAAAAAAAAAAAAAAATTAAATTAGACTAACACGAATGTAGATGTAGCTCATAGCGTAAACTAACCCACTTTTTGTTTAACTTTACCTACTTTTTTTTTTTCTTATCCTCCTTACTTTGCATGTCTCTAACTCTTTTCTTGCATGTTTGTAGTTTGCATGGTATGACAGTGAGTTAAGACTGTGTTTGCATGGTTTGTAAGCGTTCTTATTTTACTTCTTTTCATCTTTCACCCCTCTCCTATATTCTCCGACTATTTTTCTGACTTGTCGGCAGTGGCCGGCGGATGATGATGGTGAGACTTTTTCCCTCTTTTTCTGAATGAATGTTAACCCACGAATGATAGGTGTTGCTCCTTACTTAACCCCTTATTCTCCTCTCTTCTCTTAACCCCCTACTCTCTCCTTTCTCTCGGGCTAGCCTTAGAGTGGATCTTAGGGTCTTTGTTAGCCTTAGCTTCTGTAGATCTGTAGATCCACATCATCTAGACCTACTTCATTCGCTATCTTAGTGATGTCTTTTGTCACAGTTTCAACACTGTCAAATCCACCAAAATCAGCAATGCAATCAGGCTACAGTTTATGCCAGACGGGTCATTCTCTGTCAGATCAACCAGTGCCTAACACCCTCATCTCTCAGATTTTGCTGAAATTTGGTTTATAGGGAGTTTGTGGGCCCTGAATCCATTTCTGAAATTATAAGGTCAATCCGACCAACGGTTCAAGAGATATGACCGGGAAATTTGAGGTCACTTGCGAGGTCACTAACATTTGGCGACCCATAACTTGGGTAATAATGGTCACAATTATATAAAAGTATATATATTTAGAATCAGAAAACGACAAGGAATCCAAATATGCAAGTTTTAGAACTCTAGGTTGAAAAATAAAAAAGTTACACTGTAACCAAAATTTGAGGTCACGGTTTGACCTCTGGGGTATCAAATGAATTTTTTTTTTAAATGTAAAAAATGAAGGCATAGGCATTGGCTATTAGAATCAGCAAAAAAAAGTTTGTTTATGTTAGTATTTTTCATGTAACTAACATATAAGTGAACACCATATTCATAAGTTGTGCATCAATTCTACCTATTTTTTCACACTTAAGCTCATAATTTGACCTATAGAAATTAAAAATACATTTTTTTATAGATATAAAAACAAAGGCAAAAAATGTAAAATTGTATTTCACTGCTAATCTACACTGGCAATAATAGTTATAATAGTGAAAGGGGAAGACCTACTTAGAGGATTCATGTGCTAGCCTAATACAATTTTTGCATGCTCGATGCTCTCATCAATTTCTTTTTGTGGAAAAATGTATTGAATTCTGCTGCCTCCTCTTAGGGTAGGACAACTCATTACAGTTAATATATGATGTCCTGGCACTGCACATGAATCCTTGTTTGATGGATAATAATATGCACTTGATCCTGATGACCCAGAGGGATGTAGAAAGTTCACAGTGAAATCATCAAACTCTTCACAATATTCCTCCACAATTCCATACCAAACTTGCATGTCATAAATGCAGCCAACATACTCTCCTGGTTTGACACATTTTAGGTTACCAAGCATTGCAGGTTCATTAGTAAAATGACTTTTCCTTATTCTTTTCTTTTCTCCAATGCCACTTGAAATGGGATACACCATCAGTTCTTCCTTGTTTAGGGGAACAAATCTATGATATTTCTGAGTTCCAGGAATAGCCCTACTATCCTTGAATCGATGTTCCAACCGTTCTTCTGCATCTTTCAAATCAGCTGTAGTTACAAAGAAAAAATTTATCTTCTTGCTCAAGTTTTCTTCACAAAACATGTGTTCTGGTGTAAGAATTTGCCTCTCTGTAGTTCTCTGCAAACTGGCACGAGCAGTAGCTCTTTTCACTGTTCCTCCAATCCCATCACATGCATTTTTGCCATGGGATGTAGCAAAGAAGTGCCATTCACAAGACAGACCAAAATCCTCTTCATGGTAACAGAGATTTGTGAAGTTGTATCTGTTCTTATATTGGCCAGCACATCCATCTGAGAAATAGTGCACCTTCTTCAATTGTGGGCATCTGAATTTAACATATGTCATAAGCTTCAATATGAATGAGTAAACCATTATAGTGTTGTGTTTTAGTGATGCAGATAAGAAACAGACACTAAAATGGCTAAGTTCCTGGTCTGCAGATGATCTATAATAGATGACAAAAGGGTGAACTGTACACTGTGAATTGTCCCAGTGAAACCCTTGGGCAGCATCCTGGACAATGAAAGAATAATTCTCAGAGAAATCACCTACTATAACTACCTCGCTCTGAGGTGGTAGTGTTTCTTTCAACTGCTTGAAGTACTGTGATTGTTGCTGAGCAACAAAGTGATGATGAACCATGCGGGATATTTTCATGCTTAGGGATGATAAGTATTCATGAAGTGGCTCCACCTTATCAACCATTGTACAACGGTCAACAGTCACCCATTGCTTGTAAGATATTTCATTTGGAGCTGATTTCACACTGTCAAGTAACTCAAGAAAATCCAGGACACCCTCTTCTCTTGGGCAATCATTGCAAAGTTGCATCATGCAAGTCTCTCTTTCTGTACTGCAGACACTGTAATCCATAAGATCCTTGTATGAAAGACCTCTTTCTCCCAATGCAGCCAGCTGCAATTTTGGATTTTGATGGTATGTGCAGACACAGACAGAATGAGTCCCACCACTACCGGCAAGCACACAATATGATGGCCGTAATTTTGCAAATGTGGAAAATCCTATTTTGGGATTCTTTTCATCATTTTTATATAGTTCAAACATCTCTCTTAAATTCCCGAGGACCAATCGTTTTTGCACCTTCATTGCACCTTCAGCACTGATAACTTTCACGCAATCCTTTTGGCCAGGACACATACGACTAACCTCTTCTGACTCATAGAATCTTCTAACTATATCTTTGTGTTCTTCAGATATCACTTTTCCTTTGCTCATTAGTGGAATCTTCGGAAGGATTCCATGTTCTGATTTAAGTGAACGGCTTCTTTTCACCATGTATGTTGTAGTTTGAAAGAAACTAGCTGTTTTTTCAATTGTGTATGGTGAGAGTGTCAATATTTGTAGTTTGTGATGGTGACATTTGCTCTCCAGGAATGACTGTTTCAATTCATTCATTAATTTGTCTAGATGTTTTTCAGATTTAGTTTCAGGTTTTGAAGTATCACTTACCTCCTTGGTAATTTGAACACCATAACTGAGTTCTAGCCTCTCCTTCAGAACAGAAAAAAAGGTTTCACACACCTGAATATTAGTAATTAAATATTAATTATAGTACCTTAAATGCTATATAATTGGCTATATAGTAGATCAAACAGACCTTGTAGTAAAGTATAAGTTATTATATTAATTTATTACTTACTTTTTTTAACTGGTGTTTGGTCCAGAAATGCTAGAACTGGTTCAACTGAGGTTGAAGGATTTTCCTTTATCAAGCAATCACTGTCATTTTCCAGATCTTGAATTGAAGAGATGTTACTCAAGCCACTGATAGTAGATGATTCATTTGAATCCTACTCAGACTCGTTGTTTTCAGTGGTACTAAGTATAGTGGGGTTTTTCATTATCAGTGTCCAGCAGTTCACACACAACAATGAGTCTTTTTTCACTCTTCCAGCACATTTTTCAACAAGTACATCAGTCACTTTTCTAAGATTGATTGTTATGTGTTTCTTGTGTTTTTGAATAGGGTCCTGGCAGTATTTCAAGTGCCGAACCATTGTATTTTGATCTGTAAAGATATAGGATTTACAATTAGGTAATATATATTTTTTAGAAAATATATAGCTATACACACTTAATATTTTAGGCCTTGATAGTCTCTGAGGCTCATTAAAACACCATACCCACCAGCCACCCACAGTGCTGGCTGGAACTGTACTAACCTGTAGACAAGGAATTTTGCAACTATCTGTGTTGATTCTGCACTTAGACAAGTAGCAACATGTTTCAACAGGTTTGTTTAGGCTACATGTGAGCTTAGTCTTCCCCTTTCACTATTATAACTATTATTGCCAGTGTAGATTAGCAGTGAAATACAATTTTTATTAAATTCTTGGAGCTTGAGGTCAAATTGATAGCTAAGATATAAAATTCCTTGAAATGACAAGCAATTTATAAATATGGTGTTCATTATAAGTTAGTTACATGAAAAGTACCAACATAAACAAACTTTTTATGATTGTTTCTATTAGTCAAGAACTCTGACTTTGTTTTTTATATCTATAAAAAATGTAATTTTAATTTCTATAGGTCAAATTATGAGCTTAAGTGTGAAAAAATAGGTAGAATTGACGCACAACTTATGAATATGGTGTTCACTTATATGTTAGTTACATGAAAAATACTAACATAAACAAACTTTTTTTGCTGATTCTAATAGCCAATGCCTATGCCTTCATTTTTTACATTTAAAAAAAAAATTCTCATTTGATACCCCAGAGGTCAAATCGTGACCTCAAATTTTGGTTACAGTGTAACTTTTTTATTTTTCAACCTAGAGTTCTAAAACTTGCATATTTGGATTCCTTGTCGTTTTCTGATTCTAAATATATATACTTTTATATAATTATGACAATTATTACCCAAGTTATGGCTCGCCAAATGTTAGTAACCTCGCGAGTGACCTCAAATTGCCCGAGGTCATATCTCTTGAACCGTTGGTCGGATTGACCTTATAATTTCAGAAATGGATTCAGGTCTCACAAACTCCCTATAAACCAAATTTCAGCAAAATATGAGAGATGAGGGTGTTAATTTCAATTTTTTTTGGTTGATCTGACAGAGAATGACCCAGACACCATTTAGACATGATTTCAAAACTTCATTCCAAGCTATGGCTATGTTGGAAATGCCTTTTAAAATGTCATATGACTTCCAGTAGTCCCGCACAGTTACATCATCATATTTTGCGTAGTTTATGCTTTTTACCATTTTTAATTTTACATTTAAGCTTTTACTTTAAGCGGTGTAAAAGTGAAGTGACGAAATTGTACTTGTGGTTAACTTTAGTGTTGAAATCCTGACTGCTAGATGTTCTGATATGTATGACGGCCATGAGTCTGAGTAAATTATCGATCCCTGAGCGATATTGTTTTTTATAGCCTCCATTAGGGTGGAAGCAGTATGATCAGGAATGAAGTAGAAAGCATTCCTTAGTTTTATGACATGCCTTCAAATATCTATTGCTGTGGGCATTGTTCTTTCGTTTACTAAAGCGGCTTTTGTCGATCTCTACAATTAAATTATCACCGCCAATTTTCTTAATTGACCATGCTTTTAGAGCATCTATGCACACTTCTCTGAGGTAATTATTCCAGTCTATAGTAGTTTTGTCTGCCATGTCCAATTGTCAGTGGCACCAATCTATCAAAGTCATTTCTTCTGTCCAGCAGTAAATAAAATGGAGAGCAGTTACAAAAGGAAGCCATGATCCCATAAACCAGTTCCCAATGCGCATGTTTACTTTACTACGGCAACTTCTAATATTACAATACCATTGAATTCTTTCCCCAAAGTACAGCTTCATCTTGTGACCTTTTTCACATATACGTTCAGCAGGTAGAATTTCTTTGGCTTGCAAAAAAGAGAGCGCATCATCTTCACTTTTTGGTAAATCTCAAATTTTCATCATGAATAAGCCTAAAAAAAATTAATTGTTTTCAGAAAATTGTATAAAAAAATATTTAAAAAATATGATGTAGCTATTAGAAATTTTCAACTAATGAAAATATTATAACTTAACCTAACCAATCATCAATATGTGGCGGCCTCCTGTTAAAACATAAGTACCAAATATGTTTCTTGATTTGGCTATTTTCTCGCTATTCTGGCAACTTAATTTGTTAATTATTTTCTGTTCTGGCTATTTTTTTTTTCTAATTGGATTCAGTTTGGTGGTGTTTGCAATAGAATTATGACTTGCCATTCGTGTGATTTTGACTTTGAGGACTTGATTCATCATGTGCCTAGATGAAGACAAAGCATTGGATGTTTTTATCAATTATGGCATTATTCTCTCATCCTTGCCTGAAATGTGACAGTGAGTGCCTAATACAAAAAGATCAGAAGATATTTAGGTGAAATAACCAATATTAACCTGTTTGGTTAATTGAATGCCTGGTTAGGTTGACTGTATACCCTTGATGATTGGTTAGGTTAAGTTGTGATATTTTCGTTAGTTTAAACGAAAATGATGAGAGCAAACTTTTTTGGTTAATTTTGAGGTATTTTGCATATTTCCTGTGGTAATGTGTCATTTACGAGATCTCATAGCATGAACATATCCTATATCAGGGTGTCTACTGAACCTGTAAAACCTGGATTTGTCAGGGAATTTAATTTAGGGCCTGGAAAACTTGGAAAAGTCAGGGAAATACAAATATGGACCTGGAAAAAAAATATGACATAACATAACATGTCAAAATGTAGAGAAGGAAATAGAAGAATTAAAAAAAGGTTTCCAACTGTGTATAATTCTTCTGAGATTTATTTTTATGGCAAATGTTATATAATGGCTTATTTTTTAATAAAAGGAAAGTGGGTGGTAGGGTGGTACCACAAATATATACCAGTGTATTTTTATTATCCTAATGTTCAATCATAATTCATAAAAAACAAAGTATATACCTACCTGGAATTTTATTGAAAGAGTACCTGGAAAAGTCAGGGAATTTGCTGTTGCAAACTCAGTAGACACCCTGTTAATATGTTTGTTACAATATCTCAAAAACTATGCATTTGCACACGAAACCAATGGCAGATTTATGCAAAGCACTTCAAAATTAACCAGAAAAGTTTGCTCTCATTATAAAACCAGACTGGGAGTAAAATCTAATATTTACCAAACTTTTCAATGTTTTTCAAAAATGGTGTGTGTTATTCCAATATCCACCTATGGAACTACTATTTACCACAGCATATGGCAAGGCATTCAAAAATCTATGGTACTCTATGATTAAAAAAGTATTTGGTACTACGGTACTTATATTTCAACTAAAATAACCTTTCCTGGTCTCGACATATATGTCATGATATTTTCTTTTAAACTAATGAAAATATCACAATTTAACCTAACCAATTGCCAAGAGTGTACAGTTGACCTAACTGGGTAGTCAGTAATTTTCATGTAGGTTTTCATTAATTTTAAGCAACTTTTACGAAAACTGTGTTAGTTATAGCTACTGCATTATCTATATATATATATATATATATATATATATATATATATATATATATATATTTCTTTTTCCTCTGTCTTTCCTCTCACTTTTTCTTTGTTTTTCCGCTGAGATATGCCCTTTTAAATAGAGGCGAATCGGTTCTTCCTGAACTTAAAAAAAAAAAAAAATATATATATATACGGTATATATATATATATATATATATATATATATATATATATATATATATATATATATATATATATATATATATATATATATATATATTATATATATATATATATATATCCCCCTCCCCGCGGGCGGTCTTTCTGGGGTGGATCGCCCGCGGGCTCCTGCCTCCATGTGGCGAGGGGGGTCAGCCGCGGCTGGGGGCCCTGCCGGGTCCCCACCCGGTTGCGAAGTGGACTTTTAGCATACCCTGCTATCCTACAGCCCCCTCTTTCCTGTCTTCCCCTCTTTACCCTCTTCCTTGCCCCCTCTGTTTTTTCTGCTTTCTCTGTTCACTTCGCGCGCCCCGTGGGCTGCCGGGGCTGGTCGCTGGGGGTCTCGCCCCCATGGCCGGGGCCGGACTAAGTTGGCTGGTAGGGTGCCCAGGCCTGGGACCCTGGGGGGCCTTGGTCTTTGCTGCCGGCGGGGAGAACTCTCGACGCTGCAAGGGCCCCTTTTGAAATGGGGGTACCTGCATGGGACGAGGCACCCACCCCCCGCCGGCGTGCGCTTGGTTCCCTTGGGCCCCGGGTAATCGGTTCCCCGCGGCCCCGGGCGCGAAACTACAATAAAAATTTTCTATGGAAACACTTACAACTCTAATGGACCTCGTTGATGACCCGGCTTGTGCATCTGACCTCCCTCTGACTACCTCTTTGGACCGTGGGTCTGGTAAGGGCAGTCGGCAGCCCTCGCCCACCCCATCTGCTCTTCTTGCCGACGCCTCCTCTCCCTCTCTTCCCCAGGCTCGTGGCGCCGCTGCCCGACCCCCGCCAGTAGCGGATGGACCTGCAGTGGATCCCCCATATTCCACGTCCCGATAGGGACCCACCTGCTTTTTCGCCCTCAAGTGGGAGGCCCGCGGCCCCGGTCGCCTCCCACTCCGGTCGGGCCTCATCGCCCCCGGCCCCCTCGGCCCCTGGGGGACGTGGGACCCGACGTCGCCGTCCGCCTTTCTCGTCTTCTCGCCCCCTCGAAGTTCCGGTGGTGTTTGGCCAGACGGCTTCACTCGGCCTTAGGACGATGGACAAGTTCCTCGTCCTCCGCCCCTCCTCCTCCAAACCCCTCCCCACTAACCACGAACGTCTCTTTCGAGCGATCCATGGGAAGACGGGGACGGCGCGTTTTGACCTTCGGCCTCAGAGGGATGGCTCCATTTGATAAGGTCGCGTTCCTCTGCCAAAACCTCCTCTCTGCTCGCTATCCCCGATGTCCTGGGCTGCGGGATCATGGTGACTCCACACCCCCGCCTCAATCAGTGCCAGGGCACAATTTACGCTGCTCGTCTTCTACCCATCCCGGTTGAAGACCTCCAGATTGACCTCGCCTCCCAGGGTGTTGTGAGGGTGTACCGCTTTCCCGACAGATCGCGGTCCCCAACTGCCCCTTCTCCTCGCCTGCTCCTCACTTTCGACTCACTGGTGCCCCCCGTTTCGGTATTCTGGGGCTTTGGTGAGAGACGAGCGTGCGAATTCTCAGTACGACCATACGTGCCAGATCCTACGCGCTGTTTCAGTGTAATAGGTTTGACCACGTGAGCAGCTCCTGCCGTCAGCCGGCCCCGTTGTGTGTCCGCTGCGGCGGCCCTCCCCACCCCTTGCCCTGTACTGCTCCGCCTTCCTGCACCAACTGCCATGGACCACACCCTGCTTCATCCCGCTCTTGCCCGTCCTTCCTCTTTGAAAGGGAGGTTCGGGCCCTCTGTTCATCAGAGTTTCTCAGCGCTCGGGAGGCGCGGGAGCGGTTGCGTGGCGGCGAGGCCCGGCGTGGTGCCTCGTACGCCGAGGCTCTCCGTTCCCGGACCCCGTCCTCACCGGCGGTTCCCAACGCGCCTCCACCCACCGTGTCCGCTACTCCCAGTCCATCCTCTGCCGCCCAGCGGACTCGTACCGCGGCTCCCGTACCACCAGCGCGTCCCCACGTGCTCCCTCCGCGAACGCCGATGCTTCGTCGGCAACCCCCCCTGCCCCTTCTACGCCCTCTCCACCGGCGCCTTCGGCCACCCCCATTCCGGATCGTGACCCGCCGTCACCCACGCGGGCCGCACGATGGAGGGATAGGGGCCGCAAGCGCCGCGCCAGTGGTGACCCCGAAAGGTTCGACGCCATAAGCCTCGCATCACCTTCCTCTCCTAAACACAAACGCCCCCTTCGCCCTACCGCCCCGGTGTCCTCACCGTCCCCACTGCGCAACCGTTATGCACGCTCCCCCCTGGGGTCCCCGTCGGCCCTCGTGGTGGAGGCTGAGATACACCCCTCTCCGGCCCGGTCGATGGACCCACTGGAGGGGGAACTCGCCCGCCTGGTCGGCGTGGGTGGGACGTGCACGCCCCGCGTTTGACCCGCCCCATCTCTCTCCTCGACCTGCCAATGCCTCTGGGTGAGGTATTATTTTCCACTCCCCCTCGTAGTCCTGCCTCCCCCGCACCTCCGGTGAAGGGAGGGGCATTCTGGATACCTCTCACATCCCCTTCTCTGCATCGCTCTCCCCGGACGTCCGGGAGACTCCTCCTCTGGAGGACTTGCCGGCGTCTGGTTCCACATCGCCCCCTCGTCGGGGGGACCCTCGCCTTCGCCCTCGTTCGGCGTCCCTCACTGAACTCCGGGGCTTTCCGATTCCCTCTTTAATCTCGGGCCGCCCGATCGGCCCACCCACCCCATAATCATCCTTTACGCTGACCTTCCTACCCCTCCCTATACCTCGCTCCTGCAGTGGAACATCCGCGGGCTCCTGGTAGGCCTCGAGTGTCTCTCCTCTCTCCTGGCCTCCAGGTGTCCGGCGTGTTTCTGCCTTCAGGAGACGATTCTGGGATCCCGTTCCCTCCCTCGAGTGTCCGGTTACTGCGGGCTCCCTTCCCCGCCTCTCGATGGGTCGGGGAGGGGGGGCGCCGCGGTCTTCGTGCACCGCTCCGTCCCTTTCCGCCCCCTCCCGCTCCATACAGTCCTGCAAGCTGTGGCCGTACGCCTTTTCTTGGGGCGCCAGCTCACGGTCTGCTCTCTTTACCTCTCCCCTAACGTACGCCCTCCACCCGATTCTCTCCGTGACCTAATTCTCCAGCTTCCCCGCCCTTTTCTGATTCTCGGGGACTTCAACAGTCGGGACCCGGCCTGGGGGGACGTTTGCTCCACCTTTCTCTCCGGGACCCTTCTCTCCCTTATGGACGAGCTCGAGTTCACCTTTCTGAACGATGGCTCCCCAATAGGGTGCATCAAACGCCCCATGAAAATTTTAAATTGATATCACACTACTGGCCGGCACATATGTCTTGCTCCTCATTGTGGTGAATACAAAATAAACAATTTTTTCCTTTTTATTAAATTTTTCACATTCCCATTTTTTACTAGAAATTAATAAAAGACAAAAATTAACAAAATTAGCAAAAATTTACAAAAAAGAGCAAAAGCAGAACTATGAAACAAGCAAAATGGGCAGAATCCTGTTTAAAGCATTTATCACTAAACAACACCTTAAGTTAAGCTGTCAGGAGCCATTTTAATTTTTTCAAACATTTGTTTTTTTCTCATATTGCCAATTTTTTCACGATTTTCCTCAACTACTTGCAATGTATCTTGGTAGAGGGTTTCTTTCTTAGAAGACTTTAAATAATCACTGGCCAATTTGACACCGCGTTCGGCAGAATCATTAACAACCTTTAGATTGCAGACTTTTTCCTGACATTGCTTGTAGGATGGATTGATCGCCCAATTTTCAGGGTTCTGCAAGAAAGTAGGGTTGCATTGGAGTGTCTTGAAAAATACCCATGACCCATCATTGACAAAGGAAGATAGATCTTGAGAGTTTGCATGTAGGGCATCAAGCGATGGAAATATTGGCTTACCAAATCCAGCCCCATGCCTTTGGAATGAATTTTTCATATCTTTTGACATTATCATTTTATTGGAAATTTTCCTTTTCATTTCTGCTGGTACCTTTTGGCTAAATAGTGACACAGGTACCATTTCTGCTGTTAAGCTCCACAGATGACGCTCAATGGCTTTGGTAGCAACAGCTGCCACCTCTTGGTCAATTTTAGAATATGTTTTAAGATTCCTAATAAGTTCCAAGTCATTATTGGAGCATCAAGGGCATTAGATGCCATAAACCAATACTTAGCATATATCAGTGTACCAAACCTACTGAAATGATTTAGCTGCTCGGATTGAAATTTCGTCATTTTGCTGGGCAAAGCCTTTACTGGGAGACGTTCTTCTTCATGGGTTGTTGTTCAGCGTTCTCATCAGCTTTCCATCCCAGTGAACGGTTCCAATGTCTGATGGTTGCCATAAACCTCGGATTTTTTCTGCCATTTCCTTTACATTGGCTGCAGCTGCTCGAGATGCTGATGCATATGACAAACTAAGTTTGTCAGTGTCTCCTCCACAGGCTTGCACAAATGCAGATATTATACCTACAGCAGCAGTTGGAGTAACTCCATGGGCCCTTGCTGCCACAGAAGTAACTCTCTTGTCTTTCAGGATATCATAGGGAATGAAAATGTCTTCACCAGTTTTTTTTCACTCTTTTGTGCATTCGTTTGGCTCCAAATCAAACTCCTCTCTATCAGAACCACTGTCTTGATCTTCATTGTCGTGTTTTGTTCCAGTGATAGTGTCAGCATCTGATTCATAATCATCTGTTGCCCAACTTGTGCTAGGCTGGTCTACTTTTTGCTTTTGATAGTATTCATTTCTTTTGGCCATTCTCTCATTCCGTTTTATTGCAGATATAGCATTTTTCTTGTCCAAAGAGCCAAATGATGTGTTCTATCAGACATCATGCTTTTGAGAAAAACTTTATCTTCCTCATTTGTAATAGTTTCCACGGCATTCTTTGGCCATAGAGGCCAAGTTTTTCCCGAAATTCGTTTATCTTTCTCATGTTGTTATCGCTGTCTCTTTTGTCGATTTGAATTTTTTGTAGGTTATTCACGTCATCATGCAATCTCATTATATGCTCGGCAATCTTTTTCTCACTTACATGTTGTATGCCGCCCTTTATATAAAATGGAACAACTTGTGCTGCAACTTCCTTTGCAGCTTGATAGAGAACTTTCTTGAAATAACCAGTGGATCTATCGAATTTGCTCTTTTTATAAGAGAAGGAGCGATATACTTGCCCATAGGTGGGAAGGCGGGAACCTTTATATAATTTTGTCCGTTTCTGTTGGCAGAGTACCGAGCAGAAACTGGCATAAGTCTTGTCTACCACGCACATTCATGGAAAAACAGTCTGTAACGAAGCAAGTATTTTAAATAGTGTTTCTAAAATAGTATATTTCTAAATAGTGTGTTAAATAAATAGCCTGATAGTGCATACTACAAGAATAGATGATTGATACTGTTTAAATCCATAGTATTGAAAACTTTCACTGTGTAAACAACTTTGTTGTTGTTCACTTTATCGTGAAAAAGGAGAATTTCTCAAAAAAAATTAAATTTTCAATTAAAAAGTGGGAATGTGAAAATTTCAAAAATTGACCAAAAATTGGCACCATAGGTCTTAACTACACAAGAAGCAACAGCTCAGAACTGGCCAGCAAAATCCACATCAGTTGGGGCGTTTGATGCACCCTACTCCCCAACCTGCCTTCACTCGGCCCATGACAGTTTCACCTGTATCGACCTTTCCCTGGTTTCCCTCGAAATCGTGACGGAGTTCACCTGGGAGGTCCTGCCGGATTCTTCCGGCAGTGACCATTTCCCAGTGTGTCTTACCCCGACCCGTCTCCTCCCCCCCACCTCTGTCCGCCCGCGCTGGCTGTTCGCCCGAGCAGACTGGGCCTCATACGCGAGGGGCACGGCGATCTCGCCATCAATTCCTGCCTTTCCCTCCGTCAATGAGGCCCTCGCCTTCCTCGAGAGTAAGATCCTCTCGGCTGCCGCCATTTGCATCCCCCGTACCTCTGGCTCCCCCAGACCGCGAAGCGTCCCATTGTGGACCCCAGAGTGCTCCCATGCCGTTCAGGAGCGGCGCCGTGCCGGCCGCCGCTTCTACCGGACCCGCCAGCTGGAGCACAAGATAGAGTTTCAGCGCCTGAAGGCAGTGGCCCGTCGGGTCCTGAAACTGGCCCGGCGTACCTCCTGGCGGAGTTACGTGTCCGGGATCTCCTCCTCGACTGCCCCCTTGACTGTTTGGCGCAAGGTGCGTAGCTTTGAGGGGACCCGTGTCCCCCTCGACCCCGGTGCTTCGGGTCGGGGACGACGAGTTCGTGTCCGATCCGGAGGCCGTCGCGAACGCACTCGCGGCGCACTTTGCAGCCATCTCCGGTTCCGATTCCCCCTACTCCCGCCGCGACCACCGGAATTTCCACCTCATAGGAATGACCCCTATAATCACCTCTTCCACATGACAGAGCTTCGGGAGGCCCTCCGCCCCCGACGCTCCTCCGCCCCCGGCCCCGATAATATCCCCTATGACCTTTTACGGCATCTCCACCCTCTGCTCTCAGCTTTCTACTGGACCTCTATAACCGGATTTGGTTGGAGGGTTCATTTCCGGACCGATGGCGTGAGTCCATCGTCGTCCCCATCCCGAAGCCCGATAAAGACCCCTCACTCCCGTCGAACTATCGCCCCATTTCCCTAACATGCTGTGCCTGCAAGGTGATGGAGGCGATGGTCGCCTCGCGGCTGTCCTTTAACTTGGAGGCGAGTGACCAGTACCCTGCTACCCAGGCTGGTTTCCGGCGCTTCCGGTCTACCACCGACCCCCTCCTTCTCCTTAGCCATGACGTGCAGGAGGCTTTCTCCCGGCGTCAATTTGTACTCGCCGTCTTTTTCGACCTCCAGAAGGCCTACGATACTACCCGGCGGAGCGCGGTCTTCGACTGCTTACGCTCCCTGGGTTTCGTAGGCTTTCTCCCTTCCTTTATTTATAACTTCTTGTCCGCCCGTTCTTTCCGCGTCCGCATCGTTCTGCCCTCTCTGACCACTTTCCGTTGGAGGAGGGTGTCCCTCAGGGTAGTGTCCTTAGCGTCTTGTGTTTCTCACTCGTGATGAACACAGTCGCTACGGTCCTGCCTACATCCGTTCGTAGCTCCCTCTATGCCGATGACCTGGCTATCTATTGCTCTGGCCGCCTCCCGTCTTTGGCTGAACGTCGGCTCCAGCTAGCCATCAATGCGGTGGTTCGCTGGGCGTCCTCGGTTGGCTATGCTTTCTCACCCTCTAAGTCTTCCAGTATGCTTTTCCGTCCTCGGCGCCTCCGTCTGTCGCATACCTTCGCTCTTACCCTTGCCGGCACTCCTCTTCCCCTCGTCCCATCCGTTAGATTCCTGGGTATGACCCTCGACGGATTTTTCGGTTGGGTTCCACACCTTAGGCGGTTGCGGCAAACATCACGCCGCACCCTCTCCCTTTTGGGTCATCTGTCCCACACGACCTGGGGGCGGACAGGCGTACTCTGCTGCGCCTGTACACCTCCCTGGTGCAATCCCGTGTCGACTACGGCTGTGTGGTCTACAGTTCCGCCTCCTCTCCGGCACTCCGTATGCTGGATCCTCTTCTTCACCGTGGCCTTCGCCTGGCGTCGGGTGCCTTCCGCTCGTCCCCTGTCGCTAGTCTTCAGGTGGACTGTGGACACCCCCCTGGCCCTTCGCCGGGGCCTTCTCATGGCGAAGTGTTACCTTCGCATCTGCCGCCTCCCGAAGTCCCTACTCTTCTCCGCGATCTCCCAGGCGCTACCCCGGCCTGACACGTGGCATTTCGCTGCCTCTCTGGCCGAGATTTTCTCGTCCCTGGGGATCCCCCCACCCTCTATTCTGCCGTTCTCCTTCGATCTGTCGCCCCCCTGGCGGACCACCCTATCTGCCGTTGCCAGGCGCTCCGTGGCCTGCATAAGGAGTCTCTTCCTGCCGTCCGGTCTTCTTTTCTGGCCCATCTTTCCGTCCATTCGGACGACGTTCCCGTCTACACCGACGGCCGCGCTCCCCTGCAGGTGTCGCGGCCGCCGTCTTTCTCCGTCATTGTCACCTACCCCCGGGGTATACCCCTGCCGGTTCAGGCCCCATCTTTTCGCGGAGCTCTTGCCCTTCTGGAAGCCCTCCGTCTGGTATCGGGTTGTTCGCGTCCTCCTGTACCATTTTTTCGGACTCGCTGAGCGCCCTTCAGGCGCTCGAGCGCTATGATTCCCAGGACCCCCTCGTACGCCTTATCAACAGGAGTACCATGTCCTGCATACCATTCACCGGATCCGGGTCAACCTTCTGCTGGGTTCCCGCCCATGTTGGTGTTTCCGGTAATGAGGCGGCGGACGCTTAGCCCGGTCCCCGCCTCGCTGCCTCCCCTCCCCCGCCCGCTCCCCTTCTCAGACTATGTGCACGTCTTTCGTTCCTTTTACGATCGCATGTTGGCAACAGTCTGGGACGATGCCACCGGAAATAAACTCGGGTCCATCCGCCCCGTCTTTCATATTGGGTGTCCTCTTTCCAACCGCTCCAGACACAAAGAGGTCGTCCTTGCGCGGCTTCGGCATCGGCCATACGCGCCTCACGCACGGCTATCATATGTTCCGGCAGGAGGCTCCTCGTGCGCCTCCTGCCAGTCGCCCATCACTGTCTCTCACATCCTTGGAATGCCCCACCCTGTCGTCAGTACGTCGTCGCGCTTTTCCGTTCCTTTCTGATTTCCCCTCCCCGAACGTTTACGCCTTATGCTCGCTGAGAGCCCTCTCTTCTCGCTGACCGTCTTTTCCTCTTCCTCTCCCAATCTCGCATCCTATCTGAGCTTTAGGTGCTTATCACTGTAGTCCGCTGTTCTCCCTTTTCTAGTGCCTTTTCTCCGTCTCCGTTTCTCTTTCTCGTATTCCGCCTCGCCATGATATCCGCTACCATATAGCGGGAAATGGCGGTAAACGCCCCAATACAAAAAAAAAAAATATATTATATATAATATAATATACATATCCTATACATATATATATATATATATATATACATACATACATACACAGGTAGCCCTCGATTTATGCTGGGGTTAGGTTCTTGGGGGGACAGGCGCAAATGGAACCCTTTATATAATGGAGTCAATGGGAAATCACAGGGTTAGGTTCCAGGCACCAGAAATTTTACCTTACCTTTTCAATACTGGAGTATTTAAAGCTCAGAAATAAACTTTTTTAATTAAAAAAAGTGTTTTATTTTTAACCTACATAAAAAATAAATTAATACATAAAACAATTAAATTTTGTACACTTACCTTCACATGTTTGGAGCCCACACGTGGTCTTATAAGCACCACTGTCAGGCCCCTGCATTGGTGTTTTTTGACAATGGCATAATGCAGAAGTTTTAGTTGGCTTTTGAAGGTCCTGGTTGAGGATCTTCTGTTGAAGGCCATGGTTGAGAAGGTTGCCTTTTTTTGAAGAAAGAATCAGGTGTTGATTGCCTGGATTTCTTCCTCCTTTTAACTGTGGCACTCCTCTCCCAGTCGTGATCAGTGTCACAGAGCTCATTAGTGAGGGACTCTACACTTGCAAGAATCCGTTGTAGATCACTGGTCTTCATAATTTTTAGAGGAGGGTCTTCTTCTTTCTCTTCCTCCTGCTGTTGGCTAAGTTCTGCAGCTAACTCTTCAATGTCTTCATTTGAAAGAGAGTCTGCATGACTTTCCAAGAGCTCAATTACATCTTCAACTGTAACTTCTTCTAACCCTGCCTCTTGTGCCAGCCTGCTGATGTCTTCTACAACATTCTGTTGTGGCTCGAATCCTCTGAAGTCATGCATGAAATCTGGGAGAAGTTTACGCCACACTCCATTTAGACAATTGACAGTCACTTCTTGCCAGGCTGTGTTAATGTGATTGATGCCCTTTAAGACATCAAACGACTGCCAATATTCTTTGATGGTAATGTTGGACATGTCTAAAGCTTTTACCATTTCTCTAAATGTTTGCTGTAGGTAATAAGCTTTAAAGGTGGCTATTACTCCCTGGTCCATGGGTTGCAAAACTGATGTTGTATTAGGGGGCATGTAGACAACATTAACTTTAAATACAGTACAGTACTAGCTGTACAGCACTTATACAGTATATATATGTATATTGTATATAGTTTATATATACAGTAGTTACATATTTTTACCATTTTTGACGATTTTAAATTTTTAATTTATAAAAAAATTGCAAAAATAAATATTCATGGCCTTGTAGATAGTGACTGGCGCTATTGCGAATTGGCGCAGATTGGACCAGCGCAAAACGAGGGCTACATATATATATATATATATATATATATATATGAGGGGTATACTGAAAGTATATACAGTGTATATATATATATATATATATATATATATATATATATATATATATATGAGGGGTATACTGAAAGTATATACAGTGTATATATATATATATATATATATATATGAGGGGTATACTGAAAGTAATGCCTGTTAGCTGATAACTTCTTCATTAGAATGAATAGAAAGTTCAACATACATGTGTATGTTCATTAACTATTGCTCTTCATAAAACTACTCTTCAAAGTAATCTCCTTCACATGCAATGCATTTGTGCCACCTCTGAACCCAAGACTGGAATCCTATTTGGAAAAATTGTGGTGAGCTCTGTCTGACCCATTGTTTCAAAGTGACTGTGATGTCCTCTGTGTCATCAAATCTTTGTCCCTGAATACTTTGTTTCATTGGGCTGCATAGGTAAAAGTCTGGGTGTTTTTTTACAAGAGTACCTTACAGGCTTTTGAGGAATTTTGGAATTTTAGGTTAGGTTAAGTTATATATTAAAACTATGTTTTTCAGATTGTTTTTGATGTTTGAACGAAATTAACCTTCATTCAAACTGCATCAGAAACCACCAGAAAAACATAGTTTTGATGTACAAAGCCTGTAATGTACACTTGTAAAAATTTACCAGTCTGATGGTGCTAAATCTGGACTGTAGGGTGGATGTGGCATCACTGACCAGCCCATCTTTGCAATAGCATGATTTGTGGCAAAAGATGTGTGTGGGCTGGTCAGTGATGCCACATCCACCCTACAGTCCGGATTTGGCACTGGGTCATTCCATGTCAAGTGGACCTGTGGTCCCCACCTCACCATGTCAGATTTTGTTTTAACTTTGCTCACAGATTCCGTTAAGCCTTAAAGGAAGTTCTGCAATGTTTTAGTTCCATATCTCTTGTGGTTCTGTCACTAGGGCTCCAAGAGCATGGGCTACTTTGTCCATCACATTGAGCACTGAATTATTTGTGCCATTTTTAGCTAGTCAGCATTCCACAGTAACAAATCCTTCTGCTCTGAAAATTTGCTCCTAGGGTCAAAATTTACTGTAGATTTCAAAACACATTACTAGAGCTCTAGGAAGTATAGATTTTCCATAAAATATCCCCAAAGTAGGCTTCAAATTACATTTTGATTCCTGGGAAGCCACTTTTAGAAAATTATAGCTCTGGATCTACTTGACTCTGTGAGCTTTTGTTAGAAACCAAGAAAGTACTGCCCATATGCTACAAAATGTTTCAATCCAGATCTTCCTACCTGTTCTAGTTGCTGAGATATAAGGCATCAAAAATGGCCAAAATTAATTTATGTGACAAAAACGTCCTATCTTTAAAGCTCAAAATGATCATGTGGGATGGCTCGCACCATACTCTAACAAAAACCAATGAAAAGAGCATGTCCCGAAATACTAGGGCCTAGTTTTTTATTTTGGTGTCTTGCTTTTTTGTAGGTCTAGTAGAGCTTTGAAATTTTGTTCCATGTGATGAAAGAAAAGAAAATGGACCAAATGAGTAAGCAGATCTCAATAGAGGAAAGCTTTTCATCTAAAAAAATATGGGACATCAATGACTCCAGGTCTGTGATGATTCATCATAAAATTGGCATGATGATGTCTTTGGACAACCAGCCATTTACTTTAGTTGAAGATGATGGTTTTATTGATCTAATGGCCTACCTCCAACCCAGATATCTCTTACCGAGCAGAAGGTACTTCTCTGATACTATAATTCCTCATTTTTATAATGAGTTCAAGTCTAAAATTGCTCAGAAGCTGGAAGAAGTAAAGCATGTCAGCTTTTCTTCATATATATGGACATGCACAACCTCTCAAGAAAGTTTTATATCATCAGGTCACTGGATAGGTAAAGATTTTGAAAGATACGATGCTATGTTACATCCCTCTCATTTCTCAGGGTCGCATACTGGCAAGAATATATCTGAAAAGTTTCACTCTATGTGGGATAGTTGGGATCTTGATGCAAATAAGAGGAATTTATTGGTGAGGGATGGAGCTAGTAATATGGCTCTTGGTAGTGACCTGGCTGAAATACCTTCAATACACTGCGCAGCATTCATTTACTCCAACTGGTTATTAGTGACTCAATTATGGTTCAAAGGAGTGTAATTGATATCCTTGGAAAAAGTTGCTGCCTTGCGACTCACTTTAATCATTCTCCTTTGGCATGTAACAATTTCAAACACATTCAAGTGCAGCAAAATCTTGAGCCTCTACTATTGGTTCAAGATGTCCCAACTTGTTGGAACAGTGCATATTTGATGCTAGAAAGATTATATAAATTAAAAATTCCAGTGCAACTGTATTTGGCTGATCGTAGTGAATTACCTACCATCACATCCTTTGAGTGGACACTGATACAAAATCTCCTTAAAATATTAAAACCATTATTCCAACTAACTCAGGAAATGAGTTCAGAAAAATCAACTTTGTCTTCCGTAATCCCAAGCATTTGTATTTTACAAAGATTTCTTTCAAAGATGGGCCATGATGACCAAGGTGTTCAAACGACAAAGAGAGAACTCCTGACTTCTCTTTGAGCGTGTTTCTTGGTAGAGAGTAGGGTAATGATGGGAAGTCTTTTTGAACATAATGAAAAACAGGGCTAATGTGACTACAATAGATCCACGGTATAAATTATCTTTCAACAAGATCAAAAAGAGCAGGCTAAATCCTGGCTGATTGAAGAAATCATAGGTATTGAAAATGACGAAGGTGGTAATGATTCTAATGAAAGTGAAGGTAATGAAAGTGGAAGCAAAAGAAGCTCAAATTCCAGTTCTCCTATGCAAAAGAGGAAAGACGAAGAGGACATTCTTGAAGCATGTTTTATGGAGATCACAAAAGGAGAGCAATCTGGGGAAGTAAGTTACAAGAGAAGAAAGATTGAAAAAAGACTGCTCCTGTTCTACTGATTGCAGGGGAGTTAGACCAATATGCATCTGAACCTCTTGTGGATAGGAAACGCTGTCCAGTTCACATTTGGAAGCAGGAGGACTGATTTCCTCCCCTTAAAACTATTGTTTCAAAGCTTCTCTGCACACCCGCATCCTCTGTATTTTCAGAGAGAATGTTTTCTGAATATGGAAACATCTTTGAAGCAAGGCAATACCAAATATTGCCTAATCTTGTTTCTGCACCACAATGGAAAAAGTTCTAAATCACTGTTGTTGAGTTTTTTTTATTCTGAAGACCTCCAGGTTGAATGGCGGCATCTGACCTACAGAATACTGCCCTCCATTCATTGATTTCATTCCAGGCATTTTATATTGTATTCAATGTATTGTTTTACATTTGTCAAGCTTGTAATGTTTTGTGTTGTTTTGAAAATAAAGGAGAAAAAAGAATGGAAAGCAAATGCAGGCCTGGGTCTAGCAATATTTTACTCTTTTCAAAAAATTTAATGCCTAGACATTTTTATAAAAAGCTCTGATTATATTAATAGAACTGTAATCATTAAGGATGGACAGATGTTTTATTTATCCTTGTCATCAGTATTGTGTTGATTTAATATAAAAAGTGTTGCTGGACTGATTTAGGGGTGGGCCCTGGAGGGATTTCCATTTTTTTTGTATATAAAATAATATTTGTAATGTGTTATCATCATATTAATTATTATGGCAGATTTTTATACAGGTGTTAATTTTCTAATGTCTTGGTCTATATCCAGCATATTCGGCTGGATATGACCCATATCCTACTGGATACCGGATATTTCGCAATATCCAGCCGAATATCATATCTGGTGCACCCCTAATTAGAATCACTGTTATGAATCCATGATCATTACACAATATGCTACAGCCCAAATTACTGAGAATTACATCTGATCATCATAAGTTGCTCAAAATGGTTATCACTCAGGTTGCACCTCTCCAGCCTGAAGAGTTTGCCAGCAATGGAGAACAGTCGTTCTGGGTGATGAGGACCAGTTGGTCAGGGAGAAGAACTTGTTCCTCTTCATTGGTGGTGGTTCAGCAGTGAAAGCATCTGTAGGACTGACACTAGGTGCAATGTTGTACTTCTGAGTCAGCAGGTCACGGATGTCTTACACTTCATCATCACGGCACCAGTCCAGCTTGTAGTGTGGGTCTAGGGTGGCAGCAAGCTGGAAAGCCTCCATGGACTCATACTTGCTTAGATGAGTCTCAACTGATGACTGAAGTGTTGAGACAAGCTTGCTGTTGTACACTTCACGAAGATTTGCTAAAGCAGCCCAAAGGCCACAAACACAGTTCACCACCAGACTGGATGTCACCATGTCTTGTCCCTGAATCTGAAGAGTTGCATACTCGAACAGCTCAAGGATATCACAGACTCCTTGATGGTGTTGAGCTCATACTGCTTAAGTTTGTAGGGAGCATCAAGTTTGTCCCACACTTCAAGCGACACATGAAGTACAGACCTCATCATCATCAATTGGCTATTCCAGCATGTACACATTGCCATCTGGAGTTTGAGTTCATCTGAGAGCACTTCTGTAGTAACTGTTGACTTCCTACAGAAGCTGACAAGCTTAGATACCTTGGTGAGAATCTGTGTGACCTGGTCAGCATGCTCCATGCCATCTTTCACCACTAGCTGCGTTGTATGGGTGAAGCAAGGAATACAGTCAGGAGGTAGGTAGTCGTACTCTCTAGTGGCATCGGTTGGTGTGTTATCACTGTCATCATCCTCATCTTTGTCATGTTGCTCTACTGGGAATAGGATGAGTGCCTTCATCATATTTGCTTCATTGTCAGTAACTATGGTAGAGACTTTGCTTGCCACATCATAGCAGGCCACTGTCTCTTGATACATGCTGTAGATGTTGTCCACCATGTGGAACCTTTGAAGCGATGACATGCCAACATAACACTGTTCATGGTGTGGTCTAGGATGAAGTGGCCAGTCACACCAATAAAGGACCTCATGTCCCTACTAGACCACAGATCGATGGTGAAACACAGATCATGGACCTGCTGTAACTGGGTCTTCAACTGTGTCTGAACACTGGCTGAACACTGTGGTAGAAGCACACTATTCAGATGCTTATGACTTGGCATTGTAGACATTGGCTCTGCAGTCTTCATGAGTATGCAGAATTGCTCACTTTCAACCAGAGACAGGGGAAGTTGATCATGGGCAATAAGAGCCACAATATACAGTTGGTGAGTTTCAGCTGTCATTGGTCAGCGGACTTCCACTTGGTAGGCTTTGATGTGAAGTTATCCATGGAGAGTTGGTTTGGTTCAGCTACTGGACTATCAAGTTTTGCATAGATGTCTGCATGGTTCCTCTGAAAACAAAATATAATAATAATATTAAAAATATATTTTAATATATTTTAATATTTAATATATTTATATTAAAATATATTTTTACTACTTAAAAATAAAAATAATAATAAATTGAAAGATAGGTAGCCCTATAAATATTTGGAAATTACCAGTATTTACAGTAAAATTAATTCACTTTATGATAATTCTTTTAATTAAAAAAATTGCTCACCTCTAGATGCCTCCTGAAGTTTGATGTTGCTTTGTTAGATCCAGCTACAGATTGGTTACAGTGACGGCAAACTGCCTTATGGTTTCCTGATTTACTGTCACTGGAACTAGGCATGATGAAATTACTGTACACGTTTGATTTAGGTGGCATTTTCTCACATAAGATAAGTAGCTACCATATCTACTTAGTTCTAAAACAGAGAGATTTCTGGAATATGGACACAAATCAAATATATGAGCAAAATAAAACTATATATATATATATATATATATATATATATATATATTAGGGCATTCCGAAAACACGAAGTTTGAAATCCAGCAACGCACATATGCTAAACTGGATCCATTTGTACTAAAAAGAAACACAAAACATGGTCTTGATATTCTCATTCCTTCCACTCCCCCAAGCCCCTTGTAGGTTTGGGTCAACTTGTAGAGCATTGAAACATCGAGTGTATTGACACGATCACATGACTAGCACTACTCGTCCCCAAACACACACACACACACAACCACTTTCCGTTCATCAACCCATCCCCACTAGGTGGGCATCTGCTGCCTGCCTACAAACTGTGTTATCAGTCTGACGTGTTGTACCACTACTAATGAGTCTTCTTTGTTTCACAGATGGCAACAACACGCAAGCAAGTGAGTTTGTGGCTTCTCGGGCACCTCAGGGAGGAGGATTTCTCTTCCATGAGACAGCTTCCCACCATGGGTGAAGTTGGAAAGCGTCTGTTTTTCATCCAACGAGTCACAAAGCAAAGCCTTCCAAGAGCATGTAGTGATGTGGCCGAAGAACTCATGGAGGTGTGGACAAAAGCATCGTTGAAGACATCCCACAAGCCATACATTGTTGCCAAGCTCAAAAAGCTTCACGAGAGGTATGTGAAGTTGTCTAATCACAAGGATCGACGAATGGAAACAGCGAGCTCATGAACAACAGTTCTTGTTGGACATGGAGACCTTGTTTGATGTTGCTCACCCTGAAGCTGGATCTTTGAAGACAAATAAAGAGGACTGCGACTTCCTTAAAGACCAATGAACAATGAGAAAGATGGTCATTGGCCCAGAAGACATTGCATTTGCCAAAGCATCCAAGGCCAAGGCAATGAAGCAGGAGAATGAGGAGCGATGATGACACAAGTCTAAGGAGGAAATGAAATGAATATGGGAGCCGGAGCATGCAGAGGCAGATGCAGAATTGACTGGCAGCTCGTCCAGCTCCACCGAGTTTTTGGGAGAGGAATTCACTCAGGTCAGCCACCACCTCCGCCAATGTGGCTCTTAGCCAAAAGCCATGATGATGGACCCTCGCCGGGTTATCAATGACCCCCAGTTCATCACGGCCCTTGACCGGACAAATACAAGCGTGCAAAAAGCCATACACATCGTCGCTCCTGCCCTGTCAGCAGCTGGGGTGAATGGGCGAGAATTGACGCTCTCAGCGACCTCCATTCACGGTGCCAGAACCAAAACACGACACAGAATTGCAGAGGACATTAAGACCAACTTTGACCCCCAGAAGCCGTGCATTCTCCACTTCGATGGGAAGATCCTTCCCGACGAACGAGGTGGTAAGTCGGATTGCTTACCCATCGTTGTATCGGGAGAAGGCTTCGAAAAGCTGCTGGCCATTCCAAAAATTGCATCAGGAACCGGAAGAGCAATGGGAGATGCCATACTCACCATGCTGGACAATTGGCCAAAGGTGAAACCATTCATTGCAGGAATATGTTGTGACACAACAGCGGCAAATACAGGTCTCCACGCAGGAGCATGTGTCACAATTGAAGAAGGCTTGCAGCATCCACTCGTCTTCTTCACTTGCCACCACCACACTCACGAGTTGGTGGTCACTGCAGTCTTCGACAAGTTCTTTTCTTCCTCTGGCCCAAACATTCCTTTGTTTGCTCGCTTCAGGGATTACTGGAGCTTCATGACCAGGGCAGCTACCATCCCTTTGAAGATGACCCGCGACCCTGACCCCTTGCAAACTTTTGTCTCTGATAACCGGAACAGTGTTGTTGAATTCATCAGTGCCAGACTTAGTCAGAAGCAGGACCGGGATGATTACCGAGAATACATGGAGCTGGCGCTTCTCTTCTTGGGGGCAACCGTCCCTCCAAGGAAGCAGAAGAAGAGTCTCTTCCGCTATCCCGGAGCATTCCACTGAGCTAGGTGGATGGCAAAAGGAATTTATTCCCTCAAGATCTTCTTGTTTCGGAGGCAGTTTTCCCTAATGCCATCAGAAGAGAAGGTGCTGCGACGCATCAATGTATTCTCCACTACGATTTACCTTCGAGCGTGGTTTGAGGCACCCAGTGGCGTCGATGCTCCTCGAAACATCATCAAGCTCCTCCGACAGCTTGAAGGATACAAGACCAAAGACGAGGCAGTTGCAACCATTGCGATAGCCAAGGCTCAGAACCACCTCTGGTACCTCAGTGAAGACCTTGTTGGTCTCGCCTTTTTCTCGGATAAGGTAGACAATTTGGAAAAGAAGCATATGCTTAAAAATCTCCATGAGGTCCCTTCGCGCAAGAAGAGGCTAAGAAAATTTGAGTCAAAGTGCATGAAATTGCCGTATCTGCTCACTCTCCCAGACTTCGTGACTAAATGGACTGCTAACTTCTTCAAATGCATGGGACTCAAAGTTCCCCACTACCTGGAGGACCTGGTGGCGATGAAGGAGAGAGTTAGGGCCATTCGGGTCATCAATGACTGCGCTGAGCGAGTGGTGAAGCTCGCAACTGACTTCAACAGCTTGATCACCCAGCGTGAAGATGAGAAAGAATTGGCATTCCAAGTGATCGAGCATCATTGGAAGACCATGCCCAGTGCAAAGAAGTCCCATTACATATGATCCCTATGGATATGTTGGTAAATTTTTCATTGTTTTCTTAATGTTTTGAAAAGACTAAGGTTTCTGTTAATTGTTTTGGATGTAAAGTTACGGAAGTACATTTTTTGTTCAGCTGATTCCATAATCTCCCCAATAAGACTTGAAGGAGGCTCTTGGGGGACCAGTAAATATTACTCAAATTTAATAAAATTTTGTTTGTGTTGTTCAGTTAATAAATGGACTTGATTAAACGTGTGTGTGGTATTGAATTCCAAACTTTGTACATCACCTCTATAGCCGCAGAATGCCCTATATAATATATATATATATATATATATATATATATATATATATATTTTGTAACTATAACTGAAACAGGTGTCTCAATGCGGGAGACCAGAAACAAAGCCAGTATAATCAATGGGAGTTGCATACTCCCATTTCTATACTGTATATATATTTGAGTTTCCCGATGATTTATTTTCATATCATCAATTCATTGCATCAATTCCAATTCAATTCAATTAATGTAAAAAAGTTAAATTCCAATTTAATTCCAATTCACACATTTTCCCTATCAATTCCAATTCAATTCATAATTGATCCCATGTCTGAACACAATGATCACAATCATGCACAATCTTACACAATGATACAGAAGCCCAAGCGACTCAAAACACTGGCAGGGCAAGAAGGAAGTGCGGGGGGTGGCTGCTTAGGGGCACTCGGGTTGGGAAAGCTGCGCAAAGGAGGATAAATCCGTTTCTGCACATGGTGGCCATTTTGATTAGATAAATGAAGTTAGAGATGCGCCTGTGGAGTACCTTACCAGAAACCAAACTTTGCTCTTCATGGCGATCACTAAACCAAATTTTGGCCAATCATTGTACAAGAAAATTATTGACTCCCCAGTTAGGTCAACTGTATGCTCTTAATGATTGGTTGGGTTAAGTCATGATATTTTTGTTAGTTTAAACAAAAATATCACGAAATATATGTTGGGACCTGGAAAGGTTATTTTAGTTGGAATATATGTTGGGAACTGGAAAGGTAAGTAGTACCAAGTACTTTTGTAGATCACTCTTATCATACCATTGAAAACTTCCATCAGACTAATAAGAAAAAGTTATTTAGGGTATATCTAAACTATCCAAACCTGAAAGCATTTTTAATATCTGTCTTACCTCCCTTCAAACAATGTCTCTCAAAACTAAAACTAAACATGCCTAGTTTCTTCAATCTTTCAATGTATTCTAATCTTCTTAAGCTAAAGATATAAGGAAGAATGACTAGTTAACTTCATTAGCTTAATAAATACTAAAGCTTTGTACTAAATTATTAATATATTTACAAAAAATATAAAAATTAAAATTGCAAAAAAAGTAGAAAAAGACAGAAAGGCCTAATTTTACAGATATATTCACAAATAATTTGCAAAGAACATTTAAAACATAGCTATATTTACAAATATCTAAAAAAAATGGGCTCAATGGTGACTATCCTCCATACTAAATCTAGTATTGTGCAAGTTAATGTGGCAAAAGAAGAAAACAGAAACATATGTAGCTATAAAATAGGCATAGGGTATGCATTGGACTGCAACTTGCATTTTTTAAGATGTGATGAATGCAAACTATGGATATACTACAGTTGCAGTGAATTGCCTATTTATATCCTCCTCATCTTTCAAAATTTAAAAAGAAAATTCTCATGCTTTAAATGTGTTTATCAAATTTATGATGACTATGATAGACACTGAAGAGCTTGATGTAGAACTGGCAGGAGGAAATTGTCTTTGCCAATGCAAAGCTTGCTGAAAAAAAAGTGAGAAACCCTCAGGATGAGACCCTAGAGAGAGGGAATCTAAGCAAAAAAGGCACCAAAGGTGACACAACAAGAAAGACAATAAGACTCAACAAAGAGGACAACTGCAATGTACACAGTCACCAAAAAACCAAAGGAGAAAATATGAAACCAGTATGCAAATATTATAGGAAAGCCTTAAATCTAAATATGGATTTAAGGGAAGAGAATGCCCATTTGCTCATCCACCACTTCGCAAAAAATTTATAAATGATGGTAATAGCATTTCTGGATGTAGATCCAATGCAAGATACCCCTATTTTCATCCTCAAATTTGCCAGTGCTCATGATGGGAAAGTTGTTGTTTTAAAGAGAACTGCAATTTGGCCCACCTGAAGGGAACATTCCAAATGCAACCACACCAAAATCACTGGAGAGAATATCAGAATAGTAGGCCTGCTATCCACCAGCAACCATGAAACCCTATTGGGGTTTTATTACATTACAGTACATTTCATTTGGAAAACATGAAGCAACTGAGGCCTATCAAGGTTATCCAAATCATGAGCTAATAATAATAGAATCCTGCAAAATATCAATCTCGAGTCACCTAACTAATGTACAACTATTTACTACTATCAAATTAGCCTACAAACCTAACCTAAAAATATACAGTATTTACAATCTACAAACTATCTCACATTCATGAAAGTCTAAATTTTTCTTAAAATGTTTACCACATCATATGGCAAGTCATTCCAAGAATCTACTATATGACTAAAATGGTATTTTTGTAGATCAAGTCTACAAGGCTGTTTTCTAATTTTCTTATGTCCATGAGTTATCCTATCTGTCTCTAGTGAGAAAAAGTTTTGTACATCTAAATTGTCCAAACCTGAAAACATTTTGAACATCTTTATTAGTGATGTAGCAGTTGTCTGCAACTGCACATATTCTCAGCTCTGCAACCACATTTATCAGTGTGGTTATTGTGGTTGTTTGAGGATATCTTCTTAGTAGGGCAACCAAATGCTATAAATGCTATAAACATTGCCAAATGCTGTTCCTGTTCCATGCCTCATGCCTTCACTCAAGGGTGTAAAAAGTAAAAGTTTGCTATGCCATAATTGTGACATGTCTAGAATTGCTACTTGGACTGGATGGATAGATGCATTATGTAATAACTTACATTTATCAATGCTAGGTGGCTAGAAAAGCATTATTTTAATTATATTTAATAAAGCAATGATGGTGTATAATTACTGTTGATAAAAAAAGATAAGAGACTCAATTTTTTATTATTAGAAATTAGGCAACCTTCACTACCAAGTTACAAACTAAACTAAAGCACCAGCTTCTGTATCTGTTCAGACACAAGTGAGGGTGGTTGTGTTGCGCTAAGCTCTCTGTCACTACCTTTGTAACATTACATGCTTCAACATATTAGTAAAGTGTTAGACTGTGGTGCAACCATCATGGAGTGATCTATGAGTGCAGTGTATGGAAGTACTTCTCAAGAGTGTCAAATGATGTAGGGAAGTGTTATGTAATAAGAATTATTCATGAAAGGGAAGGAGTACCACAAACTTTAAAGAAACATCTCTGTTCAATGCATAAGAAGGAATAAAATGAAGTGATATCAGGTGAAAATGAAGCTAATGAACAGTCAAAGAAGAAAAAAGAATCAAAAGTGTGTCTTACACCCCTACAGGAAATGAAGTGTACAGTGAAAGAAAAGAATCAGACGATTGAGAGTTGCTTAAAAAAAATTAAAATTTGGGATGCGACTCATTCCAAATCAAAATCACTGGACTATTGCATAGCCGAAATGATGATAATGGATGACTTGTCATTCAACCATGTTGAAGACTTAGGTTTCATGAGACTCATGGCTGAAACAACATCAGTTCTACACTGATCTTGTGTGCAATGATATCTATGACTTTGTTTCAAAGAAAGTGTTCAAAATTCTTGAGTCTAAAAGATTTGAAAGTATCATTGACAATGGATGCATGGTCAGACATGTCTGCTGGAATGTCTTTACTCTCTTTGACATGCCATGCACTGAATCAAGTCTTCAAGAGAACCAATTTGGTGCTCAGCATAATGCCACTTGAAGATTGCCATACTGGAGAATACTTGTCAGAAAAATTTGGAAAATAGACCAAGATACAGAACTTTGGAAGGCTTCCTTTGAGATGTATAAAATCTGAGGATTCTACATGCCAGAGTCAACTGCCTTGAATGACAGATCAGTCCAACTTCAAGGAGTTCAAGATCAGGATCAACACAGCCAAGCATAACAGCCGTACAGATTCTGTCAGCATAATACTGATCAGTGCTGAGGTCCTCCAGTACGGTTCTTCATCAGGAATAACTGGAAATTTTGAATTCCTAAATGGCTTGAATGAAATCACATCCCACTGAGATGCACTTCCACCAAGTTCAACCCCTATCTTTCCTGAAAATGAGTCTGGGCTCTTTGTTGTTCCATCCAGAGCAGACGTGGCCCATGGGGTCAATTACTGGGTTTCTGTTACTATTACTTTTGATTCCTTTTATTACTATTACTTTAATTTTCATCTATTACTATTACTTTTGTATGTGGGGTACTTCACTCATTTGAAAAGGATCTTTGTCTCCATCCATCCATTGTGTTCTGCCTATCAGGCAGGTCCAACTTGTGTGTCCTTTCAAAGTGTTCTATCCTGAGCTATCCTTTTCATCTCATGGTAGCTCCTGCCTTCCTTCAAATCATCCAGCATTGCTTTCCTTTTCCTTCCCCTCAGCCTTCATATCTACCCTCTATCACCACCTTCAACAATCCTTCTCCTCTCAACATGTGTCCAATCCATTTCTTCTGTCTTTCTCTTATCACCTTAATGAGTCTTCTTTCCTCCCTCACCTGTTGCAGTACTTCCTCATTACTTTGGTTGTTCCCTCCAGTTTATCTTTAGCATTCTTCTTAGTGATGCACCAATGGCAAATTTTTGCCAATGCAGATTATCTAATAAATGAAATTTAGAGAAAAGATTTGTTCTATATTAATAATAGCATAAGTATATTTTCTTTCACTATTTGCCAGTCTATATTCACAGGAAAGGAGAAAAGAGAGATACACCATTATTTACACTTGGAAAATAATGTAGAAACTAGTAGAGGTGTACTGGAATTCCAGTTCTGGTTCCTGCTGGCTGGAATTCTGGCCATTTATTGAGTTCCAGTTCTTGCTGGAACTCTGTCTGATATCTGGCCCGGTGGCATACAAAATAGCTAGGCCCAAAATAGCTAGGACAATATAGCTAGTGTCAAAATAGCTAGTGCGACAAAATAGCTAGGATCACAAAATCTTGTGAAGATGTTAAAACCTGTTAATATTAAAAACCTTGTAAGGGCTTAATGAAAATATTATACATCTATATTTTATTATATTATTATATGCAATACACAGTTAAAATTAAAAATATAATATTGTAATTTATTTACAAATATTTATTTTATTATAAAACTAGAGTATATGCAATACACAGTCAAAATTAAAAATATTATAATATTGTAATTTAATAAAAGCATAATTAAACTGTATTGTAATTTATGTTGTAGGTAACTCCACACAAGAATTCTGCAGTCATTATTTCGTCCTGATTGTGCCGGGAGATTAGAGTTTTTAACCTTGCATTAACTTCTCTGGTTTTCTTCTTCTCAATAGCCACTTGTCCCGCTAAAAATGCCTGCAAAGTTGTTCGTTGAATTCCCTCTTCTCTTTGAATGCCTTTTAGAAAATGCCACATGGAAGGGTGGGCGCTATCATACATTGTTTGGATGGCTCTCTGCCAACCCTCGAGTTTATTAGTTGTTCTTGGTATGCCTTCCTCTGTTCTTTGTCTGACATTCCACATTTCAGGAGGAAATAAATGCAGCCTTCCTAGGTAGTTGTCTTCAAAGTATGCATAGAGATCTGCCAATTCATTGCCCATCTGTAACTGTTCTCATTCTTCATCCAAGGCTTCAAAGGCTTCACTTGTCTGCTCAGGGGGAAGAAAGGCTAAAGCGGCCTAGCTATTTTGTCGTATACTCATCTGGCCAATCTGGAATCATTCAGTTTTTAATGATCTTAAATGAAAAAAAACAGAAGGAAAATAGAATTATTTATAAACAGATTTTGATATACTTATGCAAAGTCCTTGACCATTCCTTTGGTTACTTGCATGTATCAAATAATTGAAATATATGATAAAACATTCAAAATTTTCCTTGCTAGGTAGTTTTTTTATATTGTTTTATGATAATAAAACAAAAATTATAAAACTGCTTTTATTTTGAAATTAACATTTTTCATGATTTTTGTATATACATTAGCTAAATTATATAAAAAAAAGTTCCTTGCTTAATATTTTCCTCAATAAAAGAAACACTAGATATATATTGAATTATAAACACAGCATAGAAAAGAGTGGAAGAGAAAAATCAAAAGACAGTAACTACTGTTTACAAGGAAAAAACTGTGCTTCAATAGTTGAAATTATACCTCAATAATACAATTAATAATACATAATTATTTAAAATTATAGACCTACTAGTTAGGGCCTAAGCTAACACAAAAGGTTCCGGCAGCTGGAACCAAAATTTGTTGGCTGGATATTCTGGTTTCCGGTTTCCAGCCAAAAAAACTGGTTCTGGTACACCTCTAGAAACTCATCCCTAATCTTACTCTGAACCCTGTAACTCCCAAAACAAAAGTGGAAAGTAGAAAAGGAAGACTGTGTCATGTTCACAAATTAAAGGCTAGACAGGGAACATCCTTAACCCTGAAAGAAAATAGTTTTGTTGTAAGAGGACCAAGACTATTTAATCAGCTACCCAAAAACCTAAGGAACATGAATGGTGGTGTGGTGGACATCTTCAAAAGATTAGATGCCTGGCTCAGAACAATCCCCAATGAGCCAGGTGTACCTGGCTCTGTGAGGTGGAGAGTACAAGAAACCAACTCACTACTTCACAAGGCCAACTTGAAAGGATGGGTGACAAGCTTAATATTTGAAAGGTTGAATAGACAAAAAACACTTTATGATAATTTATACTCCTTTCAAAGTGTAATCATATAAAAATACTTTGCATTCAGGAAAAAGGTGAAGCTTAACCCTTTCAGTGCGTGTGGTAAACTATGTTTACCATAAAAAAGCCTGACTCAGGACGCATGGTAAACTATGTTTACCATTAAAAATCTTCTCAGGACGCATGGTAAACATTGTTTTCCACGTTTAATAAACAGTCTATGAACCCCCTCGTTCCTATTAGAACAACGTAGTTAGTTCCCTGACTAATATTAGACATCAATATGGTGGTATTTGGCATCTTTTTTTATTTTCTGACTCTCAGCTCACCAGAGGGGGGAGTGAAATAGACTCCCCCAATCAGTTCAGCATGGCATCCACAAGCAGTAATAAGTGTAAAAAATCCTCTCTAGATGAGAATGAGATAAATGAATATCTCTCAATGTGTTCTGAAAGTGATATAGAATGTGAAAGTGAGGATGACTGGGCGCAAGATAATGTATGGGATATTATACAAAACCGATCAAGTAGTGATGATGATGAAGAAAATGTGGTACTTTTGGAAAAAGATCTGCCTAAAGCAACAAAATCGAGCGAGAATTTTGAATGGCAGGAAATTGGTGAAAATATAGGCTGTACCAGAGGTGGGTGGCAGTTTACTGGTGAAAATAAAGTGCTCTTCAATGGTCAAACTCATACGATGTATGATGTTTTTTGTGAAGTTTTTCCCAAAGAAGTAATTGAGCTAATGGTTACAGAAACAAACAAATATGCAACTCAATTTCTGGCTGCTACACCTAATCTGAAATCAACATCTCGGTATAGTGCATGGGTCCCAACTACGTTTACAGAAATGAAGCAATTTATAGGGCTTTTACTTCTCATGGGTATTATACAAAAACCCAAGATAGGTATGTATTGGTCAACCGACAGTTTTTATGCTACTCCAGTATTTACAGCAATCATGAAAAGAGACAGATTTATCAACATTCTTTCATTTTTGCATTTTGCTGACAATGCAGATGAGACGTTGAAGGAAAGAGGGGGGAAGATGGTGAAATTGCATGACTTTATTGAGTTGATGACATCTGCTCTTGAATCAAAATATTCAACTTCTCAGAATCTAAGTTTGGATGAATCTTTGTTGCTGTGGAAGGGCAGACTCGGTTTCCGGCAATACATAAAAACGAAAAGATCACGTTTTGGGATAAAAATTTTCAAACTTGTGGATGAAAATTGTGTTACTTTGAAATATAAAATATATACTGGGACCATGGAAACTGTTGCTGATTTTTCTAAGACTGAAAGTATTGTAGTAAGTATGATGGAAAAATATTTAGGAAAAGGTCACAACGTCTTCACTGATAACTTCTATACATCACCAAAACTATACAAATACCTTAGTGATAATAAAACTGGTGCCCGCAGGGACTGTCAGAAGTAATCGTAAGGGCTTATGCCATGCTATGAAAACTATGAATGTGGCAAAAGGAAAGAAACTTGCCTTTGAGACTCCTGAACTGCTTTCCCTTGTGTTTCATGACAAGAGAAGAGTTTGCATGCTCTCCAATTACCATTCGAACAGTGATGTGACAGTAACACGTAGATCAAAGGAAGGTCGAGTCGAAAAAACCATTCCAGCTTGCGTACATGAATACAACAAACATATGGGATATGTAGACTGAACAGACCAAATACTGCATTATTACTCTGTCCCAAGAAAGTCTCTAAAATGGTATAAGAAGCTGGCAATGCATTTGATTCAGGTCCGAGTACTAGATGCTTGTGGAATTTATAATCTCATAAAAAAGGGAAAAGTTCCCTTTCTAGACTTTTGCCATGAGATTATAAAAGGACTGACATCTGCAGATGAACCTAACTTGAAGAAATCAGTAGTTCCAAGACTAGTTGGAAAACATTTTACCAAGAAAATTACATCAAATTCTGAACGTACCCCAAGACCAACAAAGAGATGCAGGGTATGTTATGCCCATGGGATAGAAAAACGAGTACGTTTTCAATGCGAGACGTGCCCCGATACCCCAGGGTTATGCACCAAACCATGTTTCAAAATTTATCACTCAGCATTTAACTTTTAGTTAACTAAATAAAGATATCTCTATTTTATTTCATTTTAACCTTTATTTTTTTGTTACCCATGAAAAAATTGAAAATATTATTGATAGAAAACCTATTTTAAAGGCAAACAAAAGAAGAAGCAAAAAAATAATTCAAGTTTATTTTCTGGCGCATTTATACACGCAGCTTTCGTTCTGGGTATTAGCGTGACACGCACAGGGCGTATCAGAATGGGATGCAGCGAAAGGGTTAATAAGTTAAGTTGCCCATAAATTTACAATTTCTCTAACTCACTAATCTCTAAATATTATAAACTATTATAACCTCCTACTCTATATTAATAATAATTGTATATCAAGTTATACTTTATAATTTATATATTAAACCATCTTATTATGTTCACTTTATTTTAAGTATTTTAATAATTTTATAAACCCAAATTATATATACATTTTTTATTCAAATTAGCCACCAGGGACTTGAAATTTTAATGAAAAATTTTGGTATTCAATTTATGAAACAAAAAAAATTATTTTATTTTCCTAAGTAATAAAACTTTTTAATATCATTTTAGTTACGGTATATGAGTTACAAATTCTGGTGAGCTGTATATTGTGGAGTGAGCTAAGGAATATCATTTAAACAAATTTGAAATGTAAAAATATATTGAAAGTTTTCACATTAGATTAGTAAAATTTATAAAAGGAATTGATTTTTAAAAAATATAGGTAAAGAATCAGCAGTGTAAAAAAAAACTATATAGAGCTATGGGTTGATTACCTGTTACCCTCATCCATTGGAAATTTCCAGCAGATTTCAGTGGAGAGTTAATGACAAAAGCCCTATGTTTTTCATTAGAGAGTTATGTATGTGTAGATCCAGTGGCGTACAAAATAGCTAGGCCCAAAATAGCTAGGACAACATAGCTAGTGTCAAAATAGCTAGTGCAACAGAATAGCTAGTGTCAAAATAGCTAGGGTGACAGAATAGCCAGTGTCAAAATGTGAGTGCGACAAAATAGCTAGGATCATGAAATCTTGTGAATATGTTAAAACCTGTTAATATTAAAAACCTTGTAAGGGCTTAATGAAAACATTATACATCTATATTTTATTTTATTATTATATGCAATACACAGTTAAAATTTAAAATATTATAATGTAATTTATTTACAAATATTTATTTTATTATAAAACTAGATAGAGTATATGCAATACAGTCAAAATTAAAAATAATATAATATTGTAATTTAATAAAAACATAATTAAACTGTATTGTAATTTATGTTGTAGGTAACTCCATGCAAGAATTCTGCGGTCGTTATTTCATCCTGATTGTGCCGGGAGATTAGAGTTTTTAACCTTGCATTAACTTCTCTGGATTTCTTCTTCTCAATAGCCACTTGTCCCACTAAAAATGCCTGCAAAGTTGTTCGTTGAATTCCCTCTTCTCTTTGAATGCCTTTGAGAAAACGCCACATGGAAGGGTGGGCGCTATCATACATTGTTTGGATGGCTCTCTGCCAACCCTTGAGTTTATTAGTTGTTCTTGGTATGCCTTCCTCTGTTCTTTGTCTGACATTCCACATTTCAGGAGGAAATAAAGGTGTTCTTCTTCCTCTTCTGTGTGGCCTTCCTAGGTAGTTGTCTTCGAAGTATGCATAGAGATCTGCTAATTCATTGCTCATCTGTAACTGTTCTCATTCTTCATCCAAAGCTTCAAAGGCTTCACTTGTCTGCTCAGGGGGAAGAAAGGCTAAAGCAGGAAGCATTTTGCAATAAAGGCGGCAGTTGCTGTCAGTTGCGTAGCTGTTTGTTAGACCAAGGTTTTGGATTTTTCTCCATACTGATTGTGATAGATGGAAGAAACATCCCTGCACTGAGACATTCGGAAAAACTGTTGTGAATGCTCTAATTGCTGCTTGTTCAAAGTCAAGAGTTACTATATCAGGTACCAGATCTGGACGTTGGTCTTTGAGAATTTGAAATGCTCGCTGATATGTTTCGCTTGCCTTATCCAGTAGTGAAATGTAAATGCATGGGAACAAGTAGTCTCTTATCGCATGTACTGTATACAGCTGATAGTATAATTTCGGAATGACTTTGAATGTACCATCACACATCCAATTTGCTGAAGCTGCGAGTTGGTCTAGCATTGCTCCACTGGCAAACATGATAATTCATCTAGGTTGTCCAAGATCGTCATGTAATAGAAACCATTCTTGTGTCTCGCCAATGGTGACAGTTCAAAATTGTTCCGGTATTACAAAATCCTCTAATAAGTCTGGATCAGGAAGGTAGTCTTCGTCCTGACGTTGTCTCTTATGCTGAATGCGTTTCACAAGTGCCTTTCTTTTAGGCAGTCTCGTCAGTGCTTCCTCATTGAGGCCCAGAACGATGTCACTGATAATTCTGCGTGGAGGAGCGGTGGATGCAGCAGCTTCGGCACGCATTTTGTCCATTGCAACAGCGAAATTTTGATGTGCCGGATCTGGAGCATGGTTATGCTCTTGTCCTATCTTTACTTCACTGGTTTCCCTGTAGTTGACAGCTGTTATAATAGTTCCTCTGCAGTCTTTTTCTACACACCGCCAGTTCTGAGTTGTTTTGTTTGTCATATTTTTTCTGTATATGTAACCATTGTAACATATTTGATCTCCTCCTTTTTGTGACGTTATAACATTCATTTTGAAGGGTATATTTGCTATAAAAGACGACAAACTTTCACTGTATCTAGTTGTGATACTAATTCTTGAATGTCTAACTTCGAAATGGCATCCTGCAACAAAAGCTTTTTGTGACGTCATTCCTTCTAGAATAATTCTCTCGAAACAGAGAATAAAGTTTAATTAATTCAAATAGAGGAAAATATGGGGAAAATTCCTGAAAAGTGGGTTTTGCGAATTATCGCATCAACCTCTCTCCAAAGTTTGCTCCCCAAAATTAGAAAATAAGAAATAATAAGTTAAATTAGTAGATTAATTCTTTAAGAGAGATGTGGCAACTAAATATTCCCATAGCATGGCTCATTGGTAGTTTAACGTTAAAGAAAATTTCAATTTTTCTTAGTTAACATTTATGATTTTGTTTTATTTTACGCCTAATTGTTAGTCTCAGGGGAGACTAGTTAAATCAATAAAACTAAAGTAATAAAATAAATTGTATATAAACTTATGCAAGGATACATTTTATGGCACATAATACATACAAGATTTTGTGATCCTAGCTATTTTGTTGCACTAGCTATTTTGACACTGGCTATTCTGTTGCACTAGCTATTTTGACACTGGCTATTCTGTCGCACTAGCTATTTTGACACTAGCTATAATGTCCTAGCTGTTTTGGGCCTAGCTATTTTGTCATATACGCGTGTAGATCTTCAAAGGACCTCTTTATGTATTGTTTTTAGTGGTTAATGTTAAATTTATTTGCCCTCTGTATTTTAGTGCTGCCTAATGGTAAAGAAAGAAATTGCCTTACCTTATTATTTCATTGGGCCTCGCTTCTGTTTCGATGTAGGGCTGTGGTATGATGGAGTTACACAATGAGTTGATTTGATGTAACTAATATAGGCAGTCACTATATTTAAATACCTGAAGGTATAGGCCTATCCTTTTGCGTTATTAGGTTTATATCACATGTTATTCACTCAGAACTTATAAGAAGATAAAGTACATCTTCCTTGCTTAAAGCATCACTGTAACATAAGCAAGCTCTGAGCGAGCCGCTAATATAACCATTGTCTTTTATTATTTGCTGATTTTGCAAAGTTCATTGACTCTTCTCTCAAAGTAATTTTCACGAGTCAGCAATGGAGAATTTTGAATATGAAATAATAAATCTGGTTTTCTTCTTGTCATGCAGGCCCAATGCCTACATATGGGGTTCTATGTATGTATGGCAATTGTTTTCATTCCCAATAGGCTATGTCACCAATCCTGAGGCAATTTTGTAGATATTTAATTCAATTAATTAATAATTTATATTTAATTAAGAAGTAAAGGTACCACATACAATACCATGTTGTAAGCATATATCGTTTTTCCATAAGCAGTTTTTCATAGAATTAGCATTGGCTAAATTTTTTGAATCAGTACATCACTAATTAAAACCATCAAATATTTTTTTAGTGCCAAAACTTATTTTCTCTACTTGTCTGTCACTTCCTTAGTTCACTAGTGAGGAGTTATGAAATGCTTTTGACAAATTAGGGGAGACCAAGGCAGTGTGTTTCTTGCTGTTTAAGTTCTGATAAGACATTTTCTGTTAGCATGTTTATGGCATCTTCTGTTGTATGCCCATCTCTGAACCCGTATTATTTTGGTTAAATTAATTTGATTAAGAATTTAGTGAGTTTATTGCATACAATTTTTTAAATACAGTTCATCCCCATTATCCATTTTTTCACTTATTTATCATTAATCAATTAATAGGTACTATCCCCCCATATCCATCACACATTCCAACTTATCCATTTTTATTTTTGGTCCATTATCCCTGAGGCAAAGTAAAGTGACAGAGCATTTTTTTAAGCTTTTCCCACTGGGTGACAAAGGCAGATTGGGAGGGGGATTAAGGCAGGGGTGTGCTGCCAATTTCTTAACAACTGGTTCTGATACAGATAGGGGTGTAAATCAGTGAGCACAAATGGCATGAGTCATTAAGCTAGGGGGTCTGGGGTGAGCAGTAGCTCCCACAGTGGGGTCTGGGGCAGAGCCCGGAAGCCAATGCATTTTAGCTTTTCCAACCAGCATTTTGTAATATTTTGGCAGAAATTATTTAACATATTCTTTATACTTACTAATGACATAATTATCTAAAAATAAATAAATATTGAAACGACCACTACTTGTGATACTCCTTATATTTTTCTATAAAATCCTGAAAAAATTTAAAAAAATTTAGATATAAATAAATTTCTACCGACTGTTAAATATTTGTTAAAAACAAACAAATGGTTCGGTGATCCAATCAAAATTTAACAACTGGTTCAGGTGAACCAGACTTAACCAGTCCCAGCACACCCTTGGATTAACCACTTAACGAATTTGCCCGAATATACTCGGGCATCAAAGACTCGCTCTAAAAAATTTACCCGAATTTACTCGGGCGCATGAAAAATTTGAAGTATGTTTAAAATTTGAACGAGATATCTCGTGCATTTACTCTAATTGGCTGTACTGCTCGAAAGCCACGCCTCTGGCCGTGGTTTGAAGCCTGGCTTTTGACATATAACATATAATTATGTTTATATACAGTACTTTCTCAGTGCGCAACAGTCATCCGAGGTGCGTTGTATGTCTGTCCAAATCATTTTTTACATATGGTAATTTTAGTCATATAAAGATGGATTCTGATAGTGAAGAAGAAAGTTTGTTAGGAAATGTTGAAGATATACATCTGAGCTCTTCCGAAGATGATAACAGTGATTCCTCTTGCTCAGAAGACTTTTCGGAGGGTGAATCAGATGAAACATTTGAGCAATTTCGTCAATTGTGGTTTGAAGAGACTCAGCCTACGGTAGCTCCTCCAAGATTTGACTTCACAAAGAGTAATGCAAATACGAATGTTCCCGTTGAAGGTAATCCATTAGATTTTTTCAATTTATATTTTACTGATGAACTCATCGATATTTTGTAACTGAGACGAATCGGTATGCAACGCAACACGGGAACAGTGCTTGGAGAGCTACAGACAGTAATGAGATAAGAGTGTTTTTAGCAATAACAATGCTGCAAGGCCTAATTCCAAAGCCTAACTATTGGCTTTATTGGACAAAAAAGCCTATCATGGATACACCATTTTTTAGACAGTGCATGACTCTCAAAAGATTTCAGCTTTTGAAAAGTAATTTACATTTTGCAAATAATGAAGATTATGACCCAAATACCCACCCATACCAGAAACTGAACAAAATTTATCCAGTTTACAAATACCTTAGTGACAAATTCAATTCTCTATACAACCTAGATCGTGATGTGACAATTGATGAGAGCCTTATGATGTATAAAGGACGTCTTGGGTGGGTGCAGTATATGCCTCTGAAGAGAGCTCGCTTTGGCATAAAATTATACATGCTTTGCGAATCAAAGTCAGGCTATGTTTGGTCAACAATCATATACACTGGAAAAGGTACTCAAGTGAGTCAGGTTTATAAAGATCTTCCAGTATCTATCCAAATTGTGATGTCATTGATGGAGCCATTATTGGGGAAAGGTCATTGCCTGACTACAGACAACTTTTATACTTCACCGGAGCTGGCTAACTTATTGGTTGAACATCGTACAGACACTTATGGGACTGTAAAACAAACAAGGAAAGGGATACCTGCGCAAATAAAAAACAAAAAACTGAAAAAGGGGGAAAGTATTGCATTTAGGCGTCGAAAAGTTTTGGCTATGAAATGGAAAGACAAAAGGGATGTCACTCTTCTATCAACTGTTCATTCTTCAGAAATGACAGAATGTGTAAGAAGGCGAGGTGTTGTCCGTGTGCCTCAGATTGTGAAGGATTACAACAACACCATGGGAGGAGTTGATCGGGTTGATCAAACACTTTCAAGCTACCCAATCATGAGGAAACGGGGAAAGAAGTATTACCGGAAGTTGTTTTTTCATCTTTTAGAATTAGCTGTATGGAATTCTTTCATTCTTTTCAAACAAACGGGACAAAGCAAGAAACCATTAGACTACAGAATGGAGCTGATCGACATGATGGTTGCAAAATACAAAGTATCTTTCGTAGCTTCAAGGGGTCGACCAAGCACCAATGCCACACCACTTCGAATGTCAGGGCGCCACTTTCCAGATATTATTCCAGCAACTGAGAAAAAAACGAACCCAACAAGGATATGTGCAGTTTGTACACGAAAGAAAACCGAAAGGGGAAAAAAATTTGACGTGAGTCAAGATATTACTGCAGAGATTGCGATGTAGGCCTATGCGTTTCTCCGTGCTTTCGTGATTATCACTCGAAGTATGGTTTCTCTTAAAAGTAATATGCCAATTTTCTTTTACATAGTTTTTATTTAGTTCAGAGTTGTTTTGAAAGGAATTTGCTTAACATTTATTATTATTTTTATTCAAAAAACATGTATTTCTCGTTTTAAAAAATGAACGTATAAACTCGGGCAAATTTTTCAAAGGACATGTAATTCTTTATAACTTCTTAAAAATAAAAAAAATAATAAAATGTCGATTATTTTCCTCTTTAGCACAATAAAAAGAATAAAATATTCTATTAAAAAAAATAGATATATATTGTCCACTTTCTTGGAAATAAATAAGTTTGTTAAGTGGTTAAGGATACTATGGATCTGGATGTTCCCTAATCAGGCCACCATCCCCCGTGTGTTCTGAAATAACACAAGCATTAATCTACACATATATGTAAATATTCAATGTAAATTTCATATTTACATTTAGGATAAACAGTTCTAATTGTGGCATATGTGCATGTATTATATGTATTTATATGGCTTCCAAGACAATTCTATTTTTACAAATTTTGAAAATTCTTTGTTGCCCAGTACCCTAAAATTTCATTTACTGGGCAACAAATTTTCTTCACTGGGTGACATTCATGTCACCCACTCACTAGGTTAAAAAATACTCTACAAAGTGATGCACATTTTGTCATTCATTCATCCATCTACTCATTGTCTGGGGCAGTCTAGAACTTTCGAACTTCAAATCTGCCTTCAGTCTGTTCTCTGAACACCATACTGGATGGTTGTCTTGCATTGCTCTGGATATTATTTGGTGAAATAATTTTTTTTTTTAATGTAGGAAGGAGGGGCCAAGGGCAAATGCCTGCAAAAGCGCCTCTCCCATAGAAGAAGAAGAGCCAAAATCAAGGTCTGGGGTTTTTGAGATGCCTAGACACTGTGTGTTTGAAAGATGGGAAGTCATAGATAGGAGGAAAGATGGATTGAGGAAGATTGTTCCAAAGTTGACCAGTTGAGTAGATGAAAGACTGAAAATACCGATTAACCCTTGCATTAGATAGTTGGACAGAAAAGGAATGAGAAAGTATAGAAAGTCTGGTACTGCATGCTCTCCTTAAAGGAGACTCTCGTAGTTCTGTGAGTAAAAGACCCAGGAAACCTGTGACATTGGATATAAAATTAGACATTATTAAGCATGCACAACAAGGTGAGCATGGTGTGGATATCACCAGACCCTGGGGACCTGGAAATGTAACCCACATTTATAACATTGGATCTATGGGAAGTTATTTATTGTCCATCATGTTTTCCAGGTACCAATTGATGCTGGATATCAGGGATTGACTGTACTTAAAGTTGGCAGTATGGAAATGGGGTGATAATTGAATGGAGTGTTTGAGTTACCTGACTTAAATACTGTACAGGATATACTCTGGCTTCTGTTAGACTGTCAGGGAATTTACATTGTGTTACTGATTCATTCATATATTTTACCAAATGGGATTGCAATTTTATCCAATACCGTACTAATTTGTAGATTTTTATTGGGATCATATTCATGTCAGAATCTATTTTTCAGAATTTTTATTGCTAAAGAGACATCATTCAGTAGAACTGGATCAAAGAAAAGAGTTCACTTGTCATATTACATTCAGTGGGTAAAACTAACTTATTTTTAAGTTCTTGAGATATTTGTGGAACATTACTGTAAGATTTGTACTCAGTAAGTTTGAATCCTTATAACAAAAGCCATGGGGATAACTTAACTTTCTAATATATATTTATTAAAACTCTATTTATTTTTTTCAGGTTGTTATTATTTAGTCCATAGGCCAACTTCATAAAATTTCATTGAGCAATAAGAACTAAATTCCAACATGAATAAGAGTCAATATACATTTGAGCAGCTATGCATTCGCAAGGAATCTGGTTTTTCTTGCGATGTTGGCACAATGTTTATGCCATCTGATCCTGATACCTTTGATGATGTAGTTTTCAAAATAATATGCAAAATAGATACCAATCTGTTGTTACTCAAGACACATGGTGAAGATATAATAAGTTTTACTGTAATAGCAATACCTCTTTCTTGTGAAGAAAATCAAGAACAAAATTCAAAAAATATTAAAACTTGTAAGTACTTGTATGATGATTACTGTACCCATATGGTACTGTTTTAATGTAGTTTTAACCTTACGTTATCCCCATGGGGTGTTTCAACACCCCTAAAATATTAAAAATATCGTCATTTAGAAATGGCAACACTAATGCTGTTCCTAAAAAAAAAAAATTCATTCAGGGTGTCTGGACACCCCATGGTATTAACTATTTTTTCAACTCAGAATGGTACTAATGTGTAGGCTTAAGTAGGATAGTTTCACTATACAGTTAATTCAGTTCCCCTTTTCAAATGGACCTGGTTTTGCTTAAATTTGCCCTTACAATTTGGGTTAGATTAGACAGTCCTGGTACCTTATTGGGTTGTTTGTAGTGGTTTTCATGTTTTAGCAACTGATTGGCAATTTGTTATAGTGAAGAACATATTACATTTTTTATTTTGTATGAATAAATATATAAGATTTGGTCAAAATGCAGTTATATTAATTGGTAATTTCTATTAAAAATCATTCATAATAAATTACTCCTATAATTCAACATTGAATTTATATGATCTCAAAATATATAAAAAGAAGTTTGTTCTTGTTTTATTCCATCACTTTTAGGTTGTTGTTGTTGTTTAGCTGATCAGCCCACCCTGATCGAGCAAGCTGGTGGCATGCAGGTAACTGATTGCCCTCTCCGGAGTGGACCAGAGGTTCAGCGCACTAGTGATGTTGTGTTGTGCTAGAGTGGTACAGTCTGTCATAATGTGTTCAATTGTTTGTGGTGCATCCTGGCACAGGTGGCAGTTGTCATCTGTGGAGTTGTCTAGTCTGTGTTTATGTCTGTAAGTTGGGGTGATGTCCACATTGGAATCATGCTAAGTTAACTTGATCCAATCTGCTCAGGCTGATCTCTGACCTGTTAATGGGTGGCAGCTTCGCACCTAGGGCTGCATTCAGACTGAGTCATGTCAGTGCTTTGTGGGTTAGGTGTGTGTGTGTGTGTGTGTTTTCTGTACTGTGTGATGTCTGTGGGGTGTGGTATGGAATGGAGTATTTGGTTATAATGTCTGGTGTTACCTTAATGGTGCGAGGTGTTGGTGCATGATTGTACATGTAGTGGCAAGGGTGTTGTAGGTTAGTTGTCGCTGCTGCCATGAATTGTGTTCTCCTCATGTTTAAATGTTCCCTAACTTTCAGTATTTTTGTTTCTGTGCAGGTGTTGTTTGAGTGCATCCTGTAATGATTTGAAGTGCGTTGTTTTGTATTGTCTGTAAGGTGTTTATGTGTGTGTGTGAGATAATGGGTGCCCAGCATGGGCTAGCATAGTCCATAACTGAGCGAATATATTGTTTGTATATGAGTGATGTTGTTTCCTGCTGGTGTCCAAAGTTTGTGCCTGTTAGTACCCTAAGCTTGTTAAGTCTTGACGTACATTTGTTTTTAATGTCCTGAATGTGGTTTGCAAACGATAATGATGTGTTGTATGTGACCCCAAGTATTTTGGTCCTGTGAGTGTGTGGAATGTTGGTGTTGTTTAGTGTAAGCTATGGAGTTATCTGGTGTTCTTTTGTGTTGCTTGTAAGCAAGGTGATGGTTGATTTTGTGGGTGCTACTTTGAGTCTGTTGTGTGTGAGCCAGTCTTGTATACTGTTTATGTATGTTTGTAGGTTATTTGTAGCGGTATCAGTGTTGTTGTGGGTGGATGTTAGAGTGATGTCATCTGCATATGATGATAAGGTAAGCTTGTTATCTATGGGTATTGGAATGTCATGCATGCATAAATTGAAGTGTGTTGGTGAGAGAACAGAGCCTTGAGGGACCCCATTTGGAAAAAGTTTGTTTTTGGATGACTTGCCATTAAATGTGACATGTATCTTCCTCAAAATAGTTGCTCAGCCACCTTTTGGTGTTATTGTGCATGTTTGTGTTGAGTATTTTGTTTATGAGAGTGAAGCATGGGATAGCATGAAATGCCTTACTAGTGTCTATTGTTGCTAATAGTGTACGTTGAGCTGGTTGTCTGGAGTTGATGCCATCCATGATGTCCTGTGTGAGGTTAGTGAGTAATGTCATAGTTGAGTGGTGAGGTCTGAATCCATGTTGAGTAGGTGATAATAGTATGTGTGGGTTGGTGATTTGTAAGATTAGTCTTTGTTACTTTGGAAGGTGTGCATAGTAAAGTAATGGGTCTATAGGAAGCTGGTTCTGTTGGATTTTTGTTTGGTTTGAGTAGTGTAATAATTTTACATTGTTTCCATATGTCAGGAATAATACAGTGTTGGTATGAATATGTGCTGATATTTGTGAGAGCTAGTATTCCCTGTGGGCCCAAGTGTTTAAGGTGTATGTTAGATATGTTGTCTGGTCCAGTAGCCTTCGAATTCTTAATGTTTTTGATCTTGGTGGTCTGGTCTGTATTGAAGGGGGTAATGGTCGTGTTGAGTCTGTAGGTTTTCTTGTGTCTGTCTGCGTGTTTCTGGTTGTTGTCTCTGTTTAAGTGACTTATCTTTGTGTAGTAATTAACTAGAATGTTAGCTTGTTGTGTATATGTTGGGATATTATTTTGAGTGTTGTATTGATGTTTATGATGGGTGTGCTATTTAATGTGGTGAATTGTTTCTCAGTCTGTATTTTGAACTGTTCCCAATCAGCTTTCTTGTAATATCTATAACTGTGCCTAAGGCTGTTGGGGCAGAGTGTGGAACTTTTAGGTTGATATTGTAAGTGAGCTTCTTTTGAGCAACATATAAAAAGCAAAAAGGGGTTATTGGTCCCCATCTCCCCTCAAAAAACACTAGTTACTCAGAAGTTACTTTTCCATACTTTCCATCCATTAATTCATCATTAATAGATGAATCATAAAAATATAAAAAATATAATAATTATTTGCCAGTTTTAATCCTTTACAGCCAAAAAGGACATGTCCATCCTCATTTAACCTGAGAGTGGTGGCACTTTTTTTTTTTTTTTAGCCCTGTATGGGCTTAAACGAGTCTGGGTAATTTTTTACCCCATGCCACCACTCTTTGAGTTAAAAGAAGGTACATCAATTGATAAGTAATGTACCCTAAAATGTCCAAAATAAAATGTCAGGTAGGATGGATCCATCCTCTGTACATATATAATTTTATTAGGTATTACTTACTTACTTCGTAGCCCCCGGGTTCTCTTATGTGAACCCGGCGGCGCTCAGGTATCCCGCGACCACCGTGGGACGGGTCCATAGGTCTCGTAGAGAGGTAATGTTGGAGTTGTGTCTTTGTTGAGAGAGAATGTAGCAGTGTAAGAGTAGGTGTTCTGTGTCCTCAGGGTGGAGGTGTCAGCTAGGTGGAGTCTGTGTCTGTATTGTTGGAGGGAGGGGTGGTGGCCTGAATGGAGCCTGGCCAGAGTAACTCTTGTTTTCCTTGGGAGGGTTTGTTCGCTCTGATGGACTACAGGGGGAGTATCGTGAAGGACAGTGTTGTGTGGTTGGTCGAGTTGGTATTTCCGGGTGAATTCTGTGTGGAGATGTTTAATGGGGTTGATGTTTGGGGGGGGGGGGGGATATTGTTCAGTAGCTGTGAATAGTGAGTAGCAGGAGTACGGTTTTTGTTGCGGGGTGGGGGATTGTGTAATGTGAGATGGTGACAGGGGTGGTCTGGGGCCAGTGCTCTGGAGAAGAATTGAGTCCCTGTCATGTTCATGTGGTGTTCGATGGGGAGTATTTTCGTATCTGCATGTAGATGTGGGATGGGTGTGGTTCGGAGGCAGCCAGTAATGCTTCTGAGACCTCTGTTTTGTGTGGTCTGTATCTTTTTCTGGTTTGTGTGGGAGATGGACGGGGACCAGGCGGGGGCAGCGTAAGTTAGGGTAGTACGTACAAACTGTTTGTATAGGATACTGAGGGATTCCTTCTGTTGACCGAATGTTGTGGAGCTGAGTGTTCTGAGAGCGTTGAGTTTTTTTGTTGCTTTGGAGCAAATGTTTGATATGTGAGGGGAAAAGGACATGTGTGTGTCTAGGGTGAGGCCAAGGATTGTTGGGGTTTTGTTTAGAGGTAGGGGATGTCCCATGAGGGTGACTCTTGGGTGTGCTTGGGATTCGTGGCGGTCTGAGGTTAGGAGGGTGATGGAGGATTTTTGAGGGGATGCTGACATCCTATTGTTAGTCAGCCAGAGTTCCAGATTGGTAATGTACTGCTGGATCAGGCGTGTGGCGGTGTTACGGTTATGGTGTTGTGCTGTTATGGTCAGGTCATCTGCATAGGAGGAGACGTGGACATGGGGGAGAGAGGTTGTGGGAGGTCGTGCATGAAAAGGTTGAAGAGGATTGGAGAGAGTATGGAGCCCTGTGGGATGCCATTGTATAGTCTGTAGGTTTTGGATGAGTGTTGTTTGTGTATGACTTTGCCAAGTCGGCCTGCAATGAGATTAGTAAGCCATTTCTTGTCATTGGTGGGGATGTCGAGATCAATAATCTTTTGTGCAAGAATGTGGCGTGGGACAGTGTCGAAAGCTTTGTTGATGTCGATGGCAACAAGGACTGTGCGGGCAGGGGGGGATAGTTGGTTGAAGCCATCTAAGATGTGTTGGGTTAGGTTTGTAAGAAGTGTTGTGGTGGAGTGGGCGGACCTGAAGCCGTGTTGGGTTTGTGAAAATGTAGTGTGTGGTTGTATGCGTCTTAGTATCAGTTTTTCGAGGACTTTGGAAATGGTTGAGAGAAGGGAGATTGGCCGGTATGAAGCAGGTAGGTTGGAGGGTTTATTGGGTTTCGGTATCGGGATGATGTGTGCCAGCTTCCAGGTAGAGGGTATGATATTGTGAAGCCAGGAGTAATTGAATATGTTTGTGAGGGCTGCAATAGCAATTGGACCAAGGTGTTTGAGATGAATGTTTGAAATGTGGTCTGGGCCTTCAGCATGAGAGTTTTTGAGGGATTTTATGGCTGCAGCTGTGCCTTGGGGTGTAAATGAATGTGGTTGTTGTGGGTTGGCTGAGAGTTTCCGTATGTTTTTGAGGATTTTTCTATTATTGGGAACAGTGATTTTATGGCTAATTTTTGAGTAGTGGTGCATGAGTAGGTTGCAGTGTTTTTGTGGGGATAGAATTTGGTTACAGTTGGAAAGGAGAGCTTCGTGTGTGGGGGGTGGGTTAGTATGTGAAGTGTGGATTTTTTTCAAGGTTTTCCAAAGTTGGGTGCTGTTGGTCTTGTGATTGAGTGTAGTTAAATAGGATTCCCAGTTTTCTGACTGTTTAGTGTTTATTAGATTTGTGATGTCAGTGTTAAGGTGGTGTATGAGGTCAATGTCTTCTGCAGTGGGACTGTGTTTCTGGCGTAATGAGTTTCTTTGTTTGATTAGTTTGTGTATTTGTGGGGAGAAATTTGGGTTGAAGTGTTTCCTGTGTCCTTGTGGGATGAATTGTTTGCTAGCGTGAGTGATAGTGTTGTTTATGTGGGCGGTAGCCTTGTCTATAGAGCACGCTCCGGACGTTGAAGCTTATTAGGTATTATTATGATTTATATATTTTTCAAAATTTGGACATTGGGAGTTTCTTTATTACATCTCATTTTAACACAAAACTGTTCCACAAGAAGTTTTTTCCCAGGCAAATAAAATTCAGGTAGTAAAGGATTAATATTTTGTTACTTGTACTTTAGTATTCCGTAAATCATCTATGGAATTTATATCAGGCCATGAAAGCAGCAGCATCTGACTGTCAACAAGATTATATACAGGGTGGGCTGAAAGTCTGGATCCATAGGAAAATATTTATTTTAATACGTAAATTACAACAAATAGTAAATACTTAAAATGAATATCAACTTTAACTCGTAAATGCGTATCCGTGACATGACTCCAGATTTGAAAAAATTTACTGGAGCACAGCTCTGAATTTACTTTTTTTCCCCTTACACCACTAGATAGGTTAATGATAGTAAACTCTTGAATTGACGACATACCAATTACAAATTGTTTTAGCTAAACATCATAATACAATAATGTACAGTTTATAACTCACCTTAAGTTTATTTATTCATTGCAGCAGCAACAGTGGATGATGTTAGACCTTGCATGTAGGCATTTGTTGTGAATTTACCGCCATGTATGCTTGGCCACTGATCAATGGCTTTCTGTGTGATCATTACAGCAGATCTAGTGCCTGGAGCTGGACCCTCCTTCACAATTCTGCACAGCTTAGTCAAATGAGATGGCTTAATGGATCCTTTATGTTCAACAATGTAACCAAGAATGGAGAATGTCCCTTCAGCTAGTGCTTCACTCCAGGCAGTTGATCCATCTTTATCAAAATGCTTTAATCTCTCTGTGATTCCTTTCCACAACTGTTCTATATATTCTGTCAGCCAATTTATCACTGAGTCTTTTGTAAAACTACTTTCAGATCTGGTTCTGGATGGTCTAGCAACTTCAGCAACCTGGTAGTAATCAGAACGTTTCTTGATGTATTTGTAAACTTCATTTAGGATGTAATCCTCAGCTGTTAGTTCCTTTTGCTGCCCTGTGGTATCGTGCTTAAATTCAGAAACTACATCATTTGCATTTCCTCCATTAGCTAATTTGGAAATTGTTTCTATCACTCTTAACATAACAGTTTTCCCTCCTTCTTTATAAAATATATTTTCTACAAATTCTGCACTAACTGTGGTTTTTTGAGCTACTTGCAACATAATCTTTGTTACATAGGAAATCAATACATAGAACTTGGCACTAATTTCTTTCTCTTGTGGATGATCAAAAAACACAATTTTCCACAAATCTGTCAAATTGATCAAATTCGTAATTAACCATGCGAGTATCAGATTTGAGTTTTGGTCTCTTAAAACCAATGATATTGTCAAGAACCATATTGGTATAGTCAAGGCCTGATCTCAGATTTGAAGAGTGATTCTGAATAAAGTCTAAAAGCTCACTTAGTTTACAAATTTTCTTCAATGCATCAACGTGGGCTCTGTTCATAAGATGCATTAAGTCCCATCAAAATTTGAAATTTTCTCCAAACAACTTTTTCATTTCGTTTTTAAATGGCTCATTGTCCTTACAAAAAGCCCCATCTCCAACCATTCCAGATACCTTGGATTTAATTGCTTCTTCAGATAGTTTCAAGTGATTAGGAGACTTCAACACATCAAAAATTTCATTGGCCAAATAAACTCCTGATTTGCTGCGTACTAAATTTATCCCAGCAAGTTTTACAGTCTTATCTTCTTCACTCATAACTAATACAACTAGCATGCTTAATCCCAAAATTGTTCCAATGTCAGCTGTTATTGTTACTGAAGTTTGTTCTAAGAACCACTTTACAGTTTGTTCTTTAAGTTGATTATCTAATAGCTCACAAATTGTCTCGCACGCATGTGTGCTATGATTCAAATTTCCAACCTCACAACCTGACCTATGTAACACAGCTAGAAGTACTGGATATAGAGCCCATGCAGTGTTTGTTTTCATTATGTAGTATAAGATGTTGCCACATAAGTCTTCTATGCGTTTAGTAGTATTCCGAGAAGATGTTTTCATCACTTCATAAACAGCAGCTCTTTGATGATGCTGAAGTTTAATTAAATGTCTCTTCAGGTGGGTTTTCAGATTTCTAAACCATCTCTCTTGATTTTCTCCTTGTTTGCATACATAGGTTAAATCTTTAACATTGAAGTAACCTTTTATGTTAGAATGTTTGTCTGAAGCACATGCTTTGGGGTCTGTGCAAGCTATGCAATATAATGTAAACATTTTATCATCAGAAGCATCATCAATATCTTCTTGATTATCATCATCTTCATCCTCAACAGCTATATCTACATCAGGCATATTAGTGTGACTATTTGCAATGTTTTCAATTATATCACTTGGTACTGAAAATGAATCATCAGCATGCCCTAGATCCTTCTTTTCCACCAATTTGAATGTAGATTTGATCAAATCATTGTTCAGGATTTCTTGTATTGATTTACACTTGCTTAAATGGGCTATGGAAATGTCAAATTTGTTGCTTTTTGCTTTATTAGATTTGGATGCAACACTTGAACTTGAAGGCATATTTTGACTCTTCTCTTTATTAACCACAACAGCCATGACTCCAGATTTGAAAAAATTTACTGGAGCACAGCTCTGAATTTACTTTTTTTCCCCTTACACCACTAGATAGGTTAATGATAGTAAACTCTTGAATTGACGACATACCAATTACAAATTGTTTTAGCTAAACATAATAATACAATAATGTACAGTTTATAACTCACCTTAAGTTTATTTATTCATTGCAGCAGCAACAGTGGACGATGTTAGACCTTGCATGTAGGCATTTGTTGTGAATTTACCACCATGTATGCTTGGCCACTGATCAATGGCTTTCTGTGTGATCATTACAGCAGATCTAGTGCCTGGAGCTGGACCCTCCTTCACAATTCTGCACAGCTTAGTCAAATGAGATGGCTTAATGGATCCTTTGTGTTCAACAATGTAACCAAGAATGGAGAATGTCCCTTCAGCTGGTGCTTCACTCCAGGCAGTTGATCCATCCTTATCAAAATGCTTTAATCTCTGTGATTCCTTTCCACAGCTGTTCTATATATTCTGTCAGCCAATTTATCACTGAGTCTTTTGTAAAACTACTTTCAGATCTGGTTCTGGATGGTCTAGCAACTTCAGCAACCTGGTAGTAATCAGAACGTTTCTTGATGTATTTGTAAACTTCATCTAGGATGTAATCCTCAGCTGTTAGTTCCTTTTGCTGCCCTGTGGTATCGTGCTTAAATTCAGAAACTACATTATTTGCATTTCCTCCATTAGCTAATTTGGAAATTGTTTCCATCATTCTTAACATAACAGTTTTCCCTCCTTCTTTATAAAATATATTTTCTACAAATTCTGCACTAACTGTGGTTTTTTCAGCTACTTGCAACATAATCTTTGTTACATAGGAAATCAATACATAGAACTTGGCACTAATTTCTTTCTCTTGTGGATGATCAAAACACACAATTTTCCACAAATCTGTCAAATTGATCAAATTCGTAATTAACCATGCGAGTATCAGATTTGAGTTTTGGTCTCTTAAAACCAATGATATTGTCAAGAACCATATTGGTATAGTCAAGGCCTGATCTCAGATTTGAAGAGTGATTCTGAATAAAGTCTAAAAGCTCACTTAGTTTACAAATTTTCTTCAATGCATCAACGTGGGCTCTGTTCACAAGATGCATTAAGTCCCATCGAAATTTGAAATTTTCTCCAAACAACTTTTTCATTTCGTTTTTAAATGGCTCGTTGTCCTTACAAAAAGCCCCATCTCCAACCATTCCAGATACCTTGGATTTAATTGCTTCTTCAGATAGTTTCAAGTGATTAGGAGACTTCAACACATCAAAAATTTCATTGGCCAAATAAACTCCTGATTTGCTGCGTACTAAATTTATCCCAGCAAGTTTTACAGTCTTATCTTCTTCACTCATAACTAATACAACTAGCATGCTTAATCCCAAAATTGTTCCAATGTCAGCTGTTATTGTTACTGAAGTTTGTTCTAAGAACCACTTTACAGTTTGTTCTTTAAGTTGATTATCTAATAGCTCACAAATTGTCTCGCACGCATGTGTGCTATGATTCAAATTTCCAACCTCACAACCTGACCTATGTAATACAGCTAGAAGTACTGGATATAGAGCCCATGCAGTGTTTGTTTTCATTATGTAGTATAAGATGTTGCCACATAAGTCTTCTATGCGTTTAGTAGTGTTCTGAGAAGATGTTTTCATCCCTTCATAAACAGCAGCTCTTTGATGATGCTGAAGTTTAATTAAATGTCTCTTCAGGTGGGTTTTCAGATTTCTAAACCATCTCTCTTGATTTTCTCCTTGTTTGCATACATAGGTTAAATCTTTAACATTGAAGTAACCTTTTATGTTAGAATGTTTGTCTGAAGCACATGCTTTGGGGTCTGTGCAAGCTATGCAATATAATGTAAACATTTATCATCAGAAGCATCATCAATATCTTCTTGATTATCATCATCTTCATCCTCAACAGCTATATCTACATCAGGCATATTAGTGTCACTATTTGCAATGTTTTCCATTATATCACTTGGTACTGAAAATGAATCATCAGCATGCCCTAGATCCTTCTTTTCCACCAATTTGAATGTAGATTTGATCAAATCATTGTTCAGGATTTCTTGTATTGATTTACACTTGCTTAAATGGGCTATGGAAATGTCAAATTTGTTGTTTTTTGCTTTATTAGATTTGGATGCAACACTTGAACTTGAAGGCATATTTTGACTCTTCTCTTTATTAACCACAACAGCTTGGTGAGTTTCTTTTGTTAGGCGCAAAATTGCATTCAATGTCTTCTGGATTTGGGAATTTTCAAATTCCTCTAAAGCAGTTTTGTTAGTCTGATGCGCAGATTCCTCACTTACCTTTTGTTTCTTAGGTGGAGGAGAAGCACTTTCTTCAGTCTGTGAAACATCTAGTGAAAAAGTTTCATTTTCTAGATTAGCAGTTGATGAAGTTGGTTCATTTTTCTGAGGTCTAGCACTAGCACATTTTGTGAACAAACTAAATGACTGCTTTGCCGTATCTCTTTGCTGCACTTCATCCTGGTATTTCTTTACTGCAATATCTAAGCTGTGGGCCCAAACTCTGGGACCTCTTGTATTGTAGCAAATATTTTTTTTGGAATTAAAATGTTCCTCCCAGTTTTGCTTCTTTGAATATTTGTTCTTGCATTGACCACAAAAGTAACCCCTTTTAACACCCTCACTTTTCTCTCCAACTTCATCAATATTAGGATCCATTATTGATTATTGACTACCTGAAAAAATACAAAATAAGTAAAAGTTAGTAAATATAGTATGGTAAAGTGAGTAAAAGTAAGTAAGTAAAAGTAAGTGCTTTAAACTTAGTAAAAGTAAGGAAGAGTAAATAAAAGTAGGTAAGTTAAAGTAAGTAAAAGTAAGTTTAAACTTAACTAAACTTTTCAATTCTAGAGTCATGGTGGATTACTTAAAACCGCACAAGTAATTATCTGGCCAATTTATCACACCTGGCCGAGATCAATGGAACATAGTCCAATCCTGATAATTTTATATTAAAAAATATACGTTTTAATAAAATTTTAATTATCAAACATTGAAGCTTAACAAAAAATAAAAATAATTGTTAAATATGGAATTACCAACTAAACTTAAAATAACTAAATTTGTAATTTAAAAAAATTGGTTTGTACAAGAACGTATACGCAAAAAAATTGCGTAACGTCTAGCGGATGAACAAAACCCAAACCCAAATTTACTTTTTCTCATGGTCAAATTTACTGGAGCAATGCTCCCAAGATCCCAGGAATCTGGAGTCATGACAACAGCTTGGTGAGTTTCTTTTGTTAGGCGCAAAATTGCATTCAATGTCTTCTGGATTTGGGAATTTTCAAATTCCTCTAAAGCAGTTTTGTTAGTCTGATGCGCAGATTCCTCACTTACCTTTTGTTTCTTAGGTGGAGGAGAAGCACTTTCTTCAGTCTGTGAAACATCTAGTGAAAAAGTTTCATTTTCTAGATTAGCAGTTGATGAAGTTGGTTCATTTTTCTGAGGTCTAGCACTAGCACATTTTGTGAACAAACTAAATGACTGCTTTGCCGTATCTCTTTGCTGCACTTCATCCTGGTATTTCTTTACTGCAATATCTAAGCTGTGGGCCCAAACTCTGGGACCTCTTGTATTGTAACAAATATTTTTTGGGGAATTAAAATGTTCCTCCCAGTTTTGCTTCTTTGAATATTTGTTCTTGCATTGACCACAAAAGTAACCCCTTTTAACACCCTCACTTTTCTCTCCAACTTCATCAATATTAGGATCCATTATTGATTATTGACTACCTGAAAAAATACAAAATAAGTAAAAGTTAGTAAATATAGTATGGTAAAAGTGAGTAAAAGTAAGTAAATATAGCAGGGCTGTGGAGTCGGAGTCGGAAACAATTTTGGTGGTGCTGGAGTCGGTAAAAATGTACCGACTCCGACCTCAGTATAAATTTTAATAAAATATGTTTTTGTGTGAGATATCACTGGCAGCTATGGTGGTTAAACCACTTAAATAATGAACACAATGTTTTCCAGTTCAGACACTAATGCCATTAATTCATTTTTTCTTTTCAGATAATATTTTTTATTTTTAATGCTTATTTAATTTTGAGTTCTTTCTTAATTTCATAAGTTTTTAACTTTCAAGTCTAAAACCCCTTTCACAATGGCAAAGACACTTCCAACAAAGTCTGCAGTTTTTTAATATTTTACAATAACCACAGATGGGAAACATTTCGTGTGTCAGTGTATGATAGAAGATGATGATGAAAAATTATGTGAAGCAAAAATCAGTGGTTTTACTGGCTCTGATAAAAATGCACCAACCAGAGCATCAAATTTAAAAAGACATTTGCAGTGTTTCCATCCCTAAATTTTAGAAGTTGTCATTGAGAAAGATAGTAATAAAAACCTTCCAACTACTTCAAAGTTAACAAAAGATCAGAAATCTACTGAATGACAAGCACCACTTACAAGATTCTTTACTACAGACAAAGTTACCGTAACAATGACCACAGATGATGATGCTTCACGTGGTGGTGATGAAATGCCTCTTGTGTAATTATCATCATAGCAGATTTAGAATTAATATACCTTCGGAGTCGGAGTCGGATAGACAAAAAATTGAACAGTCGGAGTCGGTTTTTTATGTGCCGACTCCACAGCCCTGAAATATAGTACAATGAAAGTAAGTAAAAGTAAGTGCTTTAAACTTAGTAAAAGTAGGTAAGTTAAAGTAAGTAAAAGTAAGTTTAAACTTAACTAAACTTTTCAATTCTAGAGTCATGGTGGATTACTTAAAACCACACAAGTAATTATCTGGCCAATTTATCAAATCTGGCCGAGATCAATGGAACATAGTCCAATCCTGATAATTTTATATTAAAAAAATATACGTTTTAATAAAATTTTAATTATCAAAACATTGAAGCTTAACAAAAAATAAAAATAATTGTTAAATATGGAATTACCAACTAAACTTAAAATAACTAAATTTGTAATTTAAAAAAATTGGTTTGTACAAGAACGTATACGCAAAAAAATTGCATAACGTCTAGCGGATGAACAAAACCCAAACCCAAATTTACTTTTTCTCATGGTCAAATTTACTGGAGCAATGCTCCCAAGATCCCAGGAATCTGGAGTCATGATCCGTGATACTGTACAGTAGTTCGTACTCCAGTATAAATACTCAAATACTTTTTTTTTCAGCCCAGAAATGGCTTCGAATCTAACAGAAGACCCGGTAGAACTTGTGCTCATGTACACAAGACAGGGCGCTACACACAGAAGTTGCTACCGAATTCAATAGAAATCATCCTGATAAGCATCCAGTAACACATGCGACTGTTGGCAAGTTGTTTAAACGTTTCAAAGAAACAGGAAGTGTACATGATCAACGGCGTTCTGGTCATCCAAAAACTGCAACTGATGAAAATACCTCTGCAATGGTATGTGAAACTTTAACGAATAGTCCAGTAAAGTCAACAAGAAGATTATCAAATGAAACACGCATCTCGAGAACGTCAATTCGAAGAATTATTAAAAATCATAAATTCCATCCCTAAGTGTCTCGATGTCAGAGGCCGCCAATTTGAGCATTTGTTATAATTTGTTTATACTGGAGTACGAACCACTGTACAGTATCACGGATACACATTTACGAGTTAAAGTTGATATTCATTTTAAGTATTTACCATTTGTTGTAATTTATGTATTAAAATAAATATTTTCCTATGGATCCAGACTTTCGGCCCACCCTGTGTATATATATATATAATATATATATATATATATATATATATATATGTGTTACACACAGACTGTTCCTGGAACAAGGAACTCTTCTGGGAACATTAAATCTACTGTAGTTTGAATAAGTAATGGTAAGTGACGAATACTAAAGTTTTTTCTTTGGCTAAAAATACAATAGTTAGCTACCCTTTTTCTTTGATGTATTCAATCCATTGTAATGCAGAGAGTTTCTTGCATATATATTGAGGTTCTGAATGTGGCAGGTTAGGCAGCTTTAAATCCTAGACCCTGTCCAAAAGCTGGGTCCTATCTAGTGAAGTAAGCTATATTTTGGGGCCTTTTTGCTTGTGACCTGTTGTCCATGTTGGACTTCGATCATGAAAAAGAAAAAGCCTTAGTACAGTATTTGTCATTTACCACTACATATTTGGACTAATGGATTTAATTTTCCAAGAGTTTCTTGTTCCATGCATGCTCTGTGTAACAAAAGTTTCTCAGGGGACCATTCTGAGTTGTAGTGTGTGTGTGTGTGTATATATATATATATATATATATATATATTATATATATATATATATATATATATATATATATATAAAGTTCTATTTCTTTTTCACTTTCAGATCAAGGAAAAGTTAGGTCAAAAATTCAGCCTTCCAAAACCAGTGCATTTGATTTCAGTGCTGTGCAGTATGCTTGGGAGTATCTCAGTAGTGTTGGTTGGCATTGTCTTCAATCTCTCGCTGTTCTTCAACCAGAGTCTATACCAGACAATGGATCACGAATGTACTCTGTATATCAGTACACAACATGCATGTTAGATGTTATAAGAGCTAACTATATGTTTCAGAAACACACACGCACTTTCCATCATGAAACTCTTGAAATGTTTGATGAAGCTGATATTAAAGGATCAAAACAGGCTGTGTTTGGTTTATTGTGGAAAAGGTCCTCTTTACCTTTAAGTAAGATATAGTACTTTCAAGCAGTGAATGTACAGTCAGAGCTTGTGTGTTATATCATGAAAAAAAATGTGTGTGTGCATGTGTACAAAAATCACAAAAGTGTTTTCATGAATTAATATTTTTAATTTTCACCCATTATGTCAGAAGGAAGAAAATTCGCCAACCTTCAAACTCTCAGAAGGAAGTCCAGCATTCCTGCTCCTGTAGCTCCAATCCCTCCAAAGAAAGGAAAAGAAACTATCTTAGTTAGGTGTGTGATTCTATATGTTGTTGTAACAGCACAACTTCTGTTTAAAAACTTTTATGGATATTTAAACTTTTAGTTAATCCTCACTGCTGTATATACTTAGATTTTCTTGCTGTTAGGCATTCACAGCAAATACAGGATAGGCTAACTAATTTTATATAAAACTAGACTGAGGTTAATAAATAACTGGAATTGTTAAACTCCATATCATTATTAAGGACCATTTAACCTCATTCAGTTTTAAACATTCTTCCCCCATTCCAGAAATTCAAAACAGCAGCAAAATCTTCAAGTGATGACCGAGTCCTTGCACACTTCTGATTCTGAGAATGATATGGAGATTGATGATGAAATTACTTTCAAAAAAGACCATATACCTTTGGTAAAGGAAAAGGTTACCCCAGTAAGCTATCTAGCTCACACTACATCACACTTCATTAGAGGATCATGATGAATTTAAAATTTTAATTATGTTTCACACAAGATAATCATGTAGAAACAGATTTGGGAGATTTAAATGAAAGTTATTTATGTTGTAGATTTTCATCAAAATGAAAATCGATCATTTGGTTTTGTACTATGTCGAAACTTGAGAAAATGAAGGGAATAAAGTGAGGCTCCCACTGTTAAATCATCATTAGGGAATTCATGTAATAGTTTTGTCATAGTTTAAAATAACAGTTTTGAATTTAAAACTTGTTTTAAGACGGATGTAAATGTACCTCAGAGGGGGCACAGAAAGATGCAGAAGAAAGAAGAAGATTCCCCTCCTCCATCTCTGCCTGATGTCACTCTCGGCTTTGAAACAAGGTATTATAAACGATAATTATTTGTTGTCACTGATATTGCACAGTTACGAAATTCTTCATAGTTGGTGGATTATGGAGTGGACGGATAAGTGGCAGATGCAATTTAACGTAGATAAATGTAAAGTTTTGCATATAGGTTCTCGCAACAATAATTACGTGTACACGATGGATGATAGGGATTTAGCGAGCGTTGACGAGGCAGTAGATTTAGGCGTACGCGTAAGTAAAGATTTAAAGGTTAGGAACCAGTGCCTGGAGTCTTGCGCAAAAGCTAATAGGATGTTAGGCTTCATAGCGCGTAATTTCGAATTTAAATCGAAGGATATTATATTGCCCCTTTACAAGTCCCTAGTCAGGCCTCATTTGGAATATGCCGTTCAGTTTTGGTGCCCGTACTTGCGTGAGGATATTGATAGGTTAGAAAGGGTTCAGCGTCGTGCCACGAAACTTATTCCGGCATTGCGCAATAAGCCTTATGAAGATAGGATTAAAGTGTTAGACTTGTATTCACTCGAAACTAGGAGATTAAGGGGGAGCTTATTGAAGTTTTCAAAATCGTTAATAACATCGATAACGTAAATTTTGACAAATTGTTCACTTTCGATAATAGTAATACTCGCAATAACGGATTCAAGTTGCGTGGCAGACGTTTCATTACTAATATCGCTAAAAACTTCTTTACGTTTAAAGTAATTGATAAATGGAATAATCTTCCCGCGTCAGTCGTTCATTCTACCAGCGTTAATGTGTTTAAGAACCGTCTTGACAGACATTTTAAAAATATTAACGTTGTTTAAAATTAAAAAAGAAAGTTAACAACAGGAGCTCTGGTGGTGGTGCTCGAGGATGAGTCTGTTGACGATGAATGCCAGCTTGTGACATGCCAGCGTGATGCCAGCAATAAAAAAAAAAAAAAAAAAAAAAAAAAAAAAAAAAAAATTAGACTAACACGAATGTAGATGTAGCTCATAGCGTAAACTAACCCACTTTTTGTTTAACTTTACCTACTTTTTTTTTTTTTTTCTTATCCTCCTTACTTTGCATGTCTCTAACTCTTTTCTTGCATGTTTGTAGTTTGCATGGTATGACAGTGAGTTAAGACTGTGTTTGCATGGTTTGTAAGCGTTCTTATTTTACTTCTTTTCATATTTCACCCCTCTCCTATATTCTCCGACTATTTTTCTGACTTGTCGGCAGTGGCCGGCGGATGATGATGGTGAGACTTTTTCCCTCTTTTTCTGAATGAATGTTAACCCACGAATGATAGGTGTTGCTCCTTACTTAACCCCTTATTCTCCTCTCTTCTCTTAACCCCCTACTCTCTCCTTTCTCTCGGGCTAGCCTTAGAGTGGATCTTAGGGTCTTTGTTAGCCTTAGCTTCTGTAGATCTGTAGATCATCATCATTGATGTAAACTGTTTTTGCGCGTGCTTAAATTTGTAAATTTAAGGATTGAATAAAGTTAAATTTGTACGAAATGGAGTGAATGATGAAGTGAAGAGAGTGAAGTAAAAAAAAAATGTTGGAATGTTAGTGATGAAAAAGGAGACGATAAAATGAGTTGTACAAAGAATGTTGAATAATTTAAGAAACCAGATAATGTGAAATGGATTAACCGTATGAAGGTGTAGAGTGAAAGAAATTATTGGAGATGAGAATATGTGCTATGTTCGTATGGTCATGTGAAGGGAAGTGTATATAGTGGGTAGGAATGTTATGGATGTCTTTTTTTAACAACCACTGACGCAGATGTCCAATGTCGATTTTTGGGTATAGGGCAAGGGTGGTAGGTAGATTTTGTCGTTATCTGGCTGTTTACATAGCTCATCCCAAGCTGAATTTAAGCTACCTCCAAAGGTGGCTATAGCCTTTGAACTCGACAAAAATTAATGAAACCATATACACGCATGGATCATCACAAGATGATTTCATATCGAGATGTGACTAACTTTTAGCCACATTTTTGTATCGGTTTGCCCAGAAGTAGTTAAAAATTAACGTTTTCGTAAGCATTTACCAATGCAAATTTGGATTTACGTTCAGTTGCATTAATTTGGCACGTTATTAGTAAATATTTCTACACAATGTCTACATCAAGTTCTGTTCGAAAATACTTCGTTTCCAATGCAAGTTGTCAGGAAAGCGATTCCCTAAAAGGCCGCGGTACACTAAGCCTTAAGAAGCATCTCCATTCACTGTATAGGAAAGAATTTAACGAATTGAAGAAAAAAAGAGGACCAACGACCCTATTGCAGCAGCTCCTCAGAAACTGAAGTCAAACAAGGTCCAGAGGCTGATTTTGAGAAGGTAAAAATATGAGACAAGAACGCAAAAACCGCAAAAAGTTGACTATGTTGTTGCAGAAATGATGATTTACCATTTGTCCATGTCGAAGATATGGGATTTAAGCGCTTAATGGACAACGTCGCATATCGGTACTGGTTATATATGATGCCGTTTCCAAAACCATCCAAACCAACGTGGACAATTTCACAAAGTTGCCATTTATAATACAGTAGATATAAGGTCCAACCTGTCAGAGTTTCATTGCTGAGCTTAACGTGCCACGGAATAACAAAAGACTTCATACGAGTGAAATTGGTCTTGCGTGCTGAAAAACTTGATAAGCGCCTCACTGGTGAATACATTTCAGAACAATTTTATTCAATACTCACACGTTGGTATGTTCCTGAGGACAAGGTTCATGCTGTGATGCGTCCACCATCCTGAAAACACTGCAAAATGTGGTTAAAACTCGTTCAAATGGTAATATAACAAGTCACATCCTCGGTCAGAATTGCGGATGCGGATGTCCGCAACACCTTTGTATAATAGCGCGAGTGTGAGGGTGAGAGAAGTAGATGAAGGCCATGTAAATGCAGCGCAAGAATTAACGAGAACTAGTTGATGTTGTTTGTGAAGTGCATAGCTTAATTGGAGACTGAACTCAACGCACATGACGTACCACTAGAGAGATAGAGATACTCCCAAGTGTTGTCATGAAAGGTTACACCGGATCCCTGAGGTTGGGGTGATACCTTATTTCCAGTGGTGATCCCTTTATAGCTTTGTGTGTATGGTTTAAGCGTTTCAATCCCGAGCTCCAGCACTGCCCACCCCATTGAGAATGGGAAATGGGTGCTAAGATAATGTATGTTTGCACGTGTTTCCAAATCATTACCTTTATTTTATCGAATAAAACGTATAAATTTGAAGTCACTGATTTAGTCAATTCGTAAAATAGATATGGTGTTGCTATCCTACCCTTAATTAATGCTGCAGAGAAGTTAAGAGTAGCGTACTTTTCCTTACAATTAATAACGGTACAATTCCTTTCCAGTACTAGTGTCCCACCAAAGGATACTAGGAAGAGCATGGCACGGAAGAGTTTGTCTTCTGATTGGCCAGAGGAAGAACGTCAAAATGTCCTTCGAATCTTTGATAACCTCAATCCAAATGTGTCAGAGCAAAAAAGAATTGCTTTGACCTGCAAGTCAGTAATTTATGTATTTGTTATATATATATATATATATATATAGTGGAGATAGTTTCAGTCGTTTAAGGTGATAATGATTTAATTGTATGCAACGATTGATTAAAGCAATGACTGACTGCTTTATAATGATAGGCTGGGTTAATAATTTATGATGTAATACAGTATCACCGATTGGAATGAACGGTTATTTGATTAGGTCCACCATACTATTGGAAGTGACCGAAATGGCAGCGAGGGTCACCAGCTTGATTTACGCTCAAGCAAATTAATATTAAGGTTATGAAAGACACCTTACTTTTGTAGTTTATTATGAAAATAAATCCGTTATTTTATTCACTGTGATATAACAAAGAATTGACAGTAATTAATTGGTAGTTTTACGTTATGCTTATGGCATAGGCTTAGCTAATAAGATGAAATGTTAATAGCTTAATTGACACGTAATAAATAATGTAATACTCATCGATGGTATGTAAATGGCATGCGACATGTAACATTGAATAGGCCTAGTAACTGATATAAAGAATGCACGTGCGTTTGGTACATTGAATGGAATACTTGACACTGATTAAGTAGGCTAAATGATTGCATGGATGCACATAGAATAATTGATGTGGCCTAATAATAATGAATTGAAATGCTTGACAAATACACAAATATCATTTTATATAGAAGATCATTATGTGATGTTAAATGATTACGTCAAAAGAACATTTGGTTAACACGTAAATGTGAACTGAACATAATGACGGATGATACGCGGAATAAGGTATTGAAATGACACTTGACTTGGATGATAGGCCTACTGCGTTCTTTCACGAGAGTTAATTGGAACGCGTAAATACACAATTTGGGAGTATAGCCTACCGTTCGGTGGTAGGCTAATGTAGGCTTCAAGAGTACTTAGAATATGATGTACTTAGCTTATGGTGACGTAACCTTTGTTGAAGGCGGATTGAAGACAAACCTATTACGCAGATTCTAGTTGTCGTTGTTCGTTAAGCCTCTTGAGATGATGGATGTAGGCTTCGTGGAGGCCTGAGGTGATGTTACTTCTCGAGGTGCAGGCTGGCCTTGTGATATTGCAGGCGTAGGCCTGTGGTGCGGAAGATATCTCGAGGAACGTGGAGAAACTTGAAGGCCGACCTGGCAAACCGCAGGCCCGAAGTGATTCCGGTTGGGCCTCGAAAGATTGCTTCTGCAGGTGGTCTGTAGATCTTACGTGAAGACAAATTGTAGGCCCTGAAGAAAGTAGCGGCCGTGGCCCCCGGCCATGGGGCCGGAAAGCGGTTGGTGGACGTTCGATGGTGAGCGTACGGGTGAGTGAGAGTGAGTATAAAGTGGAAGCTCCTTTTATACCGTAGGCCTGTGACGTAGACTTCATTCTTAAGACGCTTTGTCCACGCGTCTTTGGGTTGATAAAAACTTACTTTCGCGCCTTGGGAAGGAACAGACTTTCCATTGTTTGTTAGCCCACGTGTGTTCCAAACTGTTTTATGGTAGCGTGGAAAGAAAGTATGTCTGTCGATTTGTTGGTCTATTTCTTGTCGATACGCTACAAGTAGTTCCCTCTCAGAGACGAAGGAACGATACTGAGAAGAAATACCATTCTGTTGGGAGACCTGATGAGGCCACTCCGAGATTTGACGCTGGGCCTGGTATGTCGTGGAATTCCTGACGCAGGAATGAATGAAGGGTCGTCAGATGCTCGGAAGAGGAAACGCTGGTGTATGGGGTGGGGGTTCCGCAGGGGGTGGGGTTGGGGTACGGCAGGAATGGGGACAGTGAGGAGCGAACGGAGGAAACGAGAGGGGCGGGGGGACTGTGTTGGTGGTCGAATGCTGTGCCCGTAACTCGTCGCGTGGTGGTTCTCGTTGAGGTCGCTCCTGCCGCAGGGGTTGGACTTCGGCAGGAATGTGGAGCAATGAAGAGTGGACGAAGGAAACGAGAGGGGCCGGGGAACTGTCTGAGTTCGAATGCTGTGCCCGTAACTCGTCGTGTGAATGTTGTCGTCGAGGTCGCTCCTGCCGAAGGGAGGAAAAGAAACGTCGTTGAAGTCCACGAGCAGCAGGAATTAATCCACGGAATGATGCAAAGAGACAGTTGATGAAGGCAGGGGATCGCCAACCCTGTGCCTGAAGTGTCTGTTTTGCAGTTTGCTTGTTGCGTGGAGGCATGTGTGCACTCTGCTCGTTGATTGAAGAATGCTTTCTTTTTAGGCCTTCCCGTAGGGAATGGGGAAGGGAAAACCCGTCGTGCTTACGGAAAAAAAATTCGCTGATCAATGAGGCGCGTCACCAGATTTATCGCCAAATGATTTACCGTACAACGGCCGAGACGGGACCGTTGAATATTTTGGACGAGGTGGTGACGAAAGAATGCGCCGTTTGAAACGAATTTGGGACTGACTGCAGCGCTGGGGGGGTGGGGGGTGAGTGTTGTCCTGAGGCGTTAGATGGTGAATTTCGTGAGTCCCTCCACGATCCGTATGACGGCGGAGCAGGACCCAATGCCAGTGGTGGCTTCTCCAAGGGGTCGCCGCGCCCCTACCGTCAGGAGGCAGTGAGACTCGACTCAGGGGGACGCACTCGGGGATTTGAAAGTTGCGGTGATTGTGCGACGGCACATGACCGCGAGACAGTAAGGCATTAAAGTACCGCGCGGAACGAATATCACTGTTTGCAAGTAGGCCTAGTTAATTTCACTGAATTTATGAAACCGTACGTACATAGAAATTTGATATGGCTGCAGAAAATCACATTGAATTTATGAATACCGTATTTACATAGAAATTATTTAATGTGGCTGCAAAAAAACGAAATGGTCAATAATAGCTAAACACAAGGATCGCTGTGAATAAATAACGTAAAATAAGTTCGAGTCACTCCGGGGTTACACCAATTTATAGTTTGTTGAAGGCGGATTGAAGACAAACCTATTACGCAGATTCTAGTTGTCGTTGTTCGTTAAGCCTGATGGATGTAGGCTTCGTGGAGGCCTGAGGTGATGTTACTTCTCGAGGTGCAGGCTGGCCTTGTGATATTGCAGGCGTAGGCCTGTGGTGCGGAAGATATCTCGAGGAACGTGGAGAAACTTGAAGGCCGACCTGGCAAACCGCAGGCCCGAAGTGATTCCGGTTGGGCCTCGAAAGATTGCTTCTGCAGGTGGTCTGTAGATCTTACGTGAAGACAAATTGTAGGCCCTGAAGAAAGTAGCGGCCGTGGCCCCCGGCCATGGGGCCGGAAAGCGGTTGGTGGACGTTCGATGGTGAGCGTACGGGTGAGTGAGAGTGAGTATAAAGTGGAAGCTCCTTTTATACCGTAGGCCTGTGACGTAGACTTCATTCTTAAGACGCTTTGTCCACGCGTCTTTGGGTTGATAAAAACTTACTTTCGCGCCTTGGGAAGGAACAGACTTTCCATTGTTTGTTAGCCCACGTGTGTTCCAAACTGTTTTATGGTAGCGTGGAGAGAAAGTATGTCTGTCGATTTGTTGGTCTATTTCTTGTCGATACGCTACATATATATATATATATATATATATATATAGGCGCCTCGGTGGTGTAGTTGTTAGCGTCGCTGACTACGAATCCATCGGTCCCGGGTTCGAGACCCGACGGCAGCCGACGCGCAACAAAACCCAGCTGTTCATCCTTCCACACAAAGAAAGTGGTTGGTAGATAAATGGGTACCCTAGGTGGCCTAGTGGTTAAGACGCTGGGCTGCTGATGGGGCGTGGTTCGGATTCCACGTTAAACTGTAGGTCTAAGGTGGAGTGAAAAGCTTGACCTTCGTCAGAATGAACAATTCGGGCGGAAGCTAACCAAAGGTTATATATATACAGTATATAACTCAGAATGGTTCCCTGAGGTACTGCTTGTATACCATTCTGAGTTGTATACCAACTCAGAATGGTATACAAGCAGAGGCTTCGGCTCACTGCCCTATGGGCACTGCTTGTGCTTCGCAAACTCGCCTACGGCGAGGGCACCGAAGGTGGCTGGGTTACCCCTTTGGTGGGAGGTCATTTTCCCTCCCCCAAAACCCCCTCACCCCACTTTATGCAACTTGGGGCTAACCCCCTCCCCATTACTCCACAGGGAGAAGGGGCTGGCACCTTGCAACAATTGATCAACATTGCATATATGTATTTTTCGGACAATGTTGTGTTTTCAGTAGTAAAGAAATAATATAACATTTTTTTGTAATCTCGTATACAATTTGCATACTGAAGATTAGGCTTAATTAAGCTCAATGCATTACTCTAAAGTGCCTAGATTTTAATTATGGATTGGGAAATATTAGGTATGTTGAATTTCAACACAAGTCAAGAACTTAAAAACCTAAATTGACAAATTGAAGATAGCCTTTTTAAATTAATTTTGTATATTTGTCATCGACGAAATAAATTTGGAGGGGCCACACTGATTGCATTTGTCGTCCGTCCGTTCCGTCACACTTTCGTTTTTGCGCTACAAGAGGTTGAACCGCTCAACATATTGATGAAACGTCCTCCTTATATACAGTATGTATCATCACAGGACGATGTATTGCGAGCGAGAATCGGGTTCTTGCACCAAAGATCAAAGGTACAACTATAAGCGGAGACATTCGGTGATATCTATCGTTCCGACATAGTTCTTGTTTTTCATGAAAAATATGATGAAGTAGACCTTTGAGAAATTTTTTAATTAAATAGAACATCCATCCAGATCTTGTTTCTTTCTCTTGTGAGAGGGTAGGACTGATCCAGAGTCAGTTGAGCCAAGACATAGTTATGTCTCAGAGCGAATACGTGAGTAGTCATCCCAATGCCACACAGTTTGCTGGTGGGATTTGTATCTGGACCATCAGACACTGGTACAGTGTGCGCGCGTGCACACTCGTCAGTCTTGTCTTAAATTTTACATGTAGCGTGTGAGATTTAAACATGTTATAAGGAATATAGGTCTGGCGTGTATGCAAAATAGCATTATAGTCGCAATCCATTTTAGGGTCTTTCATGTAAGCTTGTGGCTTTGAATGTGTGTGTTTGGTCTTTAAGCCGTCATAACGGTCTTCGTTGCTTTAACCCTGTCAAAAAGACCAGGTTCTTAATTAATTTATGATTGGAATTTAAAAGTTACACTTAGTGGTTAGGATGAAGAAAATATACAAAAAGAATTTAAATTATATTTATAATGAAAACTAAGTTATTTAATTAAATGGTTATGACATCAGATATATAATTAAACTGGTGCTATGGAAATTTGTCTCAGAAAAGTCGGTCTTATAAAATAACTAAAAAATATGACTAAAAATTGGTATAGTTTATTAATGAACTACAAATTTATAAGATTTATTTAGTAACGAAATTACCTTAAAATATGTACTAAAAATTGCTAAGGTTGATTAAGTATTAGGACGAATTAAAAATTCGGTCTTAAACACAGAAACTAACGAAAATATCACAACGTAACCAAACCAATCAATTAACCTAACAGGTTAATATTGGTTATTTCACCTAAATATCTTCTGATCTTTTCGTAGTAGGCACTCACTGATGTATATTGAACATAACGAGTAAACTTTTCTTTTATTTTCAATGGTTGGTTGGTTGGTTGGTTGGTTGGTTGGTTGGTTGGTTGGTTGGTTGGTTGGTTGGTTGGTTGGTTGGTTGGTTGGTTGGTTGGTTGGTTGGTTGGTTGGTTGGTTGGTTGGTTGGTTGGACCAACCAAGACCGAATTTTCTGGCCACCAATTAAACTATAAAAGGACATTAACTTAAATGAAGGGTTAAAGTGACTAAATGAAAGTGGCAGAAAATAAGTGGCAGAAAAGATAAATGATATATATATATATATATAACTAAGGGCAGGATAGCTTATTGCTCAAGTTAGGAATCTGGTGGATGCCGAGATGTATCCAACAGCCTCCAAGTGTCTTTCTCTTAGTGATTTATTAACAAAACGTTCTTTTATCTTCGCCGATGTGGTATCGGAGAGTACCAGCATTCAGGAAGAACCTTTTTAAAAATAATACGAATTATGGATACAGGATATATACTAAAATTGAAGACGTTAATATTACATAATTAAACAAAAAAAAAGAACCGCAATAATACAAATATTAAAACAACTTCTAAACAATATATTCTAAATATAAAAAATAAAAGTTTCAAGACAAGTCGGGCTGTATTCACCAGGAGGTAATGTATCTCTAACAGAAGTGAGGTTAGAGACGACTTGTCATACAAATCGCATCGCTTTTTAGGAAACGAACGTATGAACACATTCTGATCGTTTAGAAAGGGTCAATGTGGGTGTAGAATTTTAATTTTACAAGGAGTAATCCTAATCAAGAAGAGTATCTTCTTGACAAACCCAAGAAATTGTACTTGGACGGTTTCAATTCTTTAAAAGAAAATATATAAGTATTCCTCATTTCCTTTGTTTTTAAGAGAGATTTATCTGCTGGTAAGTCGGATCACTTACCCTTTCTTGTTCCTCTTCCTTCTGAATTTTTCTGCTCTCTCTTGTTTTCCTCCTACAGTATTTTCTTAACCCCCCCTTCCTTCGTTGTAGATATGTAGCGTTGCAGATGGGTAAAGATCTTCCATCGAAACTACTCTACCAGTGGGTACAGAAGAAAGGACGAGAGGTGGAAAGGACTATCACCACCTTCAGTATTCCTGAAGGAGAACAGAAGGTGGAGGCGCTCAAGTTTTACCGCGAACTTAATGATTCGAACTCTGAATCGGCGAGAGTAGGGTTTACATTGAAATATTTGGACGCCCAGTTCGGCCTGAACATCACTTCCAAGCAGCTATTCACGTGGCTCACTGAAACACCCACTAAGAAGACGCAGAAAAGACGCTGAAATGGAATCTTCGTTCGTGAATCGAAGGCTCACGCTTTGCTTTTCATTTTAAAGTTTTTAATTCTGTTTTAGTACATGGACTTGTTCATGCCATCGTTTTTTATATGCTGTACATACCCATATTTTTTTTATCCATTGCGGTTCCTTAATAGTTTTTAAAAGCATTTGATATTTTTGTTGGTTATTTTACTCACATTTAATGAGTTTTAGAAATGGTGTTTTACATTTTTTAGTAAAATCTTAACTAAAAACATACACTGGATTACAAAAGTACCGTAAGTTTTATATTTCGGTCAATCATTGTACAACATTTTGTAATAAATTAAGTTTGTATCTGATATTTTAATGCCCCATTCAAACATTTTCAAGTTAATTTATACTGTGGTATTATTCAAAAAGTATCTTCTTCCTCATGATATACCCAAGGAAGAACATATATTCCTTTCACTCACTGAAAATTCCTCGTCAGAAAACCTTGTGCTCACCTACGTGTAGTACGTCCAATATCAGGGTGAAGTGATCGAGGGTTAAATAGGGGGCAAAAATATGTGGTTCGAGCATTTTTGTGCCGAACGTACAATCGATTCAAGAAAATCCTGTTGGGGAACTATTTCTACCAATATTTATTGGTAAAAAACGTGGCGTTTCAAGACAGGAGTTCCTGAACCAAACGTATGGTTTTGATTCATGGTAGGATCGAAAAAAAAAAAAACGAGTTCTATTGGTTTTTAAAGTTTGTAATATGGCATCTCTAAAAGAGGATGGTCAGTTATGTTTAATTCATTTATAAGAAAATATTAGAAACATTTCTACAAAGTATATGCATACATCAAAAATTTAATTTCCCAAATGAGTTTGGGTGAGAAGACAGATGTGCTTCGATATAGAATATAAGGAAGAAGAGAAAAGGCAGAAACTAAGCGTAACACGTTCATTCACCGGCTTTCTGGTGGACCAGCACCCCTCCACATAGCTAAATTCCACGCTTGAGGCGTTTCATATGCCACGCGTGGTGGTGCTTCCAGTCTCTGTCAAAAATAAGAGGGAATTTTTGAATTTATATACCTCTAACAAATCTCCGTTTCAACTTGCAGCCACTTATGCACAGTGATGGGCATCGATACATAAAAATCGCTAAAGCGATACTGATACATCGATACATGAAGAACGTCTTAGGCGATACCGATACATGTATCGCCGGTACATTTTTACAATTATTCATTTAATATGTAGGTATTAGATATTAGTGTTTATACTAGTAATTTGTATGCACTGTAAGTAAAATCAACGACATTTTAATGGGTTTTATAGATGTAAATAAAAACAATTGCTTTATTTAATGAAAGTATGTTTTAATTTTGTAGGATACATGAATGACTGAAAATATTACACTAACAATTAAAAGTAATTACTATTACCCTTCAAAAATACCAGCTGGCTAAACATCTGGTCAGACAGTATTCCTTTTTGGAGCGTGAATGTGACCAGCCAAACGAAACAACCGTTCTACAGGAGCCGAGGATGGTAGTGGTGTGTTATACTTCAGGAAGACCCGTAGAATTCCTGGGTACTGCCTCAGAGATTGGAGAGAATGACTTCCGTCACCCAGATACTGTAAAACTTCCATCTCAGTGGAATCTTGGGTTGCAGAGACATTAGTGGAAGCAGACTCATAACTAGGCTGACCATATTTCCTTGAGACAAAAACGGGACATTGGGATGGCAAAAAAGGGACGGGGTTATGTAATATTCTGTATTCATGAAAAAGTAAGTACATAAACATATTGAGCTTACAATTATTCTTCAGTGACAGAACCCATACAGAAATTTAGGTAGACGTAGTACTGTCCCGTTCAAAACGGTACGTATGGTCAGCCTACTCATAACAGAATTATGGTTAATTAATCAATAACACAAGTACAAACGTGTTTAAACGTTGCGCCGTACTGTGTGACGTGACCAGTAGAGTAGTACTGTCATTAAATAAATATTTAATAATAATAATATTTATGTATATTCATAAATATAACTCAGTAGTGTCATATTATAACATCTATTTAAATATTAAAAAATTCTTATTAATGTATCGAAGTATCGATTTTTTTCGATACATTTAAGAAAATTGACCTTAGCAATACCGATAAATCGATACTTTTGTCAAGTAGCTAAAGCGATACCGATACAAAAGTATCGATCGATACGTATCGGCGATACATGTGTCTAGATTAGGGGTTAAAACCGGTATTGAAGAAGTACAAATAATACCGATACCGATATTATAGGTTTTCGGTATTGACAAAAATTGCTATTGTAAAATTTAGGCAATTTAGTCCTCCGATGGGCAAATAAACTGTTTTTGGAGGATTCGGAGAAAAAAAAAGTTTCGGGTATTTTGCAGTTAACCTCTTTTTTTCGTTTTCTATTCCTTTCTATCAAAGAAAACTATTTATTGCACTAGCTTTAAGAGTAATTCATTCAACTGTAGCCATTTCTTCAACAGAGTGGGAAATTATTGAAAACCTTTATGACACCTTACGTCCTGTTGAAATAATTCTTAAAGGGTTATGCTCGAAAGATGCATCACTCCTGACAGCTGAATCATCAATGAAATTTATTTCAAAGAAACTAGGAGAGAAAAATAATCCAATAGCAAAAGAGTTAAAAGATTGTCTTAGAAATCGTTACATTTCAAGAAGACAGCAAGACATTGTAGGTTTAATCAAATATCTTCATAATCCCGAAGTTTTAAAAGTTCAAGAAGAGGAAAGTTTTTCTGTTCCATCAAAATTAGTTCTCAAAAGAACTGCAGAAAGGCTCCATAAAGACTTTTCCCTAAGAATGTGGTTGATTTGGAGATAGAAATGGAAGAACAGGAATTTCCATGTAACCCTGAAAATGTAGCTGCAAATAAGACTGAAGTGGAAGCAGATTCATTACTGAGTGAATACATGCAAGAAATGGACAAACTAGGAAAAGTGCCATCTAAAAAAAATTCCATTGATTTTGATGTTACTAATGAATTTAAAAGCTTGGAAGTTACTTTACAGAGAAGTGAGAATTTAGAGAAGCTGTACAAGGCACTGCTTTCAATTAAACCTACAAGTGCAGAATCAGAAAGAGCCTTTTCTGCTGCAGGCCTATTTCTGACGAAACTGAGATCAAGTCTATCTGAACAATCCCTAGATGCTCTTTGTTTCCTCAAAGCATACTTTCAAAATCAAACTAAGAAATAAATATTTAGATACTAATAATTTCTATCTACCCCAGTAGTTGTATAATAATATGCTAAAAAAAAATTCAAATAATATTTTTATTACAATTTAGTAATTTACTGTATAAACTTTTTCGAATAGAATGCCATCTGTTTGGAGTTGGGTCATTAATTTATAGTAAATATGGTGAGTACTGCAAGTCCCTCAGACTTGTGGGAGGGTTGGTAGGGTGGCACCATAATAAATCAAAATAAATTATTTTTTTCATAATACCGGTATCAATACCGGGATTAGCATAATTGCCTCCAAATACCGGTATTGAAAATTTTCGGTATTATGCAAGCACTAGTCTAGATACTGCCCATCACTGCTTATGCATCACCCAGATCAAGTCCATGCTTCCTCATGCAGTCATTCACCATCTCGGTCTCCCTCTCTTCTTACCTCTGTAAACAATCATACACTTTTCAACTTTTTTTTTTCAGGGAGGAGTCAAGGGCGAATGCCTGCAAAAATGCAGCTCCCCCAGAGGAAGAAGAGAGTGGAAATCAAGGTCCAAGGTTTTGGGATGCCTGGATACTCTGCATTTGAAAGATTGGGGGTCATAGACGGGGAAAAGATGAATTGAGCAAGATTGTTCCGGAGTTGACCGGTTGAGTAGATGAAAGACTGAAAATAATGATTTAACGTTAGAGAGTTGGACAGAAAAGGAATGAGAATGTGTCGAAAATCTGGTACTGCGTGCTTTCCTTAAAGGAGGAGTGTCCGTTATGATAGTGAAGAGAGATTGAAGACAGTCAGTAAGAGGAAGGGAATTAATAAGACGAAAAGCCTTTGATTCCACCCGGTCAAGTAGAGCTGCGTGGTTTAAGCTACCCTATACACGTGAAGCATACTCCATACAGGGGCGGACAAGACCCCTGTACAGAGAAAGCAAATGAGTCGGGGTATGGAAAAACTATACACGCTAACAACATGGTATCGTATGTGGTACCTTTACTTCTTAATTAAATATAAATTATTAATTAATTGAATTAAATAGCTACAAAATTGCCTCGGGATTGGCGACATAGCCTATTGGGAATGAAATAATTGCCATACGTACATAGAACCCATATGTAGCCATCGGGCCTGCATAACAACAGGAAAACCAAAATTATTATTTCGTGTTCAAAATTTTCCACCTCCGACTCATGAAAATTACATCGAGAGACGATCAACGAACTGCGAAATCAGCAAATGATAAAAATACAAAGATTATATTATATCGGCTCGCTCGGAGTTGCTTATGTTACAGCGATGCTTTAAGCAAGGAAGATGTACTTTATCTTCCTATAATTTCTGAGTGAAATCTTCTTGATATAAAACTTAATAACTATAAGAAGGATAGGCCTGTTCCTTCAGGTGTTTAAATAGTGACTGCCTATATTAGTTACATCGAGTCAACTCATTGTGTAGCTCCATCGTACCACGGCCTTACATCGAAACAAGCGAGGCCCAACGAAATAATAAGGTAAGGTAATTCCTTTCTCTACCTTATTATTTCGTTGGGCCTCGCTTCTGTTTCGATGTAGGGCTGTGGTACGATGGAGCTACACAATGAGTTGACTCGATGTAACTAATATAGGCAGTCACTATTTAAACACCTGAAGGAACAGGCCTATCCTTCTTATAGTTATTAAGTTTTATATCAAGAGGATTAGGCAGCGCAAATACCGAAGGCAAATAAACAGAGGTCCTTTGAAGACCTACATATACATAACTCTCTAACGAAAAAACATAGGGCTTTTGTCGTTAACTCTTCACTGAAGTCTGCTGGAAATTTCCAACGGATGAGGGTATCAGGCAATCAACCCATAGCCCTATATAGTTTTTTCACAGGGGGGGGGGGTAAAAAAACTGCGGAGCTGGTACAGAACACCTAACCTCTTAGAAGCTGTTTTAGAAAGAGAATAAATGTGACCTTTCGAGGAAAGATTACGATAAAAGGAAACACCAAGAATGTTAAGAGAAGAGAAATAAGTGAGTTGTGTATTGTCGAAGATAAGGAGATAGTCGTGTGGAAGATTGCGACGTGTAGACATGAAGGAAATGAGTTTTTGAGGCAGTTCATGAAAATGGACTATATCTACTGTATAATTATACATGTTAGTGTGCTACAGAGTGTTCCATTTAAATGGAACCATTGGGAGTAATTAAGTTTTTTTTTTTATAGATTTGTAAGGGTAAAAGTACTAATATCCTTTCCAATCTTTATTACTTCTGATGGCTTCATTAAAATGGGAGTAATAAAGATTGGAAATGATATTGGTACCTTTATTACCTTTATTATGTCTACTCTCTCAAACCTGGAAAAAAAAATATTATTAATTACTCCCTATGGTTCCATTTAAATGGAACACCCTGTAGTATAGATTAGTAGTATAAACAAAGTTAATGTAATGAATTAGAAACGGACTAAAGCCAAGAAAGCATCTGCATATTTTCCTTCCGTCAGAATACTTCATAAAGGTACCCGTCAAGGCGGTCTTTCCTGCAATGATGGAAGTTTTCTTGCATCTATGCATAAGTTCTCGAAATTGTTACTGTGTGGATGTTAATGACCCATTGGGTTGGTGCACCATTAAACTGAATCAATCAATTATGCGTGGATGCCGACCCAGAAATGTAAGCAACACACAGAAGCGCCTTGTAAATTTGTCCATTCTCGTTCAACTCTGTTACCAAACAGTGCTGCCCTGATTAGGCGCTTTGACCGGTAGGTGTAAACAAGTTTGCTAATGTACATTTTTAAATAACCTTACTCCACCTAACTGATCATAATCTAACCCAACTATTAGGTCTGTACCTGTTACAAATCAGAACCGACTCAGTAATCTGACATCTATTCTTAACTCTTTTTTTCCATCAACGTTAAGCATCCCAAAAGCAAGCCTAGATCTGAATAAAATCCGCATCACAAATCAAATACAAATCTTTAGAAAATAACTGAATGATGTCCAAAAAAACCCTTTAAATTACTATCCAATTGAATAACAAAATATTAAGGTGTAAGTAAGTGACAAAAAACCTAAATGAAACACTATTATCATACGATAATAGTAATAACTAAGATTACATTTTAAAGGGTATTATAGTATACTGTTGAATTGGTTTTGTACAGCAACATTTCGTTTTCTTCCGAAAATATATTTTCAGCTATTCTTTCTCAGACTGTTGGTGAGGTTGGATGTGCCACAAACGTATTCTTTAGCTAAAGCCGTGAGTTCATTCATTTAATTTAATACATTGTTTTCCGTGAGTGTCTATATTCTACAAAATAAGTAGTTTTATCAGGAAGTATATACAGTTGATTACAGAAGTCGGAGTAAACTAGGCCACAATTACACGTGCCCAGTGTATCTCGAATTTTGTAACTGATGGTGCAATGGTGACACTAATCGAATGTTATTAAATGGTGTATGTTGCTTACAAAAATATATAGATATATATATATATATATATATATATATATATATATATAATATATAATATATATATATATATATATATATATACTTTATGAGGGTTTGATCGATATACATATATATATTAATTAATTAATTATTATCGTATTTTCAAAAAAGGTAGAATAAAATTTAAAACATTTTCTGATGAAACTAATAAAAAGAAATAATCATATACTTAAGCCTTATATTTGCAGTTTGTCTATTCAGCCAATAGATATGAACAATTTTTTATACAGTCTACAAAAAACTTTTCGACAAAATGTCCATATATAATACTTTGTTAGCCATTATTATATATTTTTTTATCTTATTTACTTTTCAGAATCATTGATTTTTCAGTTATACTGAAGTATAATTTCTTTAATATGATTACTTGATGATAATAATAGGTATAATAATAGATATTCATACTGATTTACAACGTACTTCGAGTCGATTTGTAGACATGTCGTCTTAGGTTGAAAGTACATTTTAAAAGATGCATATTTTCTCTGGTATTTAGAATAATCTCTCGAATATCAAAAAATACTTTTAACTCGTCTCTTGCTGCCTCAGAGTCTAATTCTTTTAAATAAATTTGCATCCAGTTTTACTTAATATTTCAAGCGTCCCGTGGGTCGATCAGTTAGGGCGTCGCTCGGCAGTGCTGAGACTTCTCCGAGTCGTGGGTTTGAACCCCAGTGCTGCACAGTGCTGGGCGTTTGTCTATTTTATATCTTACGTCACGGCGAGGTGGCGGGCCGGCCATCCCGACTTAATTGACTCTGGCTAAGGTATCCCTGACTCGGACCTCTAACCCCCATTTCCTGGGGATATGGGACATTGGATGTTATCTTATCTTTACTTCGTATTTATGAAGGTATAAAATCGTTTACGTAAATAAATCTTTTTTGTGTTTAACATTCTTATATGAAAGTGAAATTATGGAACAATAACCAGTGAGGGGGTCAGAAAATGGCACAGCGCTCAGGCCAACTAATGCGGCCCATTGTTCTAACGCTTGTATTATTGTTACCAGCACCATCGGGATTCGAACTTCCGAGCTCAGTGTCTTCACTTGTTTACAGGGAAACGGTGTTACCCACTGAGCTACGAACGCTGGCGGACCTTCGACATACACTAATAACCATCTGTAACTATAAGCATTTTTTTCCTGTAACAATTACATTTAAATTAAATTCGTTCAGAAAAACTTGGGGGGGGGGGGATAGATATGAAAACACTAGGGGCACTCAATATATTTTGCTCCACCCTTTTTTTTTAGCTAAATAATAGGCCATGGGGCTGAAATGTCTGTGAAAAATGCTCTGTATGAATTGGTCCACAACTAACCCACCCCTTATATCTCCAGTCTAACTATAGAGTAGATTAAGTCTAGCCTTGTAGGGGTCAGCCTAGAGATTCCGGAAATGGTCCAGAGCTGTCCAGAGTAGGCTGTGACCCTGACAAGTTTGCTGAAATCAGAATACTGTTCATAATTAGTGATTGGTTCAACCTTTTCATTTGAAAAGATTAAATTTAATGTCAAGTTAACTTGTTCCACAGGCCATTGGTCTGTATTACAGAGCCACTTAGGTCCCATAAACCAAGTTTTGTTTGACTTCAACAACTTGTAGGATAAACCTCTGGTCAGAAAGTCTGCTGGATTTTGTTTAGTTGGAACATAGTGAAAGTTTACTTGTAGGCTTTCATTAGCTGCAGCTATTTCTTTTAGCCTATTTCTTACAAAGATATTCTTACTATTAATGCTATCATTCCGTATCCAGGCAAGACAAATCTGACTGTCAAGCCAGATGTGGATATCAGTTATGTTCACATCATGGTAAGCATCCTTAAGCAATGAAATGGTTTTAATGGCTAATGCAGCAGCCAATAGTTCCAGTTGAGGTATGGTTCGGGTAGGTTTGAGAGGTGCAACTTTCCCTTTTGCATAAATTAGATGACTTTCTGTAGGACTTACAAGATACGCACAGCACCCATAAGCTTGTGTGCTTGCATCAGCAAACACATGAAGTCTCTGGGGCTTATCCCTAAACCCACAGCACCTTTGAATTTTAATGTTCTGCACTTTTGTTAAATCAGCAGCTAACTTCTTCCAAGATTTTTGATCTTCATTTGTTATTGGATCATCCCACCCAACATTTGTCCTCCAAATTTCTTGGAGGAGAATCTTTGATTTTATTGTTGAAGGCAGGAATAGACCCATGTGATCAAAAATTTTGGAAGCCTCTGATAATATTTGTCTTTTAGTATTTGCTTCCTCATCAAGTTTAAAACCTTTAATACAGATTGAATCATGACTGTTAGAAGTTGCATCCAAATACCAGTTCATACCTAAAGTTTTAACTCTGTCTGATGGCTCAGTAAGACCATTATTATCCTTTAAAATCTTTTTGTTTAAATCCTCATCATTTGAAATCCACTCTCTAAGTTCAAAGTTACCTTGTTGCATAATGTTTTGAGAGTGTTCATAGACTTCAGATAATTCAGATTTTGTTGTTGTTGAGCCTATTAGATTGTCTACGTAAAAATGTTCCTTAAGGAAGTTCAATGTTAAAGAGTTATTAAACTGGTTCAAATGATGTCTAATTGTCAATGCTAATAGGCTAGGTGAGCAATTGGCTCCAAACAACACAACATTAAATCTATAGGTTATGAACCCTTTATTCAAATCAAATGGATCTTTGAACCATAAGAACCTAAGTTGGTTCTTGTCATATTCATTTTTTAGATTTATTCTCAAAAATGCCTTTGAAATGTCACTTTGTACGGCATATTTATCTAACCTGAACCTCAGTAAGATCTTCACAAGGTCAGAAATGAGATTAGGACCCTCAATCAGGCAATCATTCAAACTGTGTTTATCACTGTCTTTGAGGCTACAGTTATATTAAAGTTCTGTAATATAGGTGTTCATGTATTACAGTTGGTCACATTTGATTCTACAGTATCAAGTTTTGTCTGTTTGGCTGTAGCTAGTTGGTCTCTGGGAACAGTCTTTGGTTTATCCATAGTCTGGGTCTTATTTTGTATTGTTTGGTCTCTGGCCAAGGGAGGCCATAAGACCCTTGTAATAGTTTTCCCTATGGCCAAGGTAGGCTATAAGACCAAGGTTCAATTGTTGTTTGGCCCATGGCCGAGGTAGGCCATAAGACCCTTATTGTTTGGCCCATGGCCAAGGTAGGCCATGAGACCTTTATTGTTTGGCTCATGGCCACAGTAAGCCATAAGACCAAGGTTCAGTTGTTTGGCCCATGGCCAAGGTAGGCCATAAGACCCTTATTGTTTGGCCCATGGCCAAGGTAGGCCATAAGACCCTTATTGTTTGGCCCATGGCCAAGGTAGGCCATAAGACCTTTATTGTTTGGCTCATGGCCACAGTAGGCCATAAGACCAAGGTTCAGTGTTTGGGCTATGGCCAAAGTAGGCCATAAGACCAAGGTTCAGTGTTTGGGCTATGGCCAAAGTAGGCCATAAGACCAAGGTTCAGTGTTTGGGCTATGGCCAAAGTAGGCCATAAGACCAAGGTTCAGTGTTTGGGCTATGGCCAAAGTAGGCCATAAGACCAAGGTTCAGTGTTTGGGCTATGGCCAAAGTAGGCCATAAGACCCTTTTGAGTAACCCATGCAATCTTTGCTTATGTTCAGATAGGTTGAGTGTATTTGTGGCACATGTAAAGAGTACAGTGTATATATACATATATATACACACAGATTGCAAGGAATGCATGTGCCTGTTGAAAAAATCTGTTGAGTGATTCTTCCTTAAAAGAAGAATTGGATGCTTGGAGTTGTATGCATTTTAAATGCTTGTTCACTAATGTTGTTTAACTGGGGATCGTAATGAAATATAGGGGACAAGAAGAAATTACCAGAGAAGAGAGATCACAGACAAAATAGTCAAGTTTTAAATTTGGTTTAATCCCCCCAAGTACTTATGTGTCACTCAGGTCTAAGCTTATAAGAGAATGAGACTCCTTAAATGTAAATGTTTCCTAGTTAGGCCCTAGGTTGTAGACCTAATTAGGCTTGATTAGGTTAGGCTTAGGCTAGACCATTTAGCCTAATTCTGCAATTTTTGTTAAGTAAGGTTAAGGTTTGTAAATTCCCCACACACGGACCACCAATGTGAAAAATGCTCTGTATGAATTGGTCCACAATTAACCCACCCCTTATATCTCCAGTCTAACTATAGAGTAGATTAAGTCTAGCCTTGTAGGGGTCAGCCTAGAGATTCCGGAAATGGTCCAGAGCGGGCAGATAAATTGAGGTCCACAGTAGGATTCCTCACCAAATTAGGTTAGGGCAATCTACCTTCACCTTTGTTAAGCTATGAGTTGATGCTAGGTCTTAGGCCACAATGTAGGCCTAATTTGTCTGACCCAGCTTAATTTAATGTGTTTACTTCTAACTGGGTTAATTAGTCACTTACTGCTAGTTATTAGAGAGTCTCTTTTCTCCTTCCTGTATAATTGTCGAGAGCGTACTTGCTGGTGGGGATCTTTTTTCGGTGTCTGTTCTTCTCCCTTCTCTCGTTCCGTCTTGTCGCCCCGTTCCTCGTTTTCGTTCTCCCTTGTTCTCTTTTTCGCGGGGCTTTTTCCACCAGCGTCGTCTTGGTTTTTTCCTCGGTTGGTTGATCGGTAATGTATATCTATTACCGAGCACGCTCTTGTCACACAGTATATAAATACTAGTGTGGAGAATAAGTCTGGTGAGCAACCAATTGGTTTCATCCACCCAGTTATTGACATAAAAGGAATTTAATAATTGTTAGATTAACTACCTACCTACTCAGTGAACCATTTTCGTTACCTCCCAACTACCCACTCATCAGTTTTCCATATGTCTTTTGGGTCGTAAGTTTGAACTTTCTGCGTTTCACATAACCGGATTTTTCCAGTTTGAACCTCCCCTCCTTGTATAAAACCTCTTTTAAACGCCCTTGTATAAAACCGATGGGTAACGCAGTTTCGAAAATGGCGTCTGACAGTGATGTGCGTCGTAAACAGAGAGCTGTTATCGAGTTCTTAACCACAGAGAAGGGAACAGTTGGAAATATTCACAAACGTCTACAAAATGTTTACGGAGATGCTGTTGTTGATCGAAGCACAGTTGGACGCTGGTCTAAACGTGTCAGATCATCGGAGAGAGAGAGAGAGAGCCAGCCTCGATGATGAGCCACGCAGCGGTCGCCCGACATCGGCTGTGACATCTCACACTGTGCAACGTGCTAACAGCATCATTCGATCAAATCGGCGCGTCACATACAAGGAGCTATCACTGGAGCTAGGAATTAGTGAAGGAAGTGTGAATACGATAATTCAGCAACTGGAATATTCAAAAATGTGTTCACGGTTTGTTCCTCGCGAACTGACTCAAGATCACAAAGCCCAAAGAAAACTGGAAGACGTCCTTCTTTTGCACGATAACGCAAGACCACACAACAGTTTGCAAACAAGAGAGGTCATCACAAAAATGCGCTTGACTGTGTTACCCCACCCTCCATACAGCCCGGATCTGGCACCTTCAGACTTCCAATTGTTTGGGCCAATGAAGGATGCTATTCGTGGAAGAAAGTTTCAGAGTGACGATGAGGTTGTTGAGGAGGTTAAGAGGTGGCTCTAGTGGACCCTAGTTGACCTTTACCAGCAAGGAATAAAGGCCCTTGTTTCGAGGTGGAGGAAAGCCGTAGAAAAGGATGGAGACTATGTGGAAAAATAAAACTTGTAAAAAAGGTATGTAACTACTTGTGCACAAAATTTCTGGAACTTACAAGGAAACGTGGAAAGAAAAAAAAAAGTGGGGCAAAATATATTGAGTAGCCCACTCGTTTTAAACCAATGTTCTGTAACTCTTTGCGATTTTGTTTATAGTGATTATTTGATGTCTTAAATATTTCTCAAGTAAGTAATTGCAAATAAAATATACAAAAAGGGGCAGTTTTCAAATGAATACGTCTTTAATGTTAAACTAAAAGATGTCCACAGGGAAATTTATGAAGGAGCTAAAGTTAAATTGTGATTTTCAAATATATTGTGAGATACTGATTATTGCTGAAAACAATATTCTTATTTTTAAAAGCACTAAAATTCATAATAAATCAATAATTTTCTAGAATTTGATTTGAAAGTTTTCAAAAGAACTCTATTAATAGAGGTTGTTTCATATTTTTCATGCAGAACCAACTAAAACTTACTTTCTGATCCTATCGACCGACGATATGATGTTTAAACTAGCTACAAAGTGTACCACTTTTACCATTTACTTGTATCTCTTTATATTTAATAAATAGGAAGTTATACCTTTGATATAAAATACGAGTGAGTGTCGGCAAAGTGAAGAATGGCAATAAAAAGTTGTGGGATGCACCTCTTTCGTGGCATGTTTTTGTTTTTTCTCTAAAGGCAGTGGGATGGACTCCTGCCCTACTTCGACTAATATATATATATATATATATTTCATATCATATCATATCATCATATCATATATGAAACAATTTTTCGAACAAATAAGATTCTAAAGCTTTCGCACCTAAACACGCAGAAACACATGAGTGACATTGGTTCAACAAAGCCTGAAAAGTATCTGCTGTAATAACACCTGAGCTAAATAAAGAACAAATGAGTAAACAGTTTACTTGAAACCTCAGTTTGCATGGCGCTTTTTTCTTAATTCCTGAAGTAAACATCAAGCTAGGCGTTCATACATTCCTTCTTAACTAAATATTTCAATCTGGGAGGCTTTCGTTGGCCTTGAAACACAGAATTTTTTTTTAGAAATTGGGCGTCAATCATTCTCGAAATTCTCATGCGTTTCTGTACAAACGATTTCGGATTATAACGAATAATTACTTTTTAATTTATGTTACTAAATCATACTTTAACTTGCACTTGTTTTTTATATTTGTTACCTATTTTGAAATACGATTAAATTAAGTTTTATTTCTTACGGTGTTAAACCAAATGTTACCATGTCTGCCAAGTATCGAATACAGTCTCCACTTTTGTTCCCATTTTACACCAAAGACAAAACGTCTGCAGACTATTTTTACTAAATAAAACCATTTCGTAAATTCTAATGGGTATAAAATGACTCTTTTTGGCATTAAACACGATTATATGATACTGTACTACATGCTATAAATGATATAAATATGAAAAAAGTTTCATAATGGGGTTTTACTGAAACGAAACACTAACAATTCGAGTCATTTATGGACCCTTTTCGTTGTTTAAAAAACAGTGACGTTACTCCCACATTTTTTATTATTATCTTAGTACGTGATTAACCAAACCCTCTTCTTTCTTTCCCCTCATCAAACCCTATCGAAGGGACTGAAAGGGGAAATGAAAGCCAGATTTAATTTGATATACAAAATTTTTCTCCCTTTACAGTAGGGAATACAGAACTTCAGTCACGGGAGATGAAATAATTTCTTTTTCATTGTAACTATTTAAGAACTTAAATAAACATTAGGAAGATTATTTCTTCACATTTATTACGAAAATATGAACAGTTTCAGTTCCCATTCGTTCTTTTTCTCGTCTTTGTTCAGCATACCCAGAAATGCCATTTAACATTACAGTGCAGATACTTGATAATGTAATTATAGTAGGCCTACTTGAGAGACTTAATAATGTAACACGGAGGATAATGAAATAACAGGAGCATAGCGACATTTCGTGCCCAGTCTTTAGGGACTTAGGGGTATGAAACGTTGGTATTCTTCTTGTTTCACAGTCCTGCGTGTTTTAGTATCCAATCAGTAGCCTACCATTTTGGAACCCCCCCTTAAATTCAGACTCGTTTCTGTAACTTTGAAAAGATTTCTTTCTTTACATTCTCCCTCATACTTTAGGAACAATCATACTTCCCTCTGAAAACAAATGAAGCCTTTCTACATACGCACTGACGCATCGTTCAACAAGATAAACGGTAGGGTTGATAAATAAAAACGTGCTTTCTGATAAACACGGGTGTAACCCAAAATACTACATACATATATATATATAGTAACAGGATTCAAAATGGAGTTCGCTTGAAGATTGATTTCAAAAGTAATAATTTATTTTGCACTTTTATCCATGTTCTATTTATAATTTTATTACTTAACATAAAGCATTATCATTATTATACTATAAACGTACGTAATTTCACATTCTCAGTGAATTATCAACTTTAATGAGTTATTAAATTTCACCGATATTGCATGGAGTTACGAATAATAGACCTAATCAGTGGCGGGCTCAGAATTTCTCCACAGGGAAGGGGCTGCGGGTTCACCAGTCAAATTATAATGTGCCATTTTGATGATTTTTTTAATAAGAAATATTACAAAAGATGTTTTCACTATATATATATTATGAGAGGAGGGTCGACAAGCTTGACCTTCATGAAATAAGGAATCGTCACACGGAGCATTTGAAAGGTATCTATATATACAGGGCCGGATCTAGAAGTTGCGAGGCCCTAGGCCTATATATATGAAAATATGGACTTAATTATCGGTACTATACCAGCAATATTAGAATCCCGCATAGACAGAACTATGCCAGCACTTAAAAATTAAACCAAACCAAAATAATCACGCATGGAAATTGTATAAGAAATATAAATAAACCATACAAATAAGTATAAATTATAATATGAATCAAGATTTGTATCGAAAATATAAGACAATGATTTCTAAGATTTATATAATATTATAGGTAATGACTTTCCATAGTATACAAACGTTTTTCATATGTGATGTATAAGAGATGTTGACATTTCATTTTTTATAATAGTGAGCGATCGACTTATCAGGCTAAATATTAATGCTTTAATATTTGGTTCAGATGCTCCTTGAATATTACAGCAATGCTTTTCTACTTTTCTTCGAGCTAAACTCTTCAATTAATTGAGAATAATCTAATGAATTTGTTATATCGTTTTCTATTGATAACATAGCTAATGATTGCAATCTCGCTTGAGACATGGTGGAACGCAAATATGTTTTAATAAGTTTGAGACGCGAGAAACTTCTTTCAGCCGAAGCAACAGTAACTGGGATGGTTAATACTATTCGAAGTGCAACATAACCATTAGGATAAATCTCACTTAGTTGTTTTTGCACTATATAAACAAGGGCATTTCCGAGATCTGTTTTCTCAGGTATAAACCTGCAAAGTACTTTAAGTTCTTCATAGAGTTCTAAATCATTAATATCACTTGAACAGAACGCGCAAAACGGCTTGAGCGAGGCCCCCTTTGGCGCGAGGCCCTAGGCGATCGCGTAGTTCGCCTATAGCTAAATCCGGGCCTGTATATATATATTTATATTATATATATATATAAAACCTTTGGTTAGCTTCCGCCCGAATTGTTCATTCTGACGAAGGTCAAGCTTTTTAGACCTACAGTTTAATGTGGAACCCCGAACCACGCCCCATCAGCAGCCAAGCATCTTAACCACTAGGCCACTTAGGGTACCCATTTATCTACCAACCACTTTCTTTATTGGATGAAGGATGAACAGCTGGGTTTTGCTGCGCGCCGGCTGCCGTCGGGTCTCAAACCCGGGGCCGATGGATTCGTAGTCAGCGACGATAACCACTACACCACCGAGGCGCATATATATATATATATATATATATATATATATATATATTATATCCCTTTGCTTTGTCCGGAGCGATAGGGCGCGTCCCTCTGTGGCGAATGTGGGAATACACCTTTCTTCGGTGTAAGGGCTTTCTCTGCCCTCGTGGACCATTGGGCCCGTTTGGGGACCCGGCTGATCTCCTGCTTCTTTTTCTTTCTTTCTCCTTTAACCCATTCTTTCTGGCTTCTCCCCGTTTTTTTTGGCGTTGTTCTTTGGACCTTGATTTAGACCCTTTCCTTGGCCCTCGGGTGTGGGAGATGGTTGCCCTGCACCCTTGTCGCTTTCCAACCAAACCCAAACCCTGTCCCTGCCACTTTTCACCGCGCGTTGGATGAGAGTGGCCGCCTTTCAGGCACAGGGACTGGGTGCGGGTGTATCTCCCCTGCGTGACATCTATCGGCGGTGGGACCAAGTGTGTCCACACTTCGCCTTTCCCTTGTTGGAGTCGGTGGTGGCTGGATGCGCGCGGGGGACGAAGTTCTTTTTTTTGTTTTGCTATGGACACTTCTCCCCCTCGGCTTACGACTACTGCTTCTCATTCCCGGACTATTCCTTCTCTCAACACTCGGGTGGTGGGCAACCAGGCCCTCGAGTCCTTTACCACTGGAAGACCGCGACCTAATGGGGTTGACCCCCCTGTGGAAGCGGAACGCTTGCACTCTCCTTTTCCGTTGCCGACCCCAGTCCGTCCCTCGACTACGCCCTTGGACCTACACTCTCTGGAGCAGGGGTCTCGCCCCAGCCCACTTCAGCCACCTTCGGGCAAGTCAAGTTCCACTGAGGACTTGCCCCCACAACCCGGCTTCTTGCTCTCCCCATATGCCCCCCTCACCCGCCGTCAACCCACCTCCCCACGGAGAGAGCCTCGCGGCGGACGGGGGAGCCGGCATTCACGGCCGTCCTATCGACCGTTGAATATCCCAGTCCATTTCGACTCTACCACCTCCCTCTCCCTCCCAAGTATCCACAAATTCCTGGCGATTCGGCCTACATCTGGGTCCCTCCCGAACAACTCTGAACGGACGTTCCAGGCGATCCGAACCCACAGCAACTCCAGCCGCTATGACGTACGACCACAGAGGGATGGCTCCCTCCTCGTAAAATCACGCTCAGCCGCAGAGACGAAAGCCCTACTCTCCGTCACTGAGGTCCTTGGATGCTCGGTGTCCGTTTCCCCACACCCTCGCCTGAACCAGAGTCAGGGCACTATTTACGCCACCCGCCTATTGTCGGTCGCAATGAATGAGCTCCTGGAGGACCTCGCACCCCAAGGAGTCTCTAAGATCTATCGTTTCACATCCCGACAGGGAGGCACCCCCTCCCCCACCCCACGTCTGCTCCTTACTTTCAACACACTAATCCCCCCGGCCGCATTGTATGGGGTATGGGAGACCGCGCCTCATGCGAGTTTTCTATCCGCCCATACGTCCCAGACCCGACCCGTTGCTTCAAATGCAATAAATTCGGACACGTTAGCTCCGCTTGTCGACAGCCGCATCAATTATGTGTACACTGTGGACGACTCGCTCACCCTGACAGGTGCCCCAACACACCCAAATGCTCCAACTGTGAAGGCGCACACCCCTCTTCGGATCTAGGAAAAAATCCCCCGGAGGAAAAAAAAAACCCGAGTAAAGCATCCCCCCGGAAAAAAAAACCCGAGGAAAAAATCCCCTGGACCAAATTTTATAAAGATAGAAAGGCAATCAAAATTAAAAAGATTTAATGTCACTTTAAAAATATGCTTTATTTAAAAAACAATATTAAAACTAAGGTAAGATATAAATAATTTAAAAATCATTTAAGAGCCAATATTAAAAGCTAAGGTTGTACGCTATGCCCCGTAAAAAGTCCAAAATGGAACGATCTTCGTAGGAGCTAATAATATTTCTAATTCGAGACGCTGCATCTTTATACTTCTTCTTCTGGGGTTTTGGAGGATGACCAGCGCAAGCCTGTAGCATGCTAACTTCTTGTAGTGCCTGCTCCTTTTGTATGCTTCTTAGGAATACCCAAATATTTGGATGGGCACATCTAATATTTGACCGAAAACTTCTATGCCAACCTTCGATAGCATTGTTAGTTTTGGGGAGCTCGTTTTGAACTCTCGTATGCATGTTCCATGTTTGGATGTCAAATATTGGAGGTCTCCTGTTCCTCCTATTTGGTCTCCCAATGTATGTGTCTTCGAAATAATTTAGGATACATGTTGCATCTTCGGGAAAATCCTCAGCTAGTGTTTCAAATGCGTCAATTACTTTGTCTGAGGGGCAAAAAGCTAAGGCTGAGATCATACGCATTCTTAGAGCAAAATCAGGATTGTTTGCGTATGATTGTGAAAGGCCAGACTCCTGAATTTTCTTGTAGATGTTTTGGCTTAGATGAAAAAAGCATCCTTTAACTTCGGTTTCTGAGAAGACCGATTTTATACTTTTGTGCATAGCTTTCTCAAAATCGACCATAATGCTATCTGGGTTTAAATTTCCATTCAAACTTTTAATTTCATTAAGCATTAGTGTATAGGTGGCTTCAGTTTTGTTAGGTAAAAGAGAATATATACAAGGCGTCATAGTTCCATTAACTAAAGCATGTATGGTGTATACTTGCGCAAACAAAGAGGGTGTTACGCTGAAAGTTCCATCCATAAACCAATTCTTATGAGACTCAAGATAGGACAAATTCTTCCAAGTGCCGAAACATAAAATTCTGGGACCTTCAGTACCAGAGTCATACAAGAGAAAGTTTTCATTACTTTTCGTAACCTTGAATTCATCTGGGATAGAGAGATCCATAGTATTTAGCGGTAGTGGAATTGAATTTTGGCTCCTTTGCCTACACTGCCTCAGATTTCTTTTTAAATACCTTATTGTTGGCAGATTTGCTGCTGCCCCTTCATCAATCCCTTCAATTTCTTGTGAAATTATCTGCTGAGGGGTGTCATGCGTATATTTCGCTTTCGCTTTCATGTTTTGCAAAGCACTGAGAGTTTGCATATTACTTGGATCAGGCGCATGCGTATGAATATTCACTCTTCCAACAATTTCATTATCTTTCACTTTAAGCCTAGCTTTGCATTGCGCATTGGCACGACGCTGTACACACTCATAAGCTACAACATGATTTGCTAAGTCCTTTTGCTTAACATAGACGTAGCCTTCAAAACACAATTCAAATCCCCCTTTATTTGACTTTACAAACTCCATGAAGGGCAAAGTTTAACTGAAATAAAAATTTAAATAGTAGAAGAAATGTAACCTACGTAGAAATTTACTTGTCTTGTAACCAACAAACAAACTTACTTATTAATTACCAAAACTATTAATTAACTATTTTCTGTGAGCGAAATATTTTATATTCCATTTAAATATTTCATAATAAAAACTTAACCAACTTTAAGCAAATTTATATTGATTTTAATATATAATTTATAATTAATTTTGTATTTCTAGAAGATTCTGACTGCGTCGTTTAGGGGCAATGTTTAACTGAAATAAAAATTGAGATAGGGGATGGGGGATTTAGATGGGGGGGGGGGGCAAAGTTTAACTGAAATAAAAATTGAGATAGGGGATGGGGGATTTAGATGGGGGATTTTTTTCTCGGGGGATACTCGTTTTTTTTTTTCCGCCGGGGGATTTTTTCCTCCGGGGGCTTTTTTCCGGATACCCCCTCTTCATCCCGAGAATGCCTTTTCTTCAGGTTCGAGAAGGAGGTCCGAGGCCTACAGGTGACGGACTTCCGAGGCCTACAGGTGACGGACTTCCGAGGCCTACAGGTGACGGACTTCCTTAGCCCCCGTGAGGCACGCGACAGGGTGCGGAGTCGGGAGGTGAGGCCAGGGGTGTCCTATGCCGCGGCTCTCGGCTCTATCATCTCGGCACGCCGCCCTGGCCTGCCGCCGAAGCCCCCCCAAGCCACTGCTCCCTGTTCCCCTCAGAGAAAACCCTCGCAGGGCCCGACGGTTTCCTGTCCCCCCACCATTCCTCTTCTTCCCACACCTCACCTGCCACGAATCCCCCAGGTGTCTGGGACCAGGACACCCAGGTCCCATCCACCTCAAACCCCGCCTTCCCAGTACCTCCTGCACACGCCCGAACCTGCCGCCCGGAGCAAGCCGTCGAGGCGGAGACGCCGGAGCGTGTCACCGGACCCTCCGGCCTTCCAACGTCTCTCTCCCTCTTCCCCTCGGATCCTCACTCCGCCCACCACGTCTACTATGTCCATCTCTCCCCATCGCAGAAGTCCCACCACTCTACCCCCACAGACCCTGACAATAGTGGCTGAGATCCACGACCCGCCCCGGACGACGGGACCCAATCCGAACAATATCCTCTCCCCCGAGGATCCGGTGGATGCGGCCCTGGCGCAGCTGCAGTGTGTGACCGAGGAAAGCTCGGCCGCGCCCATGCCCACGAGTCTTCTGGATCTGCCCTTGCCTCCTGGTGCCATTTTCTCCACCCCTCCACGAGACTACTCTGATTCACTTCCTTCCACCCCCATCGTACCTACTCCCCCAACATCCCCGGCCCCCTCCTTGTCAGCTACCCCGTGTACGCCCTCCCTCCCACCCGCCCGGTCCTTTTGGTACCCCTTATCACCACCTCGAGTCCGCCATGAGACCCCGGACAGGCGGGGTGGCGCCACTTTTGGGGCTACCGTGCCCCCTCCTGGTCCGACCATAGAAGCCCGTCACAGTACATCCGACCCTCTCAGCCCACGATGTTCCTCTGCCTGCCGTGATCCACGCTTCCGGTCTCGCTCGGCCGACTCGATCCCGCCACCTCCGCGGGTTCGACAGGCCGACCGATTCCTTCCCTGGTGAACGGTAGATAGCCAGCCATGCTCCCGACCAAGCCTTCAATTTCGCGAACTCCGGATCTCCCTTCATACTCCAACCTCCTAGCACCTACACCTTTACCCATCCCCCTTTACCAACTAATAGATCCCCCGAAAACCACAATAGTCCATTGGAACTGTCGAGGAATATTCGCAAATTATGAAGGCCTTACCTCCCTGCTTGCCACTTCCCGTCCGGTACAACCGTACCCCTCCTACCCACTATCCAGCGACTGACCCTTACTCACTCCCCTAGTCTACCACCCCCAACACAGTAACATCACCCACTCACCGCCTCGCCGAGATATGTACCGCTCCTTTTAGGTACGAATCGGCGGTAAATCAGAGAAAGAAAAAAAAAAATATATATATATACACCTTACAACCTTACAAAGGTTTCGCGCGATGATTTCTCATTTCGAGGAGGTCAAGCTTTCCCATCGGAGGCCCCGGCACCCCTGGTACCTCCTTGGCTCTGCCAATACCTATAATATAGGAAACCTCACAAAATACATCTTTTTAAGTAATATACAGGGTGTACATAAAGTCAGGATCTATTTTTGTGAAGCACTTGGAAATTATATGGAATTCAATCATAAAATGATAAAGTGGTAACATTTATTAAATAATAAATAATTAAGAGTAGGATTCGACGTGACGCCCATCAGTATCCCTACACAGCTCAAATCGTTCCGCAGCATTTCTAAACACATTCTGGAGCATTTGCGGGGTTATGTTATCTGCAGCAGTTCGTATACGTGTACGTAAGTTTTCAAGACTCGTAATCTTCGTCTGAAAGACGTGCGATTTGATAAAGCCCCATGCAAAGAAATCTAAAGGGGTTAAATCTGGTGATCTCGCTGGCCAATGTCTGTTGCTTCCGCGTCCGATCTAGCGATTTGGAAAACGTCCATTTAGATAATCCTGAACAATTTTGGCATAGTGACAAGGAGCACCATCATGTTGATAGACGACGGTACTAACAATCCTATCCCCGTATACAGTATAAGTAACATTCATGTCCCATATCCCTCAAGGAAGTGGGGGTTAGGAGCCCGAGCTTGGAATACCTTAACACGAGTAAATTAGGGGTGCTACTGTAGTATGCGGTCTACCGTTAAGTTTCTACTGTAGTATGCGGTCTACCGTTAAGTTTCTACTGTAGTATGCGGTCTACCGTTAAGTTTCTACTGTAGTATGCGGTCTACCGTTAAGTTTCTACTGTAGTATGCGGTCTACCGTTAAGTTTCTACTGTAGTATGCGGTCTACCGTTAAGTTTCTACTGTAGTATGCGGTCTACCGTTAAGTTTCTACTGTAGTATGCGGTCTACCGTTAAGTTTCTACTGTAGTATGCGGTCTACCGTTAAGTTTCTACTGTAGTATGCGGTCTACCGTTCAAAATATTTAAAAGGAATTGAAAATGAATTGAAAGGAATTATAATTTAAGACCTTTTCCAGTTTGTGTACCGTTTTTCATATATTTTGACAGAATACTTTCGTTAAAACTAACGAAAATATCACGACTTAACCTAACCAATTATCAAGGGCGTACAGTTCATCTATTATTAATTATAACATTGTTTGTTTCTGGAATAGTATTTACTAATAGATCAACTATACGCCCTTGATAATTGGTTTAGTAAATACTATTCCAGAAACAAACAATGTTATAATTAATAATAGATGAACTGTACGCCCTTGATAATTGGTTAGGTTAAGTCGTGATATTTTCGTTAGTTTTAACGAAAGTATTCTGTCAAAATTGGTTGAGGGAGGGAAGAACCTACAAGTACCCCCTTTTTATTTCAGATGAACTTTGTGTTTGTGTTCCAAATTGGTTGTTTATCTGAAAAGAAGCAAAAATAAATTATATGAAAAACGGTACACAAACTGGAAAAGGTCCTAATTTAATTTACACAATTAAGGATTATTAAAGAAGTTAAACATTAAGGAATTATAAAACATTAAAATATTTAAAACATTAAATGACAAAATTACAAAAACGAAAAAACAGTATCAGCATCTGTATACAGTTCGAACATTATTTAAAAAAGCAATAAACAAATCGTCTTCACATACTTAACGGTAGACCGCATACTACAGTACGCCCTTGATGATTGGTTAGGTTAAGTCGTGATATTTTCGTTAGTTTTAACGAAAATATCACGACTTAACCTAACCAATCGTCAAGGGCGTACAATTAACCTAATAATAAAATAATAAGAAGATAAGAAGCTATAATTAAAAGGTAGACCGCCGAATCGTAGGTAGACCGCATACTACAGTAGCACCAAATTAGGTCTATTACACCCCTCAAGACTTGTGTATTCTCGGTTGGATTTAGCACCTGATATGGTTTTGACATTTTTTCCTCGCAGTGTTTACGAGATAGATTATATACTGGTTTATATTTCCCAACGCCGCAACGTTATATATGAAGGTGTGCAAACTGCAAAGGTATAAATATATATTCAACAACATATATATCGTATCTTGGAATATGGTATTTTAATTTATTTATTATTAAAGCGAATTTTACCAATTTATTTAATTTGTGTTCGGTGTGATTTTTGAGGGTTAGTCATTCATTTAAAAATACATTAATTTTTTTCAGGCCACTTATTCTTCCAATTATTGTATTGCTTTTATGCCGGTATTTAAATTTATACTCTGCTTTTTACTCGTTTTAATCATAATAATAATAATAATAATAATAAGCAAATAAACTTAAGCGACATGTTTTTTCAGCTCCTTAATTTTGTATCCTTTCATTTCTACCTGCAGACCTTCTTTATAGTTTAAGAATCAATTTACTGTAATAATTAAAAACTCTTAACCCAAATCGATATTTAGGGCTAAATTATAAAGAAAAAACCGGTGAAGGAACACGATTAATGTGTAATAAAAATGTTAATTTTTATTCTCTTATTTTAGATTCCCAGAGTGTAAAAGTGTAAAAAGAAAAACATATATGAGACTGAAACAAATAGAGAGCAGGGATGTGTCCCGATCTTCAAACAATTTGGAGTTGGGCCTCTCCTCCCAAGAAAGAATTCATCCTCGCTATTGTTCAAGTACCCCCTCCGATCTTCAGAAGTCGAAAGATATAAGAGTAACTACCAACGACGCATTCCTCCAGATTCTTCAGCATAATGATTTTCACAAGAAATCTCAACGTAACCCATCTAATTATAATACTTGTAAAGCAACGAATGATCCTGTTAAGTCTTCTTCTGCGTTTGACAGGAGGAAAAGTAATGCTATTCGAAGACGCATTCATCCTCATATTAAATGCGGAACGGTGTCCACCATCAATGAATCTTTTCCTGGAACGAATCCTAAATTTAAGCAGAATTGGAAGACTAAAAGACAACTTAAAAGTGGTGCCTTAAAAGGAAATTTTAAAAAAGGTAATGCATTAAAGTCAAGTTTCTTTGATCGAAGTCTCAGCAGAAACGAAAATGAATCGGATCAAATTTCTGTTGATCCGAATGTCGAAATAAGGACAAAGAAACACTTGGGAGTTACTCAAATCTCTCTTGGTCTCCACCAACTCTAAACAAAGTTCCATATCGTCCTCGACTTTACAGTTCAAACCTGCCTCAGATTTCCAAGCTGTCGAGAAGCATCAGAATAAGAAAGTGGGTGGAAGGGAAACGTGTAAGGTATGAGGAAACCTAGTTCATATTTTAAGCACTAATAATCAACTAATAAATTGCTACAGTGTAGTAAAATATAGGAATATTCTTCTTTGTTTTGCTCAGAGTTAGACAAAACTCTAACAAAAGGACTATAACTGTATCCTTTCATCGTTCAACTGTAAAAACAAATGAAATTGTAAATACTCAAATTGAGTAATCATTGATAGGCATTTTTCTTATATTTATGAAAATCTGAAGAAGACTTAATTAAGGTTCGAAATATCATCAAATTAAGAAGTGTCTTTTGAACATTTTCTATTAAGGTAGATTTGAAAGAGTCAAAATAAATAAACTTAAAGAATTTACAGAATTATGAGTGACATTAATAAATGAGTACACTAACTCCGTTACAATTAGGTTTCATAACTAAAAATCTTGGAGCAAGTGTAGTTTACGTCCACCTGACGCAAAAGGGCACACAAACTACACTGGAACAAGGAGGAGCTAGAGGTCAAAGTTGGGGGACGTAAACTACACTAGGATTTTAGGAGTTTTAAATTAATCCATCAAATAAAACGTTAAAACTAACGAAAATATTACGACTTTGCTTAACCAATCGTCAATATATATATATATATATATATATATATATATATATATATATATATATATATATATATATATATATATATTGACGATTGGTTAGGTTAAATCGTAATATTTTCGTTAATTGACCGTTTTATTTGATTAGGTATACGTGGACAAAGTTGGGGAACGTAAACTACACTAGGCACCACAGGGGGACATAAACTACACTTGCTCCAAAATCTTTTTCCTAGCTATTATATTCAGTTTCTTTAAGAAAGGATTTTATGTCCTAAATATTCACATTCTGAAGAGTACACAATGCATTGTTTGAATATTCAACAAATTTGAGCAAATTTAAATAGTTTATTTTATATTTTATCTCAGTGATCCTTTGGAAGACGAGGACCAAATCAAAGACTCAGACAGACGTCTCGATACTAAATTACAACGAAGTAAAATCCAACAGATTACCAACAAAGACGGAGTCGTTCGTCTTCCTGAACTGCAGTCAAGATCGGAAAATGTTCGCCGTGAATCTCCTTTGCCCGCACAAACTAAGTACGCTTTTAAAGGTTTAATTAATTAATGTGTGTGTGTGTGTGTGTGTGTGTGTGTGTGTGAATCATTCATTCATTCATCCATTACCCGATAATCCATTCCAAATTCTTCGTGATATGGGTGCGACACTCGAACTTAGGACTACAGATACTCGTATACAACCCATTTACACACAAAATCATCACTAAGGACCCTAGTCTTATTAATATCCAGTGTTACCTTTTATGAAAAGGTTGATGTAGTGTCTCCAGTGATGCATATCGACTGAAACAAAGGTCTCCATGTAGCATGTACCAATCTCTCACGAGCAAACGCTCCTCTACCTTTCTTGTTAAATCTTATCCCAGATTTATACCAACTGTACGTTCATCTACACAGTTACCAATTATTATTATTACCAGTTATAATTATCACTTATATCATTCCATCTTTTACTTCTTATAGCTAGGCACACTATTATACACTATTTTTACAATTCATCAGTACTCATTCTCTCCACGTGATCATCTTTCAACGCAACATACAGTACTTTTCTCTGTTCTCTCATCCAATGATTTTTTCAGCCCACACTTTCCAGAACATCTATACACACTTTTTACACCTCTCATGTTTCTCAAATTATTTCTCTCAAATGTTTTCACTTTTGAAAAGAAATTACTAAGCCAAACAAGCTTTCCACGTACGTACGTAGATTAGTGTAGTAGTAATAGTAGTAATAATAATAATAATAATAATAATAATAATAATAATATAATAATGTTGCCAGAAACCTAGTTCGAATAATCTTTGCATAGTCGAATTATTCATTTGGATTTATTGTCAAATAGTTGTGTTATCTGGTTATTTTAATGTTTTTCTAAGTAGTAGTAGTAATAGTAATAGTAGTAGTAGTAGTAGTACACTCCGAACCCAAATGCTTAATATTTCCGAACTTCAAACGCTTAATATTTCGACATTTCATTATACCGAGTGAGTCAAAAGTCCGGAAACATAGGAAGGATAGGAAACTTTTATTGCAAAAAGACATGTGTTACAAGTAATGTTATAAGATGTACTCTATATGTTCTCCTTCTGTACGACCTGTTATATGTGCAGTCAGTTACAAAGTCAGGATACACTGGGCCCCATCTATTCTACCGATGGTATGTGTCAGTGAGACATTTGAAACGTACAATTTTCATTTTTTTTTTTTTATATATAAACAGTATATAAAATTGGTTTACTGCCTATAAAACTTGGAGCAAAACAGATACTTCATAAATAATTTGTCTGTCTTGTATACAAAACTTGGACAAAATAATTGGGGCAAATTCTACGTTTTAAATATCTAAATGAGGCATACAACAAACGCTTGGTTGGGGTTCGAGTGTGATAATACAGTATATTCTATCACTTTTGTTTTCCAGTAATCGTGCGAGAAAAACAAGTGAATCAACAGTTAGATATCGCCGTAAACTAGAGAAAGAGCCTGGAATCGCTGAAAGCGTAGGTTCGGAATCATTTGCCTATAGGAATAAATTTCAGGATATCCCTATTGAAAGTTCATGTTCAGGTTGGTCAAATCAGAGTCAAGCCGAGGTACAGACATTTCGGCTGAATGCGTTAAAAGATAAATTGAGTGCTAAAGGACAACCTTTGACGGTGTTGAATTTATTAGAAAATGAAGAACCAGGTGAGGCATTAAAAATTGCTCGAGAAGGACATTCTCGTGTACGAATGGACGTATGTTTTCTGTGGGCGTGCATGCATGGAGATGCTGATCTCGCTACAGTATTTTTAGTCAATGGCGCTAATCCAGAAGCTCGAGATGCTGAAGGCTTTAGTGCACTGCACTTAGCAGCAGAAAGTGGTTCTGAAGAAATCGTTGAAACTATTATTAAAGAGGGTGCCA